>RXPK01000055.1:578401-1100567 GCA_004143645.1 Protaetia brevitarsis | reverse complement strand
TCTATTTTAAAAACCAATCTTTAATTAAAACTAAGTAATTTCAAAATCAGTAAACAACATATTTTGATTTATTAAAGAAACATTTTATTATAATTACACTTAATTTTTTTATATAGTTTGAAAAGCTTTCAATAAAGCGAAACGTCGTACTCATTATGTTTTTAATTGACGGACGTAAAACAAGAAAAAGAATAAAACGAGATTTTGATGCGAAAGGATATTATTTATGGAAAACTTATCTTCAGAATACTATACGCTATTTCAACCTGCTGCTTCTTTTAGAGTATAAGAGTTGGATATAAGAATGCATAATATAGGATAGTATAAAAATCAATCCCCAAAATTTCATCAATTATTATTTATAGAAAATCGATTTGAATAATTATCTCAAACTGATACTATGATCGACATTCTTCAGAACTTATTTTAACAATATGCAATATTACCATCTCGCAGAACGTTAAAATCCCCACAAAAGGGTGTGGTCTACATTCCTACCCCGATACTGTACAAAAGATCACTTGCATCACTTACGAGATACCCAGATCAGAATTATCTATCAGGTAGAAAGTTGATTTTTAGAATTTTAAAGATTATTTTATGCGTTTTCCTACCCCAGCTTTATTAAGGCAGATGCGCCAACGAAATATGGGAATTTCAAATTACGTAATGTGCCAAAAGATTTTAAAGTCTCGCAGATCCCAGAGCAAAAGTGCAATCAACAAGAGTACTTGTGAAAGAAGGAACCATTTTGGATTGCCCCTGCATTGACGAATTCTTCCACCATTTTGAAAACGCAATTTTAGAATATCGCTCCATTGTCTCCAGGGCGGTTCTAGAATATTTCGATTCTAACTATAAGGAATTCTAGTAATCTATAATGGAATACATGGTGGTGTTTATTGGCGAAATTAAAGATTCCTTTGTGTCAGGACTGTAAGCCGTATTGATCGCTGTCAAATTCGATTGTTTTTTTTTTCCTTTTCGACCTTCATAGCAAGGAATTGGAAAACGCAAAATGTTTCAAGTCTAAATTATGTTTTGGTGTAATGATGTTGATGATATTGCTGCTTCTATAAACTTGACGCTTTCAAACTTTTTCCTGGTGATAATGATACAAAGCTTATGGTGTGTGTGGATTTGCTTATAGTATTTCCTACCTTTTTTTTCTGTTTTTGGCCGGCGTTAAGCGCTGTCTATTTCCCTTGTAAACTTCCCCCAAATATTCACGACACCTCTCCTAGCAGTGCAGTAGTAGCAGCTATGCCTCTAACTACAGCGGGGCACATGATGACCAGCAGTTTAATGCTTCAGTCGCACATTCTGTCGCGAATCTGATGATATCGGGAAGCTTCTAAGCGAGGTCTCCCTGGGTCGACACGACCTGCGCGCTTTACCGATCACGTGACCCACGCGGAAATCAATACCCGGACATCTAACCAATCGCGTTGGCGCCTGTACGACGACCCTACGACAATATTTTACATCGCGGGCAGAGTGAAAACCGACGCAGGAGGTGATGAGGTGTAGTGGGGGGGCGGAAGGGGACGGACTAGATGATTATAATATTCGACTCGGGTATTCGGAGTTTCTGGACGCCTGTAGATGGTCCGGACTGACGTAATGTTACGGAAGCGGCGACAGAGAGGATAAGGGGAAATTTGTGTAGATCATTTTGCTATTGGGGAGGATGGGTAGTGGGAGGGAGGCTGTAATTAGAGACAACTGCACTCTGCTGGCTGGTGTAATTTCTTAATCACAAGGTTGTGTTACTATTTTCTTCTGACGCAATTTTATTAGAAAATTCGGTGCAGTCGTATAGCTGTCATTACATTAGATTTTCAATGCACGCTAATTGATAAGAAACTTCAGATTATTACGGGTCCATTAAGTGGCTCAATAGATTCTTTTTCGAAATTCTAATAGATGTTTGATTTTGAGACTGCAAAATAGTCGACTTAAGGCGAATCTGGACGGCCTTTTAATAGATATAATTTCCAGGAGATGGCGCGGATTTTTTTCCCTGTTTTAGACAACCAATCTTATTTTTAAATTGATAAAGAGATTGTTTGAAAACAGTATTAAATGGGCCAAGTTTATTTTTTAATTTTTTTTTTATATTTTTGTTGGTTTATTTGGCTTCGAAAAGAAAAATAAAAAAGTGGTCAAGAGGCACGGTTCAGCGTCTTTACTAATCAAAACATTTTTTTCATTTTTTCGATAGCAATACGCCCGAAAGAGGAATACGTTTTCTCTTTGATCTCGTCCCCGGGACAAATACTAGGACGGTGCACACTCGTCGAATGATTGCGCTAAAAATGATTACTGGTTCGATAATCAGATCTTTCAAAACATTAGTTAGTCTGTATATGACTTGAATGTATAGGGTACCTATTCTATGGTTTCTTTTAGAAATCAAAATTAAATGCAAAATATAAGTACTATCTAATTTTATTTATTTTACTAGGCTAAAAGAATACTATTAATTCAGAAATACATCATATAGACTGTATATAATCCGACTATGATCAGTAGAATCAGTGACTTATTTTGTAAATTAATAACTGCTGTTTCGAAAACGATTATCTCGGGTCTGCACAAATTGGCGAGCATTTTAGAAACGTGACGGGAATAACCCTCAAGCGATAGTCAGGATCGAAAGAAACTTCCTTTGTCTTTTGCATGGTATGAATGTTTGCCTTCTCTTTCTATTGCCCAAACTCCATGCTAGATTGTCTAAGTATTCGCTACGTTCATTGAGTTTTCTATACTTGTATTATGATTTACACCACTTCTATAGGGTAACTGTGATACATGAGTCAGGTGCTACACAGCTGTCAAGAATACAAACCTCACTCAAATACCACCGACATCGTACTGTGTCAGTAACCTCTAAAGTTTTTCTGGCACTGACTTAGCCGCAGTTATGTCTGAAGAATATAGTTTTTTACAAGAGAAACGCATTTTAAAAGGATAAAAGATCTGTCAAAAGGCGAAAGCAGCTTTCGTATCAGCGCGAAAAGAACCGCTTTTCTTCTAAGATTAATATCTATGATAAATGAAGTTCCATATCTACTTACCTAAATATTTTTATTACTTTGTCATTGCGTTATTTCAGTGCGCCAAAATCCAAAAAAATAATTCTAGGGCGGTCAATTATAAATTGACTATATCACAAGGTATGTTAATCTAAGCAGATACAAAGAAATTGTAATTTATAGGTACATTTTACCCAGTCGAAAAAAATGGCCTGTTGCATTTTTTTTATTTGGCATTTTATTGTTGATGTTCGTTCGTAATACCATTGGCATCAAGGAAAATTAGTGACTTGGTTTAGTATTTATAATTATGACTCGTAATAAAAAAGTAGATACATTATCTATTATTAACATTTACACATTTTAAGAATTCCCACTTATTTAAAACATAGGTAGGGAAGAAGTTGGGTTGTGTAAATATAAAAGACAGTTACTGAAAGTAGAATTGAATATCCTTATATTTATATCTTGCGTCCGCATAGCAGGACATCTGTACGTAATACGTCCTCAACAACAAACATCTGTCTGTGCGTTAGGTTACGATAGAAGCCGGCGCCTGTCGGCATTTGATGGAAAAAAGAAAAATGAATATTTCTGTTTCGGGCGTTATTATTAGTCCAAATTCAAAAATTAAAAAAGTTTTGTCATTAAGACATTGGTCTTCAATGGGCCGTTGAGCCGATTTTAGAAATTATTTTTAATAACAAAATTACAACATTTAAAAATTTAAATACATAGAAAATAAAAATTAAACGTTGGCGCAATTTCAAACATTATTTTAAGACAAATACAGTTTAAAATTTCAAAATCCGTCGTACCGTTTTCCCAAAAAGCGCGGAATACTTTTCCGATATATTTATCTCTGTCGCACACTTGGACGTCCAGATTCGCCTTAAGAAAATATCAGTTGATGGCTTGACAACTGCGGAAGTATGTTTCGACTTGATATGAAATTATATCATTTTTTTTTTATAAAAGAGATAGATATTTTACTTTAAATAAAACCTAACAAAACACTCCATATATTACATCCATAATATATAAAAATTGTCTACAATACCCTGCGCCGGCATATTGCTCGCAGTGCGTACAGGTTAGAACGTTCAAAATGAATCTAGAAACCGCAATTTGTAAACTTGGCCGAGGATTTATAGTCGAGTTTCATGTTCAGCGGGCCGAAATCTGACAAGGATAGCTCTTTATACCGGAGTGGCCCGTCGTGTGCAGTGCGAATACCCTTGACTGTGATTTTTGACCCTTTCTGTCTCGCGTTTGGCGTTGAATGTCCCGCGAATCCGTTATATATATATATTGTTACGCTACACAGTAGCATACAGCCCGGATTAAAAAAATAAATTTTAAAAGAAATACATTAATTGAATTAAAAAAAATCAAGTTTTATATATGCCAGTGTCATCTATTATTTATAATTTTGATTTAGAAGCGTTCTATCTCACCAGCCAGATGGCATGCAAGACGAGAAATTTCCGATCGAGGGGCGGTGACATAAAAAAAATATTGAATGGCTCGTTAACTCTCTTATATTTAACTCAGTACGCATAGAGATGTGGTGGGATGATGTTGTCAATTGTGCTCTCCTCAAGTTTAATGTTTAAGAGCAGTTTAAGTGTTCTCATAGGCATGATAATGTTATGCCTTCAATGCTTTAAACCATTAAGTAAAATTAAAACATTCAATAGTGGATAAAAGTGATTTTATTAACTTAAATCAAATTCAAAATGTGACTTGTCTAATATCAGACATAAATCTATGATAATAATCTCAGGTAAGTTCGTGAGTTCGTTTAATTAATAACACTAAAGTTTCATTAAGTGATTCCACCTTTTGCGATTCAAATTCATAGTTTCTTACTTAAATACTGTTTGAAATAAATTTAAAAATCCCGCGTTTTCTGACCGTTCAAATGGAGTTATATTAGATTTGAATAAAGGTGTGAAACAGAGTAGCCAACCTTGATGTAAATCACTGGATATTGGTTCGTAACGTAAAAACATACCAAATACATATAAACCTAATTACAAATTTCCCAAAATAACTGGAGACCGCTTAGCTATGTTACAAACGTTTTCTAACCTCAAATTCAGCAGAACGGGATAATATAAAATTTCTTATAGTATAATTGAATTTAGTTGGCATTGAAATAATACATTTATTTTTAGGTAGATTTAACGAGGAGTACCTTTTTACAGAGCCGGATTCTGCGATCATCGGTGTCAGGACTGTTCAAGTCGTATATGGCCCTGGTTCGGGTACATGAAGATTGGTACTTCAGATCAGAGAGGATGGGTCGCTCAGGACAGGAACATTACTCGGAAAAGTCGTCGTTGAAGAAAATTACCCAAAAATCGTGTGTAATTTGGAATAAAATTTATGTGAAAACTTTGTTAACAATTAACAATTATTTTAGTCGTAATTTGAAAAAATTGGATTTTATCGAAATAACCGTTAATTTCAAGAGAACAAACAGAAATATGTCTGCCTCGAACTGAGTTCGATTAGTGAATGGTTCGAATTGAAAATGTTTTAACTGACTTTCATGCGATTGTCTCCAAGCAAGGAGTCCAACTGTCTTTTTGTGAGAAACCGTTATTATAACTGAAATGAGGACCCTCCATTGTTTTACATATGAGAATGGCCATGTGATCGACAGGATTGTCAGATCTTCAACGATGTGAAAATAAATAAAATTACAAAAACTGGAATCACCTTACACTTTTTATATAACAAAGGTATGAGTCTCTGAATTATGAGAAAAATACATTTTAAATTTTTAAACGCTTATTACTATAAAAAAACAACAATCTTAAATTCATTACTGTGCCCAAAAGGTAGGCAACCATTTATACACATAGAATTGTTACAGAAATCCAATTTCCAGCAATTCCCTGTCTGTCTGTTGACATATCAAAGCAAATGGACTGCCAATGCATATAAAAACATTATTAAACAAAAATTTACAGAAATAAATACTCTGTAAAAGAAATTACAACTGTTCACTCGAATTAAAGGTGGATCCAAATTTGATCTGTTAAAATCTATTGTAAAAGTATACTATACAAATTCTAATATTCATTTTCGATATGTAGGTGTATCACTGCTGATCATCTCGCTTCCTGAAGGGAAAATTCTAAAGGAAAATGCCTCGAAAGCCTTGCCAAATGCAGAGATTACCTACATCACCTGGACATCGTCTAGCTGTCTGCTGCTACATATTATATCCTTTTTTTTTATATCTAATAAGTTTTAAATATAATTAAGTAAAATAGTGACATTCCCTTTTTAAATAATAGTAGAATATTAAATAATCGCTCCATAACAATATATACCCTTACTTTTACGGCGTAATAAAGTCTCGTCGTGTTATTCACTGTCAAATGGGGTAAGTTTTACTGCCTTGTTCCGATTTGAATCGTCAATAACAAAGGATGTTTTTAGGAAGTCAAAAAAGCATAAACTGAGAACAAATATTAACAGTATATTGCATTAGGAAAATAAAAGTGATTTCGACAGATTTAAATTTGGTCAATTGCGCTGTAGAACATTTACCAATATAACGAAAGAATTCCTAAGTGAATTTATAGTTAACATCACCGTAGGTACAATACTAGAAGTTGTTTGGTAAGTATATAAATAAGTCTTCCTTTATATTTATTGCATATGGCTATGAAAAGCATCCATCCATTATTATCCATTCAGTACCTCGTATAAATTATGAAGAATGTCTGATATAAGTTAAGATATGACATAAATGTATATTTTTTACAATATATATTGTTTAAACATATTAGGATATTACAAATGAGCAATTAATAGATGTTTCTGAAAACATGAAGAAGAGGGTAGATGGTTGCATAAATAATGGTGGTTCTCACTTTGAGCACAGCATGTATTAAGCAGTGCAGGTATGTTAAAGAAACATGTTACCAATTTTTTAATTTATATTATATTTTTATTGCAGAGCGTATAGCTATAAAAAGCATCCATCCATTATTGTCCATTCAGTACCTCGTATAAATTATGAAGAATGTCTGATATAAGTTAAGATATGACGTAAATGTATATTTTTACAATATATATTGTTTAAACCCTCTATAGCTTTAATTAAACCTGGTTATATTTGTTATCAGTAATATACTGTTTTGAAAAATGTTTATTACGTTATTTTTGCGCGGGAGTTAGTTGAATGACTCATACCTTAGATGCAATTTTGGTGCACTACACTCGTTGTCCGGGTTCACATAGTGTATATTAAGTTGCATACGCACAATGACCGCACGTTATTGTGTTTTATTGACTAACTTCATTCCAAACAATTAATGTAAATATTGATATAATCTTCGTGGAAACTAGAGTAGGATCAGCACAGTCTTATTCGATCTCACGATTTTTTTGTTACAAATACGGTAATTTTTTTTTTAATTCGTGTCCGAGAGGTTGGCAAGTTGGCAACACTGGATTAAAGAGAACTAACCTGAAAAATTAAAACGTATGCTTGACTCCCACGTCTACACTTACGTCTTAATATCCTTCTAGGTAGTAACCTTTCATTCTATTTTCGTCCACCTTCGATCAAGTAAAACTCACATACTCCCACACTGCAAGCTTAAATTGGGAGCTTATCTAATTAGAAAATACCCAGCGAACTCCAGACGTTGACAATGCACAAGAATATTGGCAAATTAATCCGTTTTCCACCACCCCTATTTACAGGCAGCGATTGACGGATGTTTTTCTTTGCTTTCTCGATGTAAACAGCAAAATAAATAGAAGGAAATGACATATTGTTATTATTTATTTAACCCCATTGTTTAAATTACGACATTCTTATAATAGGGCGTTACATTGAATAAATATCTCTTCAGATAAAAAAAACGGGTACTTAAAATTACAGCACATCAAAAATTAAACCCAGCTTTGAATATTTTCAACTAGTCTACTACAACTGTATACAGGATATTCCACGTAAGTGGTTCATTAGAAGTTTATGATGTTCTACTATTTACTTATATTTGAGATTTTGGCACCATCATCTGTTCAATTGGAACTATAAATGTGAAATACTTTAACCAAAATATCACTTCCGATTGACCGGAAATGGACATCAACTTTGTTATTTTAAATAGAATGATATAATTTTTTGTTCATTTTTGAATTCTACGGCCATTAATACGTAAGTTTTTGTTAACTATTCCTATAGCTACATATTGCCGTTTTTGAGTTATTTAAGTTTTTCTTTTTTTTTTAGTCATAATCATTGGATCATTGAGAAATTAATATCTCGGTTAATACTGCAAGTAGACACTCCAAATGTGCTATGTTATGAATATATATAATATAACCCTAAGAAACGGTACACACACTTTTCATTCTAACATACAGAGTGTTCAAAACTGAGGAACAAAGTGACATATTTTCAAATGCAGAAAACTCATTTTTTTTTTAATGTATTTTAATTCGAAATTAGGAAGTAAATATCATCCCCTATCACTTTATATCAGCATTCCCTATACCTATTTTTATTAGATTTTGAGATATGAGCGACTTTTTGTTAAACAGACTAAGTATTCTTTTTTTTTAAATAGAACACCCTGTATTTTAATTCGAAATTAAGGAGTAAATATCATCCCCTATCACTTTATATCAGCATTCCCTATACCTATCTTTAACAGATTTTGAGATATAAACGACTTTTTGTTAAACAGACTAAGTAGCCCTATCTTTACGTGTTTGTAGCTGGCTCTGAATGGGATTAATGTCAAATTCATTGACTAACCAAAAGTGTTTATGTATATCATTGTAATTACACTTTCGTTCAACGCAATATTAATAGAAATTACTATTCGAACAGACATTTCTGTATGGTTATTCAAAAATAATACATGAATTTGACGTGAATCCATTTCAGAGCCAGCTACAAACATTTAAAGATAGGGCTACTTAGTCTGTTTAACAAAAAGTCGCTCATATTTCAAAATCTATTAAAGATAGGTATAGGGAATGCTCATATAAAGTAATAGGGGATGATATTTACTTCCTAATCCGAATTAAAATACAGGTGTTCTATTTAAAAAAAAATGATTTTCTGCATTTGAAAATATGTCACTTTGTTCCTCAGTTTTGAACACCCTGTATGTTAGAATGTAAAGTGTGCTTACCGTTTCTTAGAGTTATATCTACATTCATAACATAGCAAATTTGGAGTCTCTACTTGCAGTATTAACCGAGATATTAATTTATCAATGATGCAACGATTATGAGTAAAAAAAAAAGAAAAACTTAAATATCTCAAAAACGGCAACTTACAGCTATAGGAATAGTTAATGAAAACTTACGTATTTATGGCCGTAGAATCCAAAAATGAAGAAAAAAATTATATCATTCTATTTAAAATAACAAAGTTGACGTCTATTTCCGGTCAACCGGAAGTGATATTTTGGTTACAGTATTTCACATTTATAGTTCCAATCGAACAGATAATAGTGTCAAAATCTCAAATATAAGTAAATAATAGAACGTCATAAACTTTTAATGAACCATTTACGTGGAATACCCTTTATAGAGTTATTACATTAGATTCAAAGAAGTATCCAAATCTATACAAAAGTCGATTTCTTTGTTTGAGTTAATCTGATAAATATTTAAGAAAATATCAGAAATTTTTGAAGAAAAAGTGCAATTTTAGAAGAAAAAAATCACATATTTAATCTTTCTTTTTATTAGAGCGCAAACAAAATACATTTTCCACCGAAAAAACGAATACAAATGGTCGGTTTTATTCAATTACTTTTCCCTCAATCAATCTCGCGAGCAACGTCAAATCTTTTCCGTATAAAAACCCTCTATAAATGACAGTAAAAGTCGACTCCAATTCACAGAAACGCCGCTCAGATTTGTAGCAGCCCCCGGACAATAAAAATATAACAATTACGTTCCATTAAGCGACTCCCCTTTCCCCTGGCGACGTTCACGACGCGTCTGGGGGGACGAGAATGAGTCACCCGCACTCCGGGCGCCAGAAAAGCGTTCGCCGCCCCTGTAAAATCAATGGGCATGACCTACAACCTCCTCACCGTACATGCATCGGACACAAGGAGTAATCGATACCTAAACTAACGCGAAAAATATGAACGATGAAAGAACATCGACGCAAAATCTTCTTACCACGCATAATATAAAAGGAAACAGAATTTAAATCGCACAAACAACTCTTTACGGTATACTTGCAAGCACTAATTCAACACCCAATTTAAAAATCACGTCATACGGTTCTGAATTGTAAATAGGCTTTGAGTGTAAACGCGGTTTTTATCGATTCTAAGCGATGATACGCGTTGAATTTGATCAACGAGTGTCGCCATCGTTTATACATGCGATATTTAATAAGATACTCACCGGTTTGTGTGTTGTTCTTCTCAAAAATCGGGATAATTCTCGCAAAAACACATCACTTTGACGTTTTGTTGAGAATCGATCGGACTTGCGCATGAATGTAGTTTCAGGGCCGTATTAAATAATAGATTCTCCAATGAAAATATCAATTGAAATGTAACATTTCTCTTTAATTTCCGAAATTCGTCGTACCTATTTTAAAATATAATCAAATGTAAGTTTAATACTGCAATTTAGAAGATATTTTTTATACGATAGAGCGAAATTTAAGATGTTTACAAATTATTTTTTGAATTAGACGTAGTGCCATCTGTATTTCAATGTTTCAATAGGTGAATATGAATACCTAATTACAGATATCTACATCGTTGCTTTACCTTTCAAATTTAATAAATAATAATTTATTTCAACTAAAATTATTAAAAAAATAAAAACATTCAAATCTATTAATAAAAATTCTAAATATTATTTTCTTTAGAATGAAATAAAGCAAAAAAGTGTTTTGAGTTTTAATATTGAATGACGAACGTTTTTTTAACATCATAATTTTAGCAATTAATTTTTATTTAGATAATTATAATTTTCTTTAATAAATGAAGCAATATGTTTAAAAAACATATGTTTTAAAAACAATTCCATCTTTGTCATTTAAAGGTGACATCTACATTTCAGAAGGTCAATATTAGAGTAGTTACTTTATAAATGAATATCCTTGTAATTACTGTAATTATGACGTATATTTCATTTTGAAATATGTAAAGAAGAACCGCTTTTTACCCTACTTTCTTAAAATCTAAAAATCCACCTTAAGAATAAATTAATTCAGTCAAGTTTGAGACATCTGCATCTCAATAGTTCATACTCTAATTATAGGAATCGTTTTTAACGTGCTTAAATTTTGAATGAGCAAATGCTAGCTTAAGTTGAATGCATGTGTTCTTAAAGTAATAAGTATTACAGACATGCGGATAATGATTAACATTTATACAATATTCACATTTATCCTGTTATATTCAATTTGTACACAGCGACATCTATATCTCAGTAGTAAGCAGTAAAATTACAGAAAACTATTTCTGTAATTATTTTATACAACATAAATATGGTATATTTATATTAACAATATAATAATCTTAAAAAGGTTTAATTTATTTTCTTTGTGAATACCTCATTTTATTCGGTTTTTTTTTTGTATTACTTTATTAAATTATTCTGAATAAATTACGAAATATCAAATACAATAATGATTCTTTTTAAATATACACCAATTTACATTTAAAAAGGATTAAAATATTTTTTAGAATATGAAAAGTACTTTATGCTTCATAAATTACTTTTGAATTTTCCTAAAAATCCTTTATTGTTTTCTATTTTTACTTGTCTTAAGTTATAGAACGTGTAAATGCCGTGTTAATTTATATAGTTTTGGTTTATTTATTAATCTTTGAGTATGTAGTTCTAAAGTAAATCTGAATTAGGTAATAATTATATTAAAAAAATATAATTTAGTTAAATGCCTACAGAGACATCTATATTTCAATAGGAAGATCTGGAGTTACAGAAATTTGTTTCTAATTTAAATTTTAGGAATTCTTTTTTAATTAAACATTTTTTATAAATATAAACTATAAAAAGATAAAGTACTTTTATAATAAGTTTGCGCAAGATGAGTAAATTATAAGAAAATGAGTGAGATGATAAATCAATTTCAAAATAACAAAAAAAATGTTTGTGAAACTTTTATTTTATTTACAAATACAAATATAATAATAACAATGGCAAATAATACGCAGTGACCCAATCAAAAACCAAAAAAAGAAAGAATGCAGGAAAATAATTTCAAAAAACAAAAATTACCATAAAATACGAACTCTCATGTTTGTACAACTTTTATTATTCTAATAATCGAAAATATCAGCTCTATCGGAACATTTTTATTCATTCTATCGGTTTTAAAACTTTTTTTTATTTTCTCTTGTAATCGGAAAGAAAAATCACTAAAATAAATTACATATATAAAATAATCCCTGTCGCCGGTCAACTCATTCAAAACTTGGACTCTTTCTGCTTCTTTACCGCTTGCACGCATTTGGCCATCGTAGGCGAAGCTCTGCTGATCGTGTCGGTCATGTAGAAATCTTCCAGTTTCAATTGGTTCAGTACTATGGGGGATTTTTCTAATTGCGATTTGATCTTCTGGAATTTAATGGAAAATAAATATACAATCGATTTAATTAAAATTATTTTTTCACACAACACGTTTCGTACACTATATGAGCATCTTCATGGGGGAATAACGCCAATTTATGTTAATTAATGTAATAAATCTGCGATGCCATCTTTAATAAACTTACCTGTGATAATTCTGCAGCCTGTTTGAAGTAATTGGCATCCTCCCAGAAACCGTACCGCGTTAAATGTGGCGCTACGTCCTCCAAACGATCCCTAACCTCATCTAGAGTATCGTACGGCAATTTTGCGCCGACGAACTCCGATAACGCCGAATGATCTTCCAATCTTCCCTAGCCTGTCCCGGAGGCGATACGGCAACCAATGTCTGCTGCGCTCTCCCTTCCGTATTGACGTAAGTCGCTTGTTTCTCCGTATACGCAGCGCCTGGCAACACCGCGTCCGCGATGCAAGCGCCGTAATCCCCATGGTGACCTTGATAGATGACG
The DNA here is from genome assembly GCA_004143645.1 of Protaetia brevitarsis. Lineage (NCBI taxonomy): Eukaryota > Metazoa > Arthropoda > Insecta > Coleoptera > Scarabaeidae > Protaetia > Protaetia brevitarsis. The sequence continues at coordinate 1,087,441 of RXPK01000055.1, read as the reverse complement.
AAACAATCCTCGGGTATCTCCGACTTGTCCAACACCCTTTCATCGGCTCCGAGTAGGAACAACACTTTCAGCTGTTCATATCTCGCAGTTTACAAGCGCCGGGTGCGTAACCCAAATCCAAAGCCGCTACCTGACTGGCCACTTTGTGTAAGACGTTCAAGACCTTCCAGCCCGGATCGGCTTTCGTTTTAGCCGCTAACGCGTGAACAGCCGCCAAGACGGCGGCACCGTCGGGTCTTTCCAGCGTCTCGGCGCCTACGATTATGACCGGTCGCTTCGCTTGAAGTAGTTTTTGTGAGAAGACGTGCTTCCCGTTGGCTAAGTCTTCGATCCCTCGCGGTTCGGAGCTGATGTGCTCGTAATCGTAACGTAAATCGACTTTGGGTCCTATCAGGCCATCTAGATGATTAAATAAATGTATTTATTATCTATGCGGAAGATGTTTTTATTGGTGTTGGGGCAAATCGCATATTAAATGATCATTCAAACTATATTTACTTTATTTTTTTTTAAACATAAATATTGTAGCACGCACGCGGCTGTTTTTGAATTTTAGTTTTCCGCTGCGCCGGCAGATGGCGCCACCTCTTTAGAGCGAAGATCACGAAATTTCCCATAGAGGGCGCTACTGTATGCTGCATAGATCGCAATGGAAATTTGTTACCTGGTTGGGAATCAAGGCCAGGGCACAAACTATTTTCAACACAACAATCTATTCCTTATTTTGACCTTAATTAATGTTCGAACTTGAAAATATTCTGTTTGCAGCAGTGCCGACATTTTTTCTCCAATTAACATAAGGTTTTGAAACATTGAAGTGTTTCCGTATTACACTTTAATTTGTTTCTGCCATTAGCCAGTTGAATTCATATTGAATTACAATAAGTAACACATACCTCAAAACACTTTCGCTTATTACATTATCGATTCGACAGACCTAAAGTCACTAGGTATATAAAGGACTGCAAATTTGCATCAATTTTGGCTCCAGAAAAGGCGCCAATTCTAAAGGCCTTGCATACGCTTCGTCAATATGTCAATATTAAAGAGTAAATTACACTATTTATTTATTTTACAAAACTCGCCAGTAATACAAATAAACACTTTCGATGGTTCAATTAACAGAAATCAGAAATACATAATTAAAGTAAAGAATACAATATGACACTTGACTGACACAACCGCAAAAGTAAGGTTATTCTTTACTTGTGTGTGTACATGTGCTCAGTGTTGCCAGATGAAATTATTTCGCAGCGGTAGAATGTCATGTAAAATAACGGTAGATGTCAATACCTGGCGGAAAGATTATTCAAATGTTCTTATTCATTTTATTTCCCTACTTATTAATTTATATTTGCGCAAAAAAACAAAAAAAAAAGGTCGTCTGCCTCTTTTTAATAGCATTGTAGGAGAAGTAATTACTAAAAAAAAAATTACTGACATACAAGAGTTTATGCATAATCGGCATTTTGTACCACAAAATATCAAAAAGCGGTAAATTGTGAACTGGAAACGGAAGAACGGAAGGTTGAAGTTGAAAACGGTAGAAATACCGTTTTAACGGTAGATCTGGCAACACTACATGTGCTCGTCCTGACCGCTGACTGGTGAAGTAATGGGGTAATTAGCCCCCCCCCCCCTTCATAAACCATTAGATTTTAAGGCGTCCAAATAAATACTTCTTATTAAATATATCGCCGGTGTGATTATTCGAACCCCTGATAACGTTACAATATTGTTTTTTTCTTTTTTGTTTGGTCAAACCGGAAGTGAAATTGAGCTAAATTACGCAAAGAGGAACCAAAGAGCTAACAGGAGAACGAAAGTGTATGGTGACTTGTCGGAGATTGGCAGCAATGGGGAGTCTGGTTTGAACACAGATATAAAATGTAATGTGATATTTTGTAATAGTTCTAAGTTGCTAAATATACAGTTTTTAAAAGTTATTATTTTTTTTCATTTCCTTGGGTATGTCGGTTTTTGTTTAATTACAAAGATGTTCCTTTTACGTTTCGGAAATTTTATTGTTTCCTCTTTCACATTTCATTTTCTATCCTACAAACATTTAACAAACCAATTTCTAAATTGGTTTGTTAAATGTTTGTAGGATAGAAAATGAAATGTGAAAGAGGAAACAATAAAATTTCCGAAACGTAAAAGGAACATCTTTGTAATTAAACAAAAACCGACATACCCAAGGAAATGAAAAAAAAAAAATAATTAATTAAACACCGGTCAAAAATATTTTTGAAGAAAGTTGTTAAAAGTTGTAATCTTTATTACAAAATACAAAGAACTGTAGATTGACAATAAGCCGTCATACAGAAAGAGTTAAATTTAACTTGGATCGTGCTAACAAGAACAACATTTTGCGAATTAGGGTTGCCACCTTTTATATATATTAGGCAAGGACAAACAATTTGTGGTGGGGGGAAGGGATAATCGAAAGTTTCCGATAATCCATAATCGAATGATCATTCATTCGGTATGGAGACCTTTTTCCACATAACACTTTTTTTTTTTGACCAATTTATCCATAAACGAGCTCTTACGAGGATTTCTATTGTCAAATGAGAACAAGAGGATTAAGTATCAAAACGAGGACAATCCTCGCGAGACGAGGACGAGTCAGTTTCAGCGCGAAAGTTAAACTAAAACACACCATTATTATATATTTTAAAACGGCAACTATATGTATAATATTAGCAATGCAAAACATCCTCCGCTTTAAATATTATTTCAATTGAGCACATTCTTATAAATGTTAGATGTGGCAAAATTCAGGACATAACCAGTTTTATACAGAGCCGTATTCAGCTACAACTACTAATGAAATAATTACTGCCTAAATTAAAAAAAAAAACCAAAGAAAAAAACGTAGTCAGCCGTACTAACAAAAGAAGATAATTCTGCTGAGTTAAAACGTTGTAGGATAAATTTAATACTGATAACTTATAGCTAACATCGTTTATGATAAAAAAAAAACATTCATTTTTTTTATCTTCAAAACATTAAGGTGCTACAACAGAAAAAAAAAAAACATGAATTTTAGAGTTTTCTTCGTATATCGTCAGAATCATTGGGAATATATTTAATTTCTTTAATGCATTTTATTCATCTTTAAAATACCCAAATTTCTCCCTGTGTAACTGATAGCAATAATACCCGTATTAAAAAGTGACCACGCTGTATAAAACTATGAAGAATGCTATCTAAGCTAATATGTTCTGTTTCTTTCTTCTTGGTTTTGTCAAAAAAGAAAAATACAAAGTACAATTGCCATAAAAATGTTTGGAATTCAAATAATCAAGATAATTCAAACTAGATTTTGAAATATTATTTTAACGTGATTCGCCCATCACTAGTTTTTAAAAGTACCTCAGACTCGTTATGGATGAAACCTTTCCGAATCCTCGCATTCAAAATCGGCGCTTCCAATCTGGGATTCGTTCCGATTAACAGGACAACGTCGGCTTCTTCAACTTTCCCTATTCCACTGTTTAAGAGATAATTCGATCGAAGATCCGTGCCGGATCCATCCATGGGGAATGTGTATTCCGTACACAGAGCTTCCGATCCTAATTTGTTTAATAAATCCTTTAGGGCGATCAAGGCTTCGGCATCAGCAAAACCTCCAGCGATTGCTCCGATATGGCTCCTAAATAACGCCTTTTCGTGATAGTAATTTCGATTAAATCGTAAAATGATAAATTTTACCTGCGTTCTTAATAACTTTGGCCACGGTTAACAATGCCGCTTCCCAATCGACTGGTTTTAATTCGCATTTACTGTCCCGTAACATCGGAGTTACTAATCTCTGTCTTTTTAAGCCGTCATATGAAAATCTAGATTTGTCGGATATCCTAAAACGAAATTTATTGAATTATTTGTTCATATTATAAGGTGTTCCTCTCAAAACAGGGGAATATGTTTTTAATTACTGCAATTAAATACAAATATACTGAGATAAACTGAATTACTATTATAAACTATTTAGTTTTTCTTTGTTAAAGGAAAATCGAGGTTTAAAAAAGCTGTTTTTCACTGCTGATATTTTTATTTTAACTGCTAGCTTTGATTCTACATTAACCAACATTTTAATCAATTTGAAGCCAGCGCTCTCAAATGGAAACAATTTGAATAATGGCTGATAATGAATATACAGTTTCAATACAAAAACTTGCTAAAAATAGAAAATAAATAAAAAAATATATAGAAAAAAAGGACTGCTTAGAAATTATTATTAAAATAAAAATGTTGCTGTTAAAGTTGCCACACTATTTTTTTTGCATAGGGAATCGATCTTAACAAAATTTCCGTAAAGGTAAATAATTAGTTTGAATTCTGATTAGAATTGATGACATTTTGTGCAGTAATTACGATGCTTCACCGGTGTGCCTCAGGATAGTGTTTTAGGGCCGCTGCTGTTTTTATAATTTTTTAATGATCCGATGCATAACGGACCGAATACTGTATCTTTCTCAAGCACGCTATGACAGGTGGTAACTGCGTTTGTTTACTGGTATTCGAATAGTCGATTGTTAATTAACTGTGACTACTTTTAGAGGTGGCAGTTTGGTTTTAGGGAGGGAGTGTCAGCAGAGTATCGGGCGATTGGCTTTATTCACGGTATTCACCCAAATCTAAATAATGAATTGAATGATTGTGGGTATTTTTTACAACCTAAATAAATGCATTTGACAGTTTAAATCATTCTAAATAATTGGTTTAAATCATCCGGTGTAATCGTAGTATTACCACTACAATTCATGACGTTTTGTCAGATAATTACTATGTTTCACCTGGAGTGCCTCGAGGGAGTGTTTTAGGGCCGCTGCTGTTTTTATATAATTTTTTAATGATCTGATGCATAACGGACCGAATACTGTGTGTTTCTCAAGCACGCTCTGACAGGTAGTAACTGAGTGTGTTTAGTGGTATTCAAATAATCGATTATTAATTAACTGTTACTACTTTTAGAGGTGGCAGTTTGATTTTAGGGAGGGACTGACAGCAGAGTATATCGCGATTGGCTTTATTCACGGTATTCACGCAAATCTAAATAATGAATTGAATGATTGTGGGTATTTTTTACAACCTAAATGAATGCATTTGACAGTTTAAATCATCCGGTGTAATCGTAGTATTACCATTAGAATTCATGACGTTTTGTCAGATAATTACGATGTTTCACCTGGAGTGCCTCGAGGGAGTGTTTTGGGGCCGCTGCTGTTTCTATTATTATTTTTTTAATTATCTGCCGAATAATGCTCCGAATGTCACATCTTTCCCAAGCAATTTATGATAGGCGATAATGGAGTTCTATTACTATTCAAACTATGTTTGAATAATCAATCAGCAATTAACCAGGACTACTTTATACGTGGAAGTTTAGTTTTAGAGAAAGACTGTCAGTAGAGTATACGGCAATTGGCTTTATTCACAGTATTCAGGCAAATCTAAATAATGACTATAGAATTGTAGATAGTTTTTACAACCTAAATAAAGCATTTGAGAGTTTGATTAATTCAAAAAATAATTCGTTTGAGTTATCGGGTGTAACCGTAATGTTATCATTAGAATTTATGACATTCCGTCAGATAATTACAATGTTTCACCGGACGTGCTCCAAGACAGTGTTTTGGAACCGCTGCTGTTTTTATAATTTGGTAACAATCTACCGAATAGTACATGGAATGTGGAGCCTTTGTTAAATAAGAAGAAACAAGAAGAAGCTATGAGGTGATAAACCCCTTAAACTACGGAAACCTTAAAAAAAAAACGGTTTCTTTAATCTTCTCCATAATGATGTCAAACAGTGCCAAATTTGGTATTTATCCAAACAGCAGTTCACAGATATTTCATTGTTAAAAGCCCCAACAATATATAAGCAAATATTAAAAAAAAAGCTTTATACTTCCAATATCAAGATTAGATTTCATATCTAAACTGTAGCTTTTCAATATTGCATTCCATTATATTAATTTTTACCCATGGTATTAATTGAAACAGCAAAGTGATTATTACAAAAAAGTTTTCAAAATAAGAAAAAATTGTCTTGAGAAAGAATATTCTTTTTCTGCACAAATAAAAACTAAATAGCACATAAGACATATCATATATCATACATCTTATTATCCATAATAACAAAATTAAAGCAGTAATGATATTCCTCAGTTTTGTTAGTTAAACACCCTGTACATCATTAAAAATTACCATTCCTCATTTATTTCTTCATTAACTCTCGGTACAATCCGCATAACTCATTTGTTCTAGTCGATACTACAATATTTGAACCCAAAGCATCTAAGACATCGATGGAATCGATTTTTCTAATCTCCCAGGGTCTAGCAGTGAAACTATATGGTTTACTTGTGAGCGCACCAACTGGACACAAATCAATGATGTTCCCCGATAATTCAGACATGAAAAACTTCTCCACATAAGTTCCCACTTGCATCTCGTTACCTCTACCAGTTGTACCTTTATAAAAATGTAATTTTTTGAATAAAATTTCCAACAAAACAATAAAAATCATACAGAAAAAACATTATATACTTTTTCCTAATGAAAAATATAACACTTTCCCATATAAAAACCATAACTATTGCAAAAATAACTCACCTAAATCATCAATCCCCGCCACTTCCGAAGCAAATCGTATACATCGAGTGCAATGGATACATCTCGTCATTATCGTCTTAATCAACGGCCCGATATCTTTATCTTCGACGGCACGCTTACCCGAAAAATCAATATCAACAAACCTGGACCTATCAGATCCAAAAGCCATCGATTGGTCCTGCAAATCGCACTCACCGCCTTGATCACAAATCGGACAATCCAACGGATGATTCACCAACAAGAACTCCATAACACCTTCGCGTGCTTTCCTCGTCAATGCGGAGTTCGTCTTGACTCTCCAACCTTGAAAAATATCCACAATAACTTCAATCTAATTCAAATTATCACGTTAAAACCTTTCATAACAGGCATCGCGCAGGCCGCTACTGGCTTCGGGGATTTTTCCACTTCCACGAGGCACATCCTGCAATTTCCGGCAACGGCCAAGCGTTCGTGGTAGCAAAATCGCGGTATTTCTACTCCGACTAGAGCTGCGGCTTGTAGTACTGTTGTTCCAGGCTCAACCATTACTTTTTGATCATCGATGAAGACCTCGATTTTCTGTGGTGGTTGATTACCTGCTTCCCTGGTTAATACAGCTAGGTGTTTAGGGCTTATCTTAGCCCTGGATAGGGCTTTCGACAGCGGTAAACGCAACATCGCTACGGTAAAGTGACAAGTTGTTTATTATGTAATGACATCCAGAATATTAAATATAGGTTAAACCAATTTGAATGGGATTTAAACAGGGAAATAATAAGAGAATTTAATATTCGAGGATTTAGAAAAGTATTGGGTATGAAACAGGCGGATACCTTATTTCAAAATTGCCGTCTTTTATTGCGGTAAACGTCAAGACAGCATACACATGACAGCCATTACGACACTTGCCAAAATTGATTTTCGAAAATGTCAATCGATTTTCCCTATTAAATTTCTGAATGTTGGTAGAATTATTTTTAATTATTACATATAATTTGCATAGCATTTACTATTTGTTCTTAAGAAACGGGCAATTACTATGCTAATCTTATTCAAATCCAGTTTACCTATTAAGTTAAATACAATTATTTTAGGGACTTAGACAAACAAGCATATCTATAGATATTTTAAAGATTTTATGTTGCAATACCGAAGTTACTAAACATCATTGCGGGAGCTTTGAATTACATTTAAGGAAAAATAAATGTTAAGCCAGTTTATCCTATTAGCAAAGAAAAAAAAACATTGTTTCATTAATAATGCTCTATAATCGTTATGAAAAAAAATAATTAACCTAATTTATATTTCAAGATTTCTATTAATGTTTAGGTAAAAAAAAACGTCTTTTTACACAAAAATCTATATCCTTTTTATTACAATCTCACAAATTACAAAAAATAACTTACATATTTATTACTTAGTTTATTTTTAATACACCTAAATTTATTAATGTAGAACATTTTAATCATTAATAGACCAATTCTGCATCACACTATACAATTTTAACCCTTTATACTGCCGTAACTTGTCCTTATTTACAATTTGATTTTGTGCTGTACACCTATATTCCTGCATTTTTTTCAGTTTGCAAAAATCACTCAAAATTGGTTCTTTATCCTTCAATGGTAATGGATCTCGACTAACAAATGTTGGTTGCGATTGCATTTTAATACACAATGGAATTAGATCCTTATATATCGGTTGTTCGTATGGAAAATTTACTTGTTTTGTGATCTAAGATGTTAAGCAAAAATCAAACATTGTTTCCAAACTAACCAAAAAACAAAAACTTACCTTTTCACCTAATATCAAATGTTGATTTTTAACAATATCTAAAGTACTTGAAACTTTTTTGGACTTCATCTTTTCTACAGTCTTGATCTTTTGTTGTATTTGATTGGTGGAATGCATCTGGGGCCCGTCGAATTTTATTGTTGGATTTATATCGCTCCTGTTTTGAGTTTTTGGTGATATTTTTGATTTTCTTTCTGTTTTCATAGTCGTTTCAGATACTTTGGCTGAGGGTAAAATTTGTTCGGTGTTTCTTACAAATAATTTTCTATGACTCGACTTTTCTTTGATGTTCATGGTTAATTACGAATAAAGAAATCTTTTACGAATAATAAAAATAAATAGAAATTAGTTATTTTTGGAGAAAATGATAGTAAAACACAAAATTACAACCAAAAATTGCTGAACTGTCAAATTTGAAGTTTAAATTGGTCACACTGTTTGTTTGGTTGTTTGTTGGTCTTCCATTAATAAAGACAACCCTCAGATTATAAAATCCCTGTTAGATATTATACAAGTGAACAGATCCGTACTTAATTTTTTTTTTTAACAGACACCAACATTTTGATTTGGTATTGGGCCAAATTGAATTACGGCCGCAAGAAGGATTAGGTAATTACAAGTTTAGATTGCTTATACTGTTTATTTGTGTCAATAAATGACAATCTTCAAAACATAAAGCTTATGTTAATTATTCCCTAATAGCCAAATTTAAATTTCCCGCAATTATTCTTGGTAACTTCAACTTTAAAACATAAAATTACCCACCATTTTGTATTACATCAATAGTTATTTTAATACCTTTACGTTGAAATCACTAAAAAAATTAGCGGGTAATTTAAATTTGGCTATTAGGGTTATACCCTAGTAGCAAAATTTAAATTTTCCGCAATTATTTTTAGTAACTTCAACATTGGAAAACGAAATTACTAATGATTTTGTATTAGATTACTAGTTACTTTAATGTCTTTCTGTTGAAGTTACTAAGAATAATTGTGGGAAATTTAAATTTTGCACTAGGATAAAAATATGTATCTTTTCTTTTTTAAATAGGAACACTGTGAATACTAAAATACTCTTTCAGCTTCTTGTACTTATAGTTACCTGCATGAGACAAAAAAAATAACACCATTGTACACTAGATGACATTAAATAAAATATACAAAAAAAAAACAGGAAAAATTAAAAACTTTAGACAAAAAGAATTAATTTTAATGATTTTTTTTTATTTTTAAAAAATATTCAAAAATTCAAAGAATTTGGAGTGAAATTCTCTATTTTCCCTAAAACTTCCCTAAGTTGGCAGCACTTTGTACAATGTTAATTGCATAAGCAAAGGATGAACAGACAGTCAAGAACTGGTAACTCTAGAATACAAAATTACTATTAACTATTATAGAAATTGCCAGACCCGGATTCAGTAAAATTTCATTCAATAAGAACACCAATTTATATACATTTTTATTAGATTTATATTCCTATGGAATTTCCAGAAGAAAAAAAAAATACATACGCATGATGATAAATCTGCGTTTTCAATTGGATTAATTTTTTTTTATCCTTTTTAGAGTAGATATTTATTGATATATTGTTGTTCAGAGGAAAGAGTACCCAGTGAACCAAATTCAAATTTCCCGTTAGTAACTTCAACATTAAGGCATGAAATTACCTACGATTTTGTATTACATTAATAGTTATTTGAATACCTTTAAGTTGAAGTTACTGAAAATAATTGCGGGAAATTTGAATTTGGTTCACTGGGTATTAACGAAAGGATGTGGATGGCCCTATAATGAAGCGAGGATAATGCTGGGGTGGAAGCAGATTTTGACAGTTCAAATGTAATATCAGATATACTATGATTATTTTTTTTTTTTCAAATAAGCTAATAAATAATAGTAAACAAGTAATAAGAAAAATCATAATCCCGATATTTTAAAATAATAAAATAAAAAGACACTTAACGATTAAGTGTTTATATAATGTGCAAGATTTTTTTCTTTGCTCTTAGGAACATTTATAAACTTTTGTTGAATTATTTGTTAATTTTTTCTAATTTTGTAATTCTATTTTGCTTAGTATTTGTATATCTTTTTTTTCTTTTATTTTTATTTTTCTATTTCATACTTGTTTTTGGTAAAATGAAATAAAAGGGATATTATTATTATTATTATACATTGAAAATGCAATTATTTATTTAAGTACGATAACTCCTGACAAGAATTCTCAATAAATTCTTCTGCTGCACATTAAAATATTTCCAAAATTCCCATTCAATATTAACCAAATTGCTATACGGATCAGATGATTGGCATGCCAGTACTAAGGATTGCATTAAAATGAATAAATCAGTGGACATTCCAATATCTATACAAAAAAAAATGATTTAACCTAAAAATTAAACAAATAAATTGAACTTACCCTTAAAATGCTCATCATCATACGTCCCCCACGTGTACCTATCTAATAATTGCACCAATTTCTGATCTAATAAATCGGGAGATGGTTTTAAGATCATTACTATGAGTACACGGGTTATTTCGCTGTTTAAGAGCAAATCATACCTTGCGTCGTCTTTTCGACTTCGATTATGGTAGCGATTTCGTTATAAGTCCTCAGTGCGGCTTCTAAATCTCCTAAAAGTGATTAAGAGTACAATTTCTTTTAATAAACAATGAAAGGTAACTTTAATGTACCAGTTTCTAAACAATTGGTCGCCTTTTTCGAAAGACATTCTAACCTTAACTGCGGATTATCTTTTGCGAGATCACAAGCGCTTTCTAAATATCCCTGCTGTAAACTTTTTACTCCCACTTTATCTAATGCGCTCGCCATTGCTAAATCGAAACAGACACGTAATGGGGAGTCTGTTGGATAGGTCTCTTTAGCTTGTTCGTAAGAATGTAATGCATTCTAGAAAACACTTTAGTTTATAAAAAAACAAAGATTTAGAAAAATAAACTGAAGCTTAAAATATTTCAATAATTTCTGAACAACTTCAACACTATCTAACTATTCAATTCAAATTTGCCGCCCTACTGTCATGCGCATTTCTGTTCTAACCTACGCAAACGGATGATAAAATATCAAAAAATACAAACTTTAAACATGAAAGCAGCTCGCCAACTCCGATTTCCGTATTTTTATGGATATATAGTGCACAATAATTAAAAAAATCACGATGATACAGCAGACACCACGTCTTATACTTTTTAAGAAGAAAACATGATTTTTAGACTATGTCATCACACAAAACATGGGAAAAACTTTAAAAACATATTTTTATCAACCAATAACCATTAAAACTCCACTAATTAGTTATTATTTCATTACCAATTACAAAAACACTATCAATGTTACAAGTAAACAACTTATAACCTAAATAAACTTTTCATGTCATGACCTCAATCATAACAACTGCAATTATAATTTCCTTCGTATTTGGCTAAACATAGTACACACATCTGATACACACCTTCTTTAAAACCCATTATATAAGCTTCAGTTTGGCCAAAAAAAAAAATATTCACTTCACTACAGTACTTACATTTAAATTCTCACGGAACGGACTGACAAACCCTTGTTTGTAATCCTCCAATTCTTCCGACATGCACTGTTTTGCAGCCTTCACATGGCAGGCCCTTTCTCCAACCGTATTTCCAATATCTCTCTCGCACTTTGCTGTGGCATTCCAGCACATCGCAGCATACTTGGGCAGTTCTTCACGTTGGCAGTGGTAAGCTAAAGATCTGTAGCCTTCTCTGGCTGCTGGAACGTTCGGCTTGCGAAAGAAGCGCCTAAAATAAGGGTATTTACGTGGAATGTATCGCAGAAGGTTCTTCGGACGGACTTCTTTAGATATTTGTTGTGAACGGCTCGGAATTCTCCCAAGACATCGACTTCGGGAAAATCCGGATCCATTTTTATGGATCTTTAACCCTTTATTATTGTATAATTTAATTCTCTATTTATATTTTTGTTTACTTTTAAGGTTAACCCTTATTTCACTAACGACTTCATAATCTTCTGTATGTTTGCCATCTGCCGGCGGTTTTGTTAATCAAAATACGAGATCTGTAGGAAAATTATCATACTGTTTTCCTCTCGCCCGTCAAATAAAAGTTTAGGATAACGAATATCATACATGTATTATATAAACTAAATTCAAAATAGCACAATAAAAAGAAGGGCATTTGCTAAGCCAAATTTCTATTTAAAAGAAATAAAAAAAAAAATTTTAAACACGATATTACAGGTTACTTTATATTTTAGTTAATGAACAATTCGTACAGATGGCAGCATAAGAAAGCAATTTAACACACCAACTTTTCAATATAATTTGCGTATTTATTATTGCAAGTAATTAGACAAGACTTTAAACCAATACCTTGCAGGGTGTTTAGGCAATAAAATAATAAATTTTAATATCTTAAAGCTATATAAATTTATTGTTTAGAATCGGTTTCAAATTCTTCACCTTGAATGGCATGATTCATTCTGGAAAAAGATATTTCCTTATTTGGAATCGCACTTTACTTACTTTTAATTCTAAGCAGGGACGTTCGTCATGCCAATAGCCAAACGTACGTAAAATTATTTTTGAATTTATTATTTATGAAATAACGAAACTGAACTTTGGCACTTAAAAGCAATTTCATAAATAAATAAAGAAAAACATTTCTGTCTGATTTTATCGTTTATTATAAGTTTATTTAACATTAATATTGTTTATAAGTTTATTAAATAAAAAGTAAAATATAATGACAATGCCATCAATTTCAACTTTTCACAATTTTTTTTTTTAACTGTTAATCGCGTCATTCCGTCTTATTTAATAAACGCATTTACTTAATTACTTTAAAATTATTTGTGCTAGATTAAAATGTAAAAGAAAAAGGCATGTTTTTTAGTTGGTCTATTCTTATTTTTGAATATTGCAACAATCATAGCAAACCCGATATTTTTGCATATGGGCAATTAATTAAGGATCAAATTGTACCCCAATAAATCAAATTCAAATTTCCCGCAATTATATTTAGTAACTTCAACTTAAAGGTATTGAAATAACATTAATCTAACAGAAAATCGTAGGTAATTTCATGCTTTAATGTTGAAGTTACTAAAAATAATTGCGGGAAATTTGAATTTGGTTCACTGGGACATTTATATGACCACGAAAAATTCCAAGAGAGAAAATGGCTTTTCTAGAATAAACTAATATCAATTAAGCTAATAAAATATAGAATTTTAAATAGCTTTAAATTATAAAATTTATTATTTTATTATGTGAACGGCTTGCACAATTTCTTTTTAGAACTTTATATACGGGTGTTTTTGGTGATGCTAAACAAGTATAATTTTTTCTAAAAAATAAATGCTCTTGAAAATCCTATTTTTTTGTTGCTATTTAAACATCTGATGGCTCGGTATCATCAACATGCTTGACCAATGTTTCATTAAAATCATACTGATAAATAACAGAGATACAATATAAAGTGAAACATACTGCATTAATATTTGGCAGCAGATAGCGATGTAGTCTGCATATATAAATTAATTATGCATTAGAGTATATATTATTTATTACTAAATGATAAAAGCATATCGCTTTAAATATCATAACATAGATAATTATAAATAGCACTTGATATCATAACACGTTTCATTCACATTCAAACCAAATAATAAATCATACATTTTTTTCGTTTGCAATTTAAACGATGAAATATTTCTGTATAAACACGTTCTGCGTACAACTAGTTAAAGTAATTGCAGTAATTGAATACATTTAGTGTGTGCATGGAAAAGTTATTGTCATAAGAAAGTTCTAGACATATTAATTATTATTTTTTCCAGCAAGATTTTAATATTTCACTTTCCACATTGTTATTGAATAAGTTACTTGAGCTTACGGCACATAGATGCAAAAGTTAGATCTGCAAACTAGTTCCTCCGACGGTCAGGGACAAAAGAAAATAAAACAACCGTTAATCAAGTGCAAACTCGGAGAGAAGTACATACTCACTTCGGAGGCGAATGCTACTCTCATCCGTAGTTAGTTACTAGACAGGTTTGTTTGTACATTATATTATTTACATAAACAAGGAGTTATTTGTAAGTTCATTTAAGTGCTAACGATGTGTGCAGAAGTGCGATTTGAAAATTTGAAATGTTCCGTCAAAAAAACGACAACAGGTATTTATTGAATAATTTTTTCTTTGTATAAAATATGCCACTAGAGTAAAAGTGAAAATTTCCGCAATTATTCGTAAAATAAATTAGTAATATTAAATAGTGTTCATTCTCGATAGTTCATATCTACTCAACACTGTTTTTTAGTAATTTAAACAAGTATAGTGCATTTTAAGATATAAGAATATAATTTTCAATGTTTATTGTAATGATTTTATTGCACCTTCTCCATAAACTAACATTTATGGATCATTAACGTTAATCCTCTATTACTTCATAGAGAATTAATGCCTGGGCAATGAAATTGATGCTAAATGTAACTTTAGTTAATCAGCTGTCATTATAATAATATAGTTACGGAATCAACATAATTTAATGTCACATTTATGCATCATTAAAGTTAGGGCCGGTTTCATAATAAATGTCACTTTAGCGTTTTAATAAAAGTCTGTGTATTACTTATGAGAATTTTAATTTAAAAGTAATTTTAAAGTGATGTTTAGACTTCTAATACTTTATGGGGGATTAACGCCTTGGCTATGAAGTTGGTCTTAAATGTAACTCTAGTTAATCAGCTGTTATTAATAATTATAAAATCAACAATTTTTATTTATTAATAATTCCGAAATCAGCATAATTTAATGTCACATTTATAGATCATTAGAGTTAGTCTTCTAATATTTAATGGAGGATTAACGCATTGAGTATGAAATTGGTTCTAAATGCATCTTTAGTTAATCAGTTGTTATTAAAAATTATGAAATCAACAAATTTTGACGTGACATTTATTATTAATCGAGGATTAACGGTTTAATTATATTAAATTGATCCTAAATGTGATTTGAGTCAATCAGCTGTCATTAATAATCATGAAATCAAGATAATTTAATGTGACATTTTTGGATCATTAAAGTTATTAGTCTTCTAATACTTAATGGAGGAATAACGCCTTGGCTATGATTATGATATCGGTCCTAAATGTAACCTTAGTTAATCAGCTGTTATTAATAATTATGAAATCAACGAATTTTAATGTGACATTTATTAATTATTAATGTTAATCCTCCCGTTACCCAATGGCGGATTAACGGCTTGATTTTGAAATTTATCCTAAATGTGACTTTAGTCAATCAGCTGTCATTAATAATTATGAAATCAACATAATTTGATGTCATATTTTTGGATCATTAAAGTTAGTCTTCTAATACTTAATGGAGGATTAACGCCTTGGCTATGATTATGATATTGCTCCTAAATGTAACTTTAGTTAATCAGCTGTTATTAATAATTATGAAATCAACAAATTTTAAAACGACATTTATTGATTATTAACGTTAATCATCCAGTTACTTAATGGAGGATTAACGGCTTGATTTTGAAATTTATCCTAAATGTGACTTTTAGTCAATCAGCTGTCATTAATAATTATGAAATCAACATAATTTGATGTCACATTTTTGATAATTAAAGTTAGTCTTCTAATACTGAATGGAAGATTAACGCCTTGGCTATGATTATGATATTGCTCCTAAATGTAACTTTAGTTAATCTGCTGTTATTAATAATTATGAAATCAACAAATTTTAAAACGACATTTATTGATTATTAACGTTAATCATCCAGTTACTTAATGGAGGATTAACGGCTTGATTTTGAAATTTATCCTAAATGTGGCTTTTAGTCAATCAGCTGTCATTAATAATTATGAAATCAACATAATTTGATGTCACATTTTTGGATCATTAAAGTTAGCCTTCTAATACTTAATGGAGGATTAACGCCTTGGCTATGATTATGATATTGCTCCTAAATGTAACTTTAGTTAATCAGCTGTTATTAATAATTATGAAATCAACAAATTTTAAAACGACATTTATTGATTATTAACGTTAATCATCCAGTTACTTAATGGAGGATTAACGGCTTGATTTTGAAATTTATCCTAAATGTGACTTTTAGTCAATCAGCTCTCATTAATAATTATGAAATCAACATAATTTGATGTCACATTTTTGATAATTAAAGTTAGTCTTCTAATACTTAATGGAAGATTAACGCCTTGGCTATGATTATGATTTTGGTCCTAAATGTAACCTTAGTTAATCAGCTGTTATTAATAATTATGAAATCAACAAATTTTAAAGCGACATTTATGGATCATTACCGTGTTAATCTTCCTCCCGTTACTTAATCGAGGATTAACGGTTTAATTATATTAAATTGATCCTAAATGTGATTTGAGTCAATCAGCTGTCATTAATAATTATAAAATCAACATAATTTAAGGTCACATTTTTGGATCATTAAAGTTATTAGTCTTCTAATACTTAATGGAGGATTAACACCTTGGCTATGATTATGATATTGCTCCTAAATGTAACTTTAGTTAATCAGCTGTTATTAATAATTATGAAATCAACAAATTTTAAAACGACATTTATTGATTATTAACGTTAATCATCCAGTTACTTAATGGAGGATTAACGGTTTGATTTTGAAATTTATCCAATCAAATGTGACTTTTGTCAATCAGCTGTCATTAATAATTATGAAATCAACATAATGTAATGTCACATTTATAGATCATTAAAGTTAGTAGGTTTTAATGGCTTAATTATGGAATATATCCTAAATGTGACTTTATTAATTAGTTGTGCCTAATTATGGACGAAAGATCAGCTTATTTAATATATTGTTGAATATTTATTTTATATTTGATAGTAAAATAGTCCTTAATTCTTTATCAATACTTCTTTATTTCAACATATACGATTGGTAATGATGCCGTTCGCCTCTATTATCGTAGGTCTACCTTCTTTGTTTATACACATACTAAAAGTAGTTAAGTAACTATACATATTTACGTCTGGAATAGATATTATCATCTTATTAAATACTCTATTTATCTATTTATTCTAGTTGTTAATATATATATTTATTACTGCTTATCAATAGTACTATTTAATGATACGTATATTTGAAATTAAAATCGTGTTTTATTATTATTTTACAAGGCCGTAATTCATATAGTCGCTACGGCCACAAAATAACAGTAAGGACATAATTGTCGGCGCCTTTGATATTTTGTAGACAGGCTTTCGTGATCTCCAAATATAGAGTGAACTTAAGCCAACTTAGAGGCATCTTTTAAAGATAATAAATAATCGCTAATAATTATTTAGTTCAAAACAAAAATTTCAAATAAATACGATTTTATGAAAAATACCCTAGTATTCTATTACATTTGATATTGAAATGATTGAATAAATGTTGAAAAGAATCATGACTACTAGTGGAAGTTATAAGGAAATAGCTTTATAACCCAGTAAAACAAATTCAAATTTCCCGCAATTATATTTAGTAACTTCAACTTAAAGGTATTCAAATAACTATTAATCTAACACAAATTGAATTTGGTTCACTGGGAAGTTTTTACATAGGTTTAGAAATAAACTGTAAAATGTGTTATAAATAAAGCAAAAAACAAGTTTTATTCACTGCTTTAATAATTTAATTTGTTTAATTATACTATTTTGCTACTTCTAAGAAAATTCTCATTCGGATTCATATACTATTAATTAAATGGTTCTCTTTAAATGAGCAATCAGGTAATTAAACTATTAGAAACGTTAAAACTGGTATTCTCATATCTTGAAAAGCCCATACATTAATAAATATACAGTGTGTCCTAAATCTATTTTTACCACGCATTTACTCGGAAATTAATGGAGATAAAAAGTTGCAATAAAATCCAGTGAAATGAGTCCCAGATGTGGGACACACTGTATTTTATACAAATATGCAAATAATTACTGAAAATATGAATTTTGTTCAGATGGATTATTAACTTTAAACTTATTTGTTTTTGTACATAAGGAATACCGAAGTGTCTTTTGCCGTCACAATACAAGACTTCAGAAACCAAAACTATCCTCAATTCTATAAATGGAAACTTCCGCGGAGGTAAATTAACAGCCATTTTAGGGACCAGCGGTGCAGGAAAGACAACTTTACTGAATATTCTAGCTGGTTATCTGTACGTATACAAAGCTTTACTTATTTCTTCTGCTTAATTTCTCGTTTATTTTCTTAAGAAATTCTAACGTGCTAGTGTAATCCCACTTGGCAAGTAATGTTACAGATATCCCAGTAATATTACATTATTTACTAGACAGCGATGTTAAACAAAAACATGTTACTGAAATTTTGCAGCAACATTAAATAATGATAGAAATATTGCAGGCCATTACAGTAGCAGTTCAATGTAATCAGGAAAAAATATTTTAAAACAATGTTGCAAAAACAAAGACTTTGTTTGTCAGAAATGTTGAGGTAATATTTAGTTGTAACATTGCCATATTTACAAAATTTACATTTTATAAAGTGTAAGATAGGTACGTATATATGTTTCTGCAAATTTAGAAAACGCAAAACTAATGGAGCAAATTTTCTCTATAAAGTAAATAATGGTGATGAAATTTTTTAACATTTTTTGTAGCCTATAATAATCATGTTAGTGGGGTTGTGGTTGCGCACTGCGCACTTGTAACAGTTGGTATCGCTTGCCATCACAAGTTTTCTCGTACACGAGTTGGCGTGAACCTGTGAGCCCCCTCTTTCACAATGACGGTAATCGTGAATGGACAGAGCGTGGATAGGACCATCTTGGAATTGTGCGTCGCAATTATTTTGATGAGAAAAAATTCCCGTCAATAATGAATCAACATTATCAGGTAAGTTTTATTTATAATGCTAGGTATGTCGATCCTTTCAAATTCATGGAAGATCTTTAAAGACAGATATAAACCTACCTGTTGTGCTATAAGGATGAGCAATGTCACGTAATGTCATTCTTAGAATTGATAGTAATTCTTGATCAAATACAAATTTTACAATAATTATAAACAGATTTTCTGACGTCTATTTTTGACGGTCTTTTTTTTTTTAATTTCAGAGAGAATTAGAAGAAATATTGTACTCACAGATACAGAATACGAAATAACTGTCATGGAATGGTTTCGTATGCAAAACAAAGATTTGATGGAAAAACAGCAAAATGTTCAAAGGAATAAAATGCATTCGGGGCGTTTTTCTTATGTGTTGTGAGTTTTGTTTAGATTCTATTCATGTTAATTTATGTGCCTCATAATCTGTTTCTAATACTGAAGTTTATTAAAATGGAATTTAATGTACTTTTTTTTTTAATCAATAAATGCCTTTATTGTCTTGTGTAAGCAGCATTTTACTTTTTAAAGTATTTATTGATGTATTTCGTTTATTTAAATAACTATGTATAATATTATTCATAGTATTACTATTTAGTTTTTACATAGAACTATATGATATATGATTGACCATTTTAATGTATCTGCAAAAATAACTACAAAAAAAGACTTATAAAATGTTATATTATAAAAATGTCTTATCCATTATATTTTTCTGGCATTAATGTTTAATGTTAATATTGTAATTTTAGTAAGTGAAAATGCATTCGTATAAACAGAGGGGCCCGATCTATCGAGTGTAACATGAAATTATAATATTAACCTTGAATTTAAATAAGACTGATTGAGATTCCGTTTTATATCAATTAATATAACCTCTCGATAAACCTCAACATCATGTTTCTTGTATAATGCAGCAAGAACTTTTGGAGTAAATAAAAGATCCTAATAGAAACATTAGCGTAGATATATTTATAGAAACATTTAATTGTCACACTGTATCAATATTTCTCTTTAACATATGAGAAATGTTTACGGAAGAGCTATACTTCAACATTAATCGTCATGTTAAAGTAATGTTACTCCAAGACCTCGTATTAACATTACTGGGAAATATTGTTTCGTAACATCGCTTAGGCGGACATTAAACAGTCGTAGAAATGTTACTGCATGTGGTACATTGTATATATTTTTGTAACATTTCGCGTTACAAGATAACATTTAGACGACGTTATAGTCATGTTATTTTGTCAAGTGGGATGCCTTTTAGGTAGAGCACGAGGTTATTTAGCCTTTCACAAATAAAGTGTGTACTTCTATACTGCCAGTAGTTATTGAACGTATCCTAGTAAAAATGTAAATGTTTGAAAAGCTGTCATTATAGTTTGCTTTTTGCTACAAATAGTGTTGCACAGCTGTTTTATTTAACAAAAATACGTATCCTGAAGTGATTTTGAACATATTTCTGTTAAAACAGTAAACAAGGAGTCACTGGCGACATTTATATCCGGGGAATCAAACAGAGCGGATCGGATTTGAAAAGACACTCCACCTACATAGCGCAAGACATCTTGGTGCAGCCGTTTTTAACGGTTCACGAATCGCTGACGATAGCGGCAGATTTAAAACTCGACACAAGCGGCGAAAATAAACGACAGACGGTAGTTTCTTGAACTAAAGTCGAGAACGCGGCAAATTTGAATTAAATTCGTGCGATGTTCTAGGTAGAACGGGTGATTACGACTTTGGGTTTGGGGCGATGCTCGAATACGAGAAGCGAATACCTGTCTGGCGGTGAGAAAAAGAGATTATCCATAGCCTTGGAACTGATTAGCGATCCGGGCGTCTTATTTTTGGATGAACCGACAAGGTAAGTTGATATTTCGTCGCCAGTTTTTTAGTTTGTTTGTTTAGTAATGCATTGTAATTGTTTACTAATAAGAATACGGTATGTGCATGCATTCAATTTTTTATTATTACGTGCTACAAACATATGTTTGTTTACAGATATTGCTTGTATAGTATGTTGTTTTATTTTGCATACATTTGCTCATTTTTTTCTTTATAGAACTCAGATTTAAATGGGTAAATATATAGAGAGAAAAAGGTTTATGTATAGAATAAACAAATCGGAGTTACGGTGGCGGCGTTTCCTTTAGAAATACCAATCAAAAAAAAATATATAACAACAAAAAGAACTCTTGAATAGACGGCTTCATTTAGAAATATATATGTATTTAACTTGTTTGATGTTATGTAGAGATAATTCTTTTTTAAGAAAACATGTGGTGATGGGATTTTTATTATTTAAAATTATGTTACTTGTTAGTGCTGCTTTGATATTAGTTACTTACTTGGATTTATGCTCGCGAGTATTAATTTAGCAATAGATAATATCAGTCAGCCTTCTCAGTTTTGGGATGTCATTTTCACATATTTATTGACTACACTATTATTGATGTATTAATTACTATTGTTGTTTAATATTCTTAAATATTGTATTATTAAAAGTTTGCTTCTATCTATAAAAAATTACCAAAACCAGGTTTAAGATTATTTATAAAATTCTTAAAAAAAGCAATTAATTTCGCAAAGAAATTATTTATTTTATGAACCCTTCGTTTATTGTATTTTCAGGAAATATATTTTAGCTATCGCCTGTGTAATCTGATGTTGATCTATTTTTGTGAGATATGGCCAACACTGGGTCTCTTCACAAAAGGAGAGGTTTATTAACAATTATTTAAAATATTATTGGATTTATAATACGTATAACAAACATTGTAAGAAAGCATATTGTTCGTCAATCTCAGTTAGTGTTAGATACATTTAATACTTTGTCGTTGCTACTGCCCGAAGCTGTGTTACAGACCAAAAGTGTTAGCTATATTTCAATAAAATAGAACGACATTGGATTACACAGGCGATAGTTAAGATATATTTCTTGAAAATACAATAAATGGAGGGTTAATAAAATAAATAATTTCTTTGCGAAATTAATTGCTTTAAAAAGTTTGTAAATAATCTAGCTAAACTGTTTTTGGTAATTTTTTAATACATAGAAAAATATTTTGTAGTAATACAATATTTAAGAATACTAAACAACAACAATATTGAATACATCAATAATAGTGTAATTAATTAATGTGAAAATCACATTGTTCAAAAACTCAGGAGGCTGATTGACATATTGTCTATTCTAAAGTATTACTTGCGGGCATAAATTAAACTAAGTAACTAATATCATAGTAATAGGTAATATAATTTTAAAATCCCCATGTTTTCTTAAAAAAATAATTATCTCTACATAACATCAAACAAGTTAAATACATAAATGTGTATTTCTAAATGGTGCCGTCTACTCAAGAGGCCTTTTAGTTGTTATGTATTTTTTTTTTGCATTAATATTTCCGTATTCGGTATTTCTAAGGAAACACCGCCACCGAAATTCCAATGTGTTTATTTAAATGTATAAACTTTTTTCTCTATATATATTTATATTTCTGTTTAAATTTTTAATCTTTACCTTTGATCGCAATAATACACACAAGAAAGTGATTTTTTGGCTTGATAAGTGCATATATCCTCTGAAAGCTGCATTTACACCCAAGAAATTTTAAAATTCACGATTGCTGGTGTCCCGATTTTTCCTGTGAGAAGTGTACATCCGTACGAAAATGAATTTTGTTTAATAAATAACTTGGCTCTTTATTTAAAATGATCCTGTGGAACGGGCAGGCCATTGACAATTTCCTTCTGGTACTCATATTTAGCCAAAAAAAAGCGTTGCGCAACATGATCATACTTTCGGATGCCGAAAATCAGCAATGCCGAATATCTAAAATATTTAACAGCGATCTAGCATACAGAGTATGTAATTAAAACGGATGTATATTACCACTGCGCTGTGGCTATTATATATATTTTCTTTCATTATTAACTTTACAAGGTTAATTATCACATCACTGTTTTCCACCCGAAAACAAGTATCCATTCCGTTCACAGCATTAGGTCAATTGGTATCATAAATATTTAACAAAAAAAAAAACAAGAAACAATTTTATAATTTAGTACAGCATTCTAAGAGTGATGTAATGAATTTTATGGCCCATCAAACCACCCATCATGTGCATGTATATATCTTAATTAAATATTGGCACGTTTTTTTTTTTTTTTTTACAGTGGTTTGGATGAAGTCTCCATGAAACTGTGCGTGGAATTAATGAAGAAGTTATCCTTCAAGGGAAAAACGGTCATATGTACTATCCATCAACCCTCGAATACCGTATTACATCTGTTTGACGACGTAAGTGACGTTAACGTTGACATTGACAGCAGCCAGTTTCAAGTAATTTATATGATTACGAGAATGTGTTTCTTTTTAACATACTATATGGTCAGTGGCAGCTCCTGACAATAGGTACTTTTTTTTAACGTTGATCAGTGAACAAAACCGGTTTTGTCCAAAGGAATCATGTTCTATTTGAAAAATATAATGTTGTGATTTATCCCCACTACAGCGAGATTATGATCAAGATTTGTAGACCCCTTTCCTTTGTGGAACATAATATTTTGAGGTTCAATATGTTCAAAACTGCTAAAAACGTATTCATAACTTGTATGCATGTATCACACGCATGGGGTAGTAACTTAAATCTGGTCAAAAGCCCCAGCCGTGTCAGACAAGGAAAGCAAATGGTAGTCCCTGCAAACCTCAATAGATGGAAGCCAAACACAATATGTTTAGAAATATTTGCGTAATAACTATATGTGTATTGGCATCACAGAATAAATTATTTTGTGGTTGGTATACCTTATTACTGAGGGGGATAGTTGGATAGTTCATCCGTGGCTATGGTGGTTCGTCAGTTGTTGGCCAGTTGCTTTTAATTTATTTTGTTTTAGACGTACGTTCCAGATTTTCGTAGTTATTATTTCTGTTATTACTTTATTTTACATTCGTTTATTAGTAATAGTGTTAGTTTTGAGTGTTTTACTGTTATTTCTTTATTTACTTTTACCTGCAGTGTTTTTTTTTGGTTCTTATTACATCAAACATATGTCAACATATGTAGGTATTAACAGAAACATAATGGAAGTTTTATTGTTTGCACGTTTATTTAATATTTACTTATTCTCACTGATCAAACCAACACGGGCACAATATAATATATTTGTGGGTTATTACACAGGTCATTAGCAAAAAAGTAAATAAAATACACAGAAATATAAATAGAATCATACAACTTAAGTAATAATATTCATATGGAATATTATTATGCTATAATCTTATAGAACATTATGTATCTAAGTGAATATTATTATTTAAGTTGTATGCATATACCCTACTTTTCTTGATATATAAAATAAAACCGATTTAAAGATTACCGCTTTTGTGAATAGTACCCGCAAAGCTCATTAGATGGCGCGAATGTACGCGAACGTTTCTGTATATATAAGATGCTGCTCTCTACTAACTTCTCTATGATCACACGATATAACCTATTTTCTGTCGGCGTGTCAAGCGTATATTGTGTTTATATCGGTTTTCCGTTTATACCGTACTTTAGGAAGTTTGTAATGGATTTAAAACCTTTACATTTATATGGCAGAGAAAAGAAAATAGTTCTTTAATTCTTAATTAACTCATTCTACAAATTGCAAGTTATTTGTCTAGTGTATATTACCAAAACAATTTTATTACCAGTGCAAATTCCACAATCTCATTCATTCGTTTTACCATGGTTAGGACTGTATTTTAAATATTTTTATAGCTTAACCTCGCTTTTGCGTTCGCGTTATATCCCAAATAGCCAAATTCAAATTTCCCGCAATTATTCTTAGTTACTTTAACGTTGAAGCATAAAATTACCCACCATTTTGCATTGCATGAATAGTTATTTTAGCGCCTTTACGTCGAGTTCACTAAAAATTGTGGCGGGAAATTTAAATTTGGCTATTAGGGATCAGTACATGATGAGTACCACGCGCACACATCAACAAATCCGTTCGTTCATCTTTTGTGCGTTCTTTACGCAATACTAGTTGCTGAACATGATCGCGATAAACATTCAATCACGTTTTGAAAATCATGATTCAGAAATTTACAAATAGAAAGCAGCTAATATTGAGTGGTGGGGCCAATCACGGGCCATCACTTCGCAATTAGTGTAATCGCAAAGTGGCATGAACCAAAGATATAAATAAATGAGCGGTTTACTGATCAGTTATTTTTCGCCAAGTTATAATTGAAAATTGTTAGAAACAACAATGAATGCAAAAGTAGGGACAAATTACGCCGTCTTGCGAGAACTTCTAAAATTAAAAATATATTTTTAAAGCGGTCTTCATGAATTTACTACTAATATATTGTAACCTACATGACGTTTGGACGGAGGTGTATACATCCAACAAATTACAGCAAATCATCAAAAACAGTCAAATCAGTTTATTAATAATTTTATTGATATTTTACAAACATTTCTTTTTTCCATTTTTGAATGTCAATGACAATTATTCATGTGCTCTTTTCAATTTAGTTCATTTAACATTTAAATAAATTTTAGCTGATATCACTTAACATGAAACCTTTTTTTTTACTTCTCAAAAGAAGTGGAAGGCAGACATATCAGTTCTGGCCATTTTTGTCTTGTCTGTCTTTGCTACATGTGTGAAATATTAAGCTTATAACATCTGAGTAAGTATCAAGATTTTTCCAATTTGAGAATCTAATTTTATTATTTATTTTGTGCCTTAAGCAATGTATTTTTCATTGATTGTGTCTTTTTCACAATTTTTACAATTGAGCACATGGTGATTGTCATTTCCATTTTAGGCGTAAGGGCTGTAAAGGCTGTAAAAGCTGTAAAGCTGTAAGATTTATAAGATCTGTTACGATTTATAACTTCATCGAGGCTAGAAATTCCATCTACGTCAAATCACAGGTGTATGTGATCCACAGTGATACGGGATGTATCAAGAAATGTGAATAGCATATATAATCCATAACACCTAGAATATAATTCCTTAAATCGACACTGTCCGAAGAAGCAAGGATGTTGTAAGCTTTCGTGTCCTCGTCATGTGCTTCCAGTCTAGTCGCCATCATCGTAATGCATGTTGTGTGCAACCATCCATCATCGACAACTAGAAACCTTATTTCAATTCCACCTAGAAGTATTTACAATTGAAGATTGCTGTACTCATTATCTCCGATCCTACCTGTAAGTGTGAATACACCTGTTTATGTGCGCCCTTATTTATATTTTTGCTTCGTAATGTAACTAATTCCACTTAAATATTTTATGCCTTCGATTTATTTAAATCAACTCAATTTTTTTTTTATTTTCCTTATTTTGACTAATTAACTTGTAAAACCGGTAACAGCTGTTTATGTAACTGAAACAAATGTTATTATTATTAGGAATTTAAATTACTGTTTGAACTTTCAACTACATATTCATATTTCATATTCTTTTGTTGCATTATATAACCTTTTAATAATTATTAGCCTGCAATTGTATTGCAGCCGTTCATAACCTGACTTTTATTGTCATTTCATGTTTTAGCTTATGCATTTGTTTACATTGGTCACGATTCATACCAAGCATTTGGAGGTCATTTATCCTATGCTTCAATTACCCTAAATTTACATTACCTACTTGTTGTCTGTTGTCGCTGAATGCAATATTTCCATTTTCATTATATTTACTGTTATAATATTAAATTTTTTTATACACTTTTATATATACACCATTTTCTAAATTTATTAAATTTACATTTAATGCTAACAGTTGTTGTTTGTCAATCTCCTGCTTACCTGACCACCCTGCTGCTAGTCACAGCTGGCGCCCTCACGTTTATAATATCAACTAACGAACCCCCCCAGCCGCGGATTATGAGCAGCCGGACTCTGCGTGCGTTTTTGTTCTTTTTTGAACAAGTCGTAAGTACATCTCCTTCATCAAAGGGGTGTACGTCGCAATATTTTTCCCCCTAAGCTGTAAAATAAAACGTTACCGAGATATAATTAATATACAGGGGCTTCATTAATCACCATTTCTTTTCATTTGATATTTTTTAGTTGTACATTATGGATAATGGTTCTTGCATTTTCAATGGAACCCCGGATGAATTAATTCCATTCCTATCGTCAGCCAATTTTCCTTGTCCAACAACTTATAATCCTGCAGATTATAGTAAATATATTCACGCGAATTTCAAATTTCAGTGTTAAAAAAAAGTGTTTTTAATTAGTTTTAGAAATCTCCCAGGGAAATAACGACCACAGGACTGCATTAATAGAAAATGCCAAACGAATCGAAACTCTTCACCACAGTACCCCAAGCACTTCTTCAGATCTTTTAAAATCCGAGAAAATTACCAGTAAAGTGCCATTCACAAAACAACTCAGCATCTTACTGTACAGACATTTCCTGCAACTATTTAGGAATAATTTCAACATAATACTGCAATGTTTCCACTTCATTCTGTGCGCCTTGCTGCTGGGCGGGACCTACTTCGGCATGGGACAAGACGCCAAGCACTCCTTCCACAATTTCTTATTCTGCCTGATCGTCGTCGTCTACTTGACATTCGGTACATCACTTCCGCCAGCTTTGTCATGTAATTGGTAGAGAATTCCTAATTCGATTCTCCAAAATGCAACCAAGTACAACTTTTTAGATCCGTCAGAATTCCAATTGTTCAAAGGGGAACTCTTCAACGGTTGGTACAGCATTAACGCTTACTTCATATCGCTGATGTTGGTATCACTGCCGATACCGGTGAGGTTTTCGAAATTCCGGCGGGAAATTTAAAATTTAAACTTAATAATTTTCTTTACAGGTAATTATGAGCGTTGTATTTACAGCGATTACGTACTTCATGACCGATCAACCGAATGAAATCGATAGATTCATTAAAGTATGTCTGATTCTGATTGTAACTGTGATAATAAGCGACACACATGGAAAACAGTAGCTGTATGCTTTAATGTCTTGGTAAGTATCGCTTTTAATAGTGATTCTTGAAGCAGTAATAATTACACTATGTAAGGAACAATTTCTATTAATTTTTTTGTCTTTGGGTTGTAACTGTCATTTCCTAGTTTCTTATGACAGAAAAGTATAAAACCAGTCGATTATTTCCCACAAACTTTGCTTTTGTGACCAAGACAATGATATTTTAAAATTTACAAGCAAACCCAAAATGGGAAGTTCATATTATGTCGTTCGACGTAGAATACGGGAACTAAAGACATCAGTGACGGAAGTGAATTCATTTACGATAGGAATGACAGTAAATATGTCTCAATCAAAGTGACAAGTATCTGCATTTTCGGCTTTGGATTTGTTTTTTTTTTTGGAAACAAAACAAAAATATCACAACGAAGATGTCTCAACCACTCAACCTGCTTTGATAATTTATTGCTATATTGTTCAGGCGCTATTTTAAATTTTGACAGATCCAATGTTCCCAACGTCCATCCATTCAAAACGTGTCCACTCCTAAAGCTGATATAATAGACTCAGCCCACGATTTCAGTGCTCAAAACGGTGTGTATATGTACTTCTCATTTCACTATACCTATTTTCTAATTAGACGATGGCTTCAAGAGGTTGCAAACATGAAGCAGACACGTTTTGCTATGATTGTGGTCAGTTTATTAAGACAAGAGGATGGTATAGGGGAGAAAAGAGATCTATGAGATTTGCAATTCCAAGCATTTGGCGGGAACCCACTGACCACTCAAGCAACTGCTACTTTTGCATTGTGGACCCTTCCAAACGCCGTACTGGCAAAAATGCACCTGCTGTAATGAACCCGGATCTTCCTTCATCCATGGCCCCACTATTAGACAGCCCTCAGCGTCCATTACCTACTCCTCCTACGATAGATCAGGCGTCTTCAATCAGCAACAGCGAGTCGGAGTGTGAAGAAAATATTGTAGAATCAGATGACATGATCAATGTAGAACGACTTAGTTAGAGATCTTGGACTCTCCAACTCCAATGCTGAGATTTTGACCTCTAGGCTGAAGCAGTGGAACTTGCTGGATGAAACTGTGCGAGTCGTAGATCAGAGAAAGCGTCACCCAACTTTCTCTAGCTTTCTCACCTATCTAGATGGGCTCTGCTTTTGCCACGATGTGACTGGGCTATTTGAGGCAATTGGAATCGCATATAATCCAAATGAGTGGCGTCTCTTCATTGACAGCTCTTTAAGAAGCCTCAGAGCAGTACTGCTGCATAATGGTAATAACTTTCCATCTCTTCTCCTGGGTCATCAGTGCACCTCAAAGAGGATTACTTTAACATCAAGACCTTGCTGAAACTTTCGAAGTATGACAAGTATGGCTTGTAGGTCATCGGCGACTTCAAAATGGTGTCATTCCTCACGGATCTGCAAGGTGGTTTCACCAAATTACCATGTTATCTTTGTCTTTGGGACAGCAGGGACACCAATGCACACTACAAGAAGCGCGACTGGCCATAGAGGACAGAGTTTTCTATAGGGAAAAACAATATCAAATGAGAGCCACTGGTAGACCCTCTAAAGGTGCTGATGCACTGCAATTAAAGTTGGGCTTATAAAACAATTTGCGAAAGCTCTAAGTACGGAGTCAGCAGCCATGAAAAATTATTTCCTAAGCTATCTGAGGCGAAGGTCAAAGCCGGTGTCTTCGTAGGACCTCAAATTAAGAAGATTCTCGACTGCGATGACTTTCCTAAAATGCTCACCCGTAAGGAGAAAATATTGGAGATATACACTGTGTCCACTTAAATATGAGACTAATGGGGGCAAAAAAAATTTATATAAAATAAAAGGCAGTGCGTCTTTAGAAATATATTTGGAGTTTAACATTAACATTCGTAATTTTGCTATAATTAAGAAAAAAAAAGAAATGTCTTGAGAATAAAATCACCTTATTTTAAGATATGAAGAAGTTCCATTAGAAAAAAAGTACTTCAAATTCCTAAATATGCCAAAATACCAACTTTCAAGTAAAAATCGAAAAAACACATTTTTAAAAAAAAAAATTAAAAAAGTATTTTTTCAATGTTTGGCTCATATTGTGTAATTTTGTAGAATTCCATATCTTTGATTTCTACTTTGAAAATTTGTATTTTGGCACATTTAGGGAGTTGAAGTACTTTTCGCTAATGGAGCTTTTTGGTATCTTTAAAAAAAGCGTGTTTTATTCTGAAGACAATTAATTTTTTTCTTAATTTATAGCAAAACCACGCATTTTAACTAAGTTAGAATATAAAATATGTTTTTAAAGAAGCACCAACTTTTATTTTACATAATTTTTTTTTTATAAATTCATCAATAAAAATTTTTCCCATTTGTCTCATACTTAAGTGGACATATAATATACATATGTGGATATATTTCAAATTTTCGTTGTCCTAGTCACAAAAGCAAAATTAGAGGGGAATAAAAGTATTTTTCTATTGTTTAGAAGCATAAATAAGTTGGAAATAATGCTTACTACTCAAGGACAAAAACGTGTTACATAATGTTATTTGTTTCGTAGCATAGCTCAATAGTTACTCCAGCCACTTTCATTCCAATAACAGCTTTAGCTTTCTACGGATTTGGCTACGCAAATCAACTGGGCAGCTTTATGAAAGTGTTGATGCAGTTTTCATACATTCGCTACAGTTTAGTTGGAGTAATGGGAGCCATTTATAACAACCGGCAAGAAATACCGTGTTCTGATATCTATTGCCACTATAGCGAAACAAAATTGTTCCTGTACGATATGGGAATGACGGGGGTTTACGAAATTCAAATTTTAGCTTTAATATTGTTCTTGATCTTATATAAATGCGTTATGTACACGTTTTTACGGATTAGAACAAAATGAGAATTAAATAAATAGTATAAGGTGAAAATATATATAGTTTCTATAAAATACAACTCTAGTTTTTTAATATATTTATATACATATACTATATAAGGTGATTTTATTTTTATTTTAAGGTGGTTTTAAATAAATCTTCTATCGCATAAGTTTCCAGTAACAGGTGGACAGCTGCTCAAAAACAGTTTGTCTCCAATAAAATTTCCTTTTTTCCTATTACTAATTTGAGGGAGGAAACAGGAAACTTGCACTTTTCACATGATGAAACTGTACATCTTATAATATGTGACATTATTGATAGATGACATCAGTACATTCGACCCAATCTGAGCCCATTTATGAGATAATTGCTAAATTATTAGGTATTAATTTCAATTATTAAACTATTATTAAACACTTTTAAAACGATGCTAACTTGACAGTTCTCAAAAAATATTTGACAGATTAAGCTTACCATCTGTCATGTCACTCACAGGTATATCTTTATTCTTTTTAGACATTTAGTTAAAATTGGACAGGCTGGGGAAAAAAATTCAAACCACGTGAGGAAAGTGCTATTACAGGAAATATACTATTACTGTTTAATTAAGTGTTTCTTTTCATTCACCTTGTATAATACAAGTGATGTATTGACATCAGCCAACTAGGCAACCGAAAGAAGTATGTCAAGTGTCAAGCAATACGAAACCAGGTTAAGTCATATCAGCAAACTGAACCAACTATTTTATCAAGTTTAATCTATACTTATTTAATCTTTGCTTACAGGATGTGCTTATTTATCAAAAGTGTGCAAAACATTCAGTATTATTATTTACTTCAACTTTCTAAGTATGTTTAAATGCTCACACAAGACCAAAGTAGCACTCGTACTAGTTTCCAGCTTCTTGTTGATATTTATCATAAATATAATAACAGAAGAGCTATTCTTACGGAAGATATATTATTTCTTTCGCATCTTCAACACTACCGCTATATTGCTACAGAATTTCAAGCCAATCGTTACCAAATATACTCGATGTAAATCCGCCAAAAGGGAAATCAATATTTTTCCACGAAACTTCGTGCAATTCGTATAAGAGTGGGAAAATCGTCATGGAAAACAGGCAGGCTTGTGCCATAGAATCTGCGGCAAAGTTACATAGCAATCGATCGATTTATGTACTATTCACTTCGCCAGGTGTCTTCGGAAATGAACAAACAGAATCGGACGATATAATAAATGCCTTATTAACATATAAAAACGTAAATTTCTTGCATGTTAATTTCGATAATTATACGAAAAATACTCCAATCGAAAATCTCTATAAGGAAACACATATAGAATATTCCAATTATGCACAATCACACATGAGCGACTTATTACGATATGTTACTTTATGGAAATATGGTGGAATATATCTGGATTTAGATGTCGTCGTTATTAAACCGTTTACAAATTTACCTGCTAATTTTGCCGGGGCTGAATCTGAAATTAACGTAGCATCTGGTGTTCTAGGTTTCGGCCACGATGGTTTAGGGCACATTTATGCAACGGCTTGTCTGAATGATCTTAAAAATAACTACAAGTTTAATGATTGGGGATATAACGGCCCTGGAGTTATCACAAGGTCGGTTATATAATGAAAACATTTTTTTTTTGTACAGTTTTAATCAGCGCATTAAAATTTTTTGATTTGCTACGTATTTGTTTTATTGCTTTCTACACCCGCATAAATTTTGCACAGCAGCAATCCATCCCAAATCACACCACAATAAAAAATACGTTATAACTATTGTCATTGCATCAACAACACTCGGAATTTCGGTTTTCAGACTGCTACAAAATCTCTGTAACACGGAGAAAGCTCACGAAATGCTCAACAAAGATTGTGAAGGGTTTAAAGTGTATCCATCTTCGTATTTCTATCCGATACCGTGGTTAAAATGGCAAATGTACTTCGATGAAAACGATAACAATGAGGTTTTACGCTCCGCAAAAAATAGCTATACGATACATGTTTGGAACAAACACAGCGTGAATGAACAAATCCCACTTACCTCGAATGTTTCGTACTCATCTTCGCTAAGAATTTTGCCCTAGAGTTTATGAAGCTAGTACAGTGACTATATATAAGTAGACTGATCAAATCCATATAAAAGCGAAATAGCTCTAAAAATTGTCGATAGATGTCGATAATATCCATAAATTACCATATAATGCAGTTCGATAGTTCTCGGATAAAAGTGTGGGTCAGCGCTATCTCGGAATAAATTTACCAAACCAAGTAGGGTATAGGTATCTTTTATTGTGGGTGAATATCCGTATAAAAACCCATTTCGATTTTTCTAATTTTCAAATGTATTTATAATACATACAATAGTTTGATAAGTGTTATAATAATAAATATAACTCATGTAATTACGATTAATAATATGAACTGTTAAAATTCAACTTTTCAAACCTACGATTACGACATATGGGGAATTACGTATATGAGGGAAAATCTCTTTTTAGAGAGAATTTTGAAAGTTAGAGGAAAAAACTTTTGTTTCAGAGGGAATTATTGAATTTATTGATGATTTTTTTTTATTTATTTGCTTTAGTTTAATTAATTTGTTATTGTATCGTGCATTTATTTTAATTTATTGACAAAAAGTTAATAAATTTGTATTTACGCCTAAAAAAATCAGGAACTGCAATATCAAAACGGGAATTCTACTTGTCGGCGACGGGAATTATCAATCAAGATACGTACGAACACTGGATTACGATTCAAAGCAAAGACCGATTGTCGTTAAGTAATGAGTAGTTGGTCAGAACAAAATAAACCTCTCAATGTAATCGTTTTCTTCTTTGGTATTGTAATTAAATCGAATAATATACAAATATAACTATAATATACATATGTATGATATGCAGTACGCAGAGCATTACGGGTATTATGCCAATAGAAGTATTCTTTCATAATTCATCACCTACATATGAGTACATAATGAGACATTTGTACTAATAAAGCGTGTAAAACTTCTTTTATTTTTCTGGTAACATCTGCTTAGAATTCTATATTCTCTGCAGGTAACAATAATAATTTATAGCATATTATAATCCTGTTAGAGGATTAGAAACGTTTTCTGCATATAATATTGTAAAAATTCCACCATATGTTCTCTTAACGATATTGATTCAATAGGCCTTTGTATTACTAGATTTTTTTTGGGTGGATATTTTCGTGTTTATTTTACTTTATTGCCAGTATTTTCTTATCATCTAAAGAACATGCCGCGCCGTCACCGAAACCACATAATATGTAAAAGGTTTTTGCAATCTATTTATGTTCCTGTCTTTCTTTTTGCAATTTCTACATAAAAGCTGGATTACATGTTTTGATTTTAAAATTTTAAGCTTCGGTTTAATATTAAATTTAAAAATATTAACAAAAAAAAACTTATAATGCATTAAATTTTTTGTAATATTATTGTTACAAAAATTTTGTAGTTTTAATTATTCTTATGGGGATTTCTGCATAAGCTTGCTCCTTCAACTGAATAAGAAATTAGCTATTAAAGTGCTCGTTTTGCAATATTCTCACTTTTAATACTTACATATATTATAAATAACTACCCTCTTGGCAAAATTTAAATTTCCAACAATTATTTTTAGTAACTTCAACAAAAAGACTTCAAAATAACTAGTAATCTAATACAAAACCATTGGTAATTTCCTGTTTCAATGTTGAAGTTACTAAGAATAATTGATCATATACTCATTTTTATACAGGTAAGAAACAAAAAAATACTATTTTAGATTTTTAATACTAATAAGAAACGATAAAAATATATACTGCGTTTATAAAGTTTGAAAAAAATGATTTTCTACATAGAAAACAGAAATATAAAATAAAAAAAAATATTTAAATCGCGAATTAAACATAAAAATGGGGTTAATAATCAGCAAAAAATGCAAAAATCTATCACATATATACTTCCCTATAGTATAAAAAAGTGTTCATATCAATTTCATATAAACCTCAGATAATTAAAAAATTATTTTTCAAAAATGCTATTTACAAGATCACACCTGTATATACGAAAATTTTAAATCGTAAAAACATTTTTTTTGTTTGCTATAACTGAAAACCTAAAAAATATAAATGGCATATCATTTTACATAGTTCGACTAGCATACAAATGCAGCGCAATTTTGAAGTAAAATAATTTTATGAATTTAAATTGCTTGTTAGTAAACATCCGGCAGCTTTGCAATCTACACCTGCGCCTCACTAATCCTTAACATTTTTTACACACCTGTGATTGTTTACTTTTATTTATGACTTTTACACTTACACTTTACATTATAGGAAATGCAAACGTACGCAACTTTTCATTATTGCGTTTGTTTTTCCCACAATTTAAATATTGGCTTTTATTGCTTGCCATGCCTTTCACGTGGCAACAAACTACCATTAATACGGGCTAAATCCAAAAAAAAATCATTTTATGTTATATGCTACCGCGCTATCTGTGAACTAAATGCCCTCTACTCATGTGTGTTGCTCAACTGATCACCTGTAAACACGGTTCGGAGCTAAGATAGGCATTTCGCTTCCCCCGCCAGTTTTGGATGTAGAAACACTAGTGACATCTGGATTTGCCATCCAAAGAGCCACTTTTAAGCGCAACATTTTTCCCATAAGCTTAATCAGTCTACTTATATATAGTCAATGAGCTAGTAGAAGATATTTCTAGTAAAACGATCGATAAGTTTCCGATAATATGATATTTCATATCATAAAGCAAAACTTGCGACCGTTACAATAGGACTTAGGGCTAGGCATTCAGACAAATACCTTTCGATGTTAAAGACATACTTGAATATAAACCTAATCTTAATTCTTTCATTTGCAAATACTTTTTGGTTAGAAAATTTACAAAACGTCTGCTTTCATTTTATAAGATAAATTAAAAATCTAACCAATCAGCACATATGATTTGCATCAATGATTGGATGTTTTAATAACACGTTATGGTAATTACCTCCAATCACAAATAAGTATTTAAAATTTTAAACGTAAATCAAGTATCTATAGGTTTGTTCGCTGGTGCTACACTTTCCACACTGACTCCTACTTAAAACAGGATAAAAGATTTACTCTTTATGCATCTGAGAAAGAGACAATATGCACCAGTGTAATTGGTGTAACACCAGCGAACAAACCTTATATATCTTCTATTAAGATCTATTCAACAAAATTTCTAAACAGGGTTTACTGTGATTTATAGTAAATATTATAGTGAATTAAAATTCGAGCAACTCCTTTTAATAATTTAAAAAACATAAAGGTATGAAATAGCTTACGAATTTGCAAAAAGGAAGTTAAAATAATCGCGGGAAATGTTAATTTGCCTGAGGATTTTCAAATTTGGAATTAATAAATTTCACTAGTTTTTTTTTTTTAAGGATAATATTAAGAAAATATATTTAATATTAGAACTAAGATTGATCGAATTTAATTGGCCTTATGCTGGCTTTGCCACGGTGGTAGTTTATAGTATATTAGTAAATTATTTGCTCAATTTAGACTGTAAGAATATGAAAAATGCAATTGCTCAAAAGTAATCGAAATCATAATTAGTAATAGATCATGTATTTGCAATTTTCACCATTACAAGAGATTTGTTATTAACATATCTTTTTTACACACAGTTAATAAATAGTTTAGAGATGTAGCTCAAAAAAATCAGTATTTTAGTATAGAGCCATTATTACACGCCATGAATTATGGTTCTTACAAATAGATAAATATTTTTTATTATCTTATAGTCACTGTGATAAAAATATTTTAAATTGTAATTATGCCAACTAAAGAAAATTTAAATTTCTTGCAATTATTTTTAGTGTCTTAAAAACTAAAGCATAAATTAGAATTTATGATTTTATTAGATTCTTTAATTCATGCAGTTACTAAAAATAATTGCGGAAAATTTGAATTTTACTTATAGACTATAAATGATATGCAAAATAAAATAGCTTGCACTTCTTCCTTATTAATCTATAGTGTAACGAATCACATGTTAATTTAAATAAAAACACTTTATTTTCTCTAAATATACTTTTATTATACAAAGATATATCATATCGAAGATGATCTGTATCTGGTTTATTTTGCCAAAAAAAAAAAAAAAAATTTAAAGGAATATTTTTAATCTGCTTGCCTTGATAATACGCCATTGATTTATTTTATAGTTTCAGTACCTACATATTCATAAAAGCAAAATGATAGAGATGGTAAGATTCGATGTATTTCATTTAGCACTTTAAATTAGTGAAAAATATACATATACAAGGTGAGGCGAAAACAAATATACAGGGTATATAAAATCTAATTTATTGTAAGTTACGTACCTTGTCCAAAAAAAAAGGTTTAGATGCTTTAAGGGATTCTTTGCTGTTTAATACCTTCGTTAATTACTTATGTAATGACAAGTGACAATATGTCACATGATAATTGATTCAATATTTATCTAATGTTTTATAGGTCAGCTATTTTCTATGGAATCATAATTAAAATCAAGCGTTTGCATACATACCCTGCATATTATAACAGATAAATATGTATCGTGCTCTATATATTTATCATTTATTTGTACAATTAACAAAAACGTAATTTATATATAAATCTATGTTATCAAACATAATTATCTGGGTAATACAGTCTTAAATTTTGCAATACCCGCTCTATTTTCTTTATTGTTACAATATAATTAATAGAATATATATATTTTATTTTTTCATCGACAACAATAATATAATCCTCTGTTTTAGACCTTGTTCTTCTTAGCTTTTATATCAAAGTAAAGTTGCAATAAATATTAGTGCATTTCAAGTAATAAAGAGTAGTAATAAATTCTTTTCAAGAAGAAAATGGCAAACCTACAGTAGGAGGCGGGGACTAATACAAGATTAATGAAAAAGAGCCTATATAGAGAATAAGTGCTTGTATCATTAAGTTATTATTTTTTTTAAATTTCAAAAGTTGCAAATTTAGACCTTTCAATATTTTGATCAGAGTTTTTTTTTTGTACTATTGCAAAAGAAATTTGGCAACCGTGTATACGTTAGACTTCAACAGGTTCTACCAGTCTTAATATAGGGGCGGATCTTGATACGATTTCAGCTGCATCGGCACGATCCAACTCAGACAAACTCGTAATGAGATTACCTGTAATGTAGAAAAAGCTACGTTGCTGTATGGCGTGCAAAAATTGTCTTCTAGGTCACCTATAGAACAATCCGCTATCGTCAACAAACGCATAGTATGGCTGGAATGTTGAGAGTCCAAAGCCGCTATCCTTTCCTGGTTCAAACCCAGTTTCAAGGCCAGCAGACACCAATCTCGACCGTGCGGATCCGGTGGATCCAGCAAGCCGCAGATCTTTAACTTTGCCGGGGCGCACAGGTCTGACACCTTCAAAGCGCAACCCCACTGGATGCTGTTCGCTATTTCCACATCGTCTGAAAGGAAAATTAAAAATTGAATCGAGAAGTGAAAGTTTAAAAATTAGGAATGGAATGGAATTTTAAATGAAGGAATAAAAAGCTAGGAAATAACTTAAAAAAAGCAATAAATACAAAGTATGTAAGATCCTAATACGATCAATTATTGGCAAAAAAACATGTTTTGACGATGTGCAAAGTAAAGTGGAAGAAGTGAATAGGCATATTTACGTTAGAGGGGCAAGTCTCCAAAGGACCCGCCAGCAATTGTTGTAACAAAATTTACCCAGAATCCACTCGCACGGAATACACTTCAGAACTAGCTGTCCGTTCGGGTTGGGAGCATTTTTCCAGAATGCGGAAATGTTATCGCCACTGAATAGGCACATTTACTTTACCGTGGAAGTCTCCAAGGA
The DNA here is from genome assembly GCA_004143645.1 of Protaetia brevitarsis. Lineage (NCBI taxonomy): Eukaryota > Metazoa > Arthropoda > Insecta > Coleoptera > Scarabaeidae > Protaetia > Protaetia brevitarsis. The sequence continues at coordinate 1,048,366 of RXPK01000055.1, read as the reverse complement.
CCCACCAGCAATTTTTGTAACGAAATTCGCTCAGAATCCGCTCGCACGGAATAGGCTTCGGAACTAGCTGCCCGTTCGAGCTGAGGGCATTTTTCCAGGATGGAGAAATGTCATCGCTACGGAATAGGCATATTTACGTTACGGGGAGAAGTCTCCAAGGGACCCGCCAGCAATTTTTGTAACGAGATTCCCCCAGAATCCGCTCGCACAGAATAGGCATCGTAACTAGCGCTCTGTTCGAGCTGGGAGCATTCTTTCGGGATGGAGAAATGTCATCGCCACAGAATAGGCATATTTACGTTATAGAAGTCTCCAAGGGACCCGCCAGCAACTTTTGTAACGAGATTCCCCCAGAATCCGCTCGCACGGAATAGGCTTCGGAACTAGCGCTCCGTTCGAGCTGGGAGCATTCTTTCGGGATGGAGAAATGTCATCGCCACAGAATAGGCATATTTACGTTACCGGGGGAAGTCTCCAAGGGACCCGCAGCAACTTTTGTAACGAGATTCCCCAGAATCCGCTCGCACGGAATAGGCTTCGGAACTAGCTGCCCGTTCGAGCTGAGGCCGGTTTTCTAGGATTAGGAAATGTTATCGCCACAGAATAGGCATATTTACGGCACAGGGGGAAGTCTCCAAGGGACCCGTCAGCAACTTTTGTAACGAGATTCCCACAGAATCCGCTCGCACGGAATAGGCTTCGGAACTAGTTGCCCGTTCAAGCTGAGGGCATTTTTCCAGGATGGGGAAATGTTATCGCTACTGAATAGGCATATTTACGTTACAAGGGGAAGTCTCCAAAGGACCCACCAGCAATTTTTGTAACGAAATCCGCGCAGAATCCGCTCGCACGGAATAGGCTTCGGAACTAGATGCCCGTTCGAGCTGAGGGCATTTTTCCAGGATGGGGAAAGGTTATCGCCACTGAATAGGCATATTTACGTTACAGGGGGAAGTCTCCAAGGTACCCGCCAGCAACTTTTGTAACAAGATTTCTCCAGAATCCGCTCGCACGGAATAGGCTTCGGAACTAGCTGCCCGTTCGAGCTGAAGGCATTTTTCCAGGATGGGGAAATGTTATCGCCACTGAATAGGCATATTTACGTTACAGGGGGAAGTCTCCAAGGGACCCGCCAGCAACTTTTGTAACGAGATTTTCTCCAGAATCCGCTCGCACGGAATAGGCTTCGGAACTAGATGCCCGTTCGAGCTGAGGACATTTTTCCAGGATGGGGAAATGTTATCGCTACTGAATAGGCATATTTACGTTACAAGGGGAAGTCTCCAAAGGACCCACCAGCAATTTTTGTAACGAAATCCGCGCACAATCCGCTCGCACGGAATAGGCTTCGGAACTAGATGCCCGTTCGAGCTGAGGGCATTTTTCCAGGATGGGGAAATGTTATCGCCACAGAATAGGCATATTTACGTTACGAGGGGAAGTCTCCAAAGGACCCACCAGCAATTTTTGTAACGAAATTCGTTCAGAATGCGCTCGCACGGAATAGGCTTCGGAACTAGATGCCCGTTCGAGCTGAGGGCATTTTTCCAGGATGGGGAAATGTTATCGCCACAGAATAGGCATATTTACGTTACGAGGGGAAGTCTCCAAAGGGCCCACCAGCAATTTTTGTAACGAAATTCGCTCAGAATCCGCTCGCACGGAATAGGCTTCGGAACTAGATGCCCGTTCGAGCTGAGGGTATTTTTCCAGGATGGGGAAATGTTATCGCCACAGAATAGGCATATTTACTTTACGAGGGGAAGTCTCCAAAGGACCCACCAGCAATTTTTGTAACGAGATTCCCTCAGAATCCGCTCGCACGGAATAGGCTTCGGAACTAGCTGCCCGTTCGAGCTGAGGGCATTTTTCCAGGATGGGGAAATGTCATCGCCACGGAATAGGCATATTTACGTTACAGGGGGAAGTCTCCAAAGGACCCACCAGCAATTTTTGTAACGAAATTCGTTCAGAATGCGCTCGCACGGAATAGGCTTCGGAACTAGATGCCCGTTCGAGCTGAGGGTATTTTTCCAGGATGGGGAAATGTTATCGCCACAGAATAGGCATATTTACTTTACGAGGGGAAGTCTCCAAAGGACCCACCAGCAATTTTTGTAACGAAATTCGTTCAGAATGCGCTCGCACGGAATAGGCTTCGGAACTAGATGCCCGTTCGAGCTGAGGGTATTTTTCCAGGATGGGGAAATGTTATCGCCACAGAATAGGCATATTTACTTTACGAGGGGAAGTCTCCAAAGGACCCACCAGCAATTTTTGTAACGAAATTCGTTCAGAATGCGCTCGCACGGAATAGGCTTCGGAACTAGATGCCCGTTCGAGCTGAGGGCATTTTTCCAGGATGGGGAAATGTTATCGCCACAGAATAGGCATATTTACGTTACGAGGGGAAGTCTCCAAAGGGCCCACCAGCAACTTTTGTAACGAGATTTCTCCAGAATCCGCTCGCACGGAATAGGCTTCGGAACTAGATGCCCGTTCGAGCTGATGGGCATTTTCCAGGGATGGGAAATGTTATCGCCACAGAATAGGCATATTTACGTTACGAGGGGAAGTCTCCAAAGGGCCCACCAGCAATTTTTGTAACGAAATTCGCTCAGAATCCGCTCGCACGGAATAGGGCTTCGGAATAGATGCCCGTTCGAGCTGAGGTATTTTTCCAGGATGGGGAAATGTTATCGCCACAGAATAGGCATATTTACGTTTACGAGGGAAGTCTCCAAAGACCCACCAGCAATTTTGTAACGAGATTCCCTCAGAATCCGCTCGCACGGAATAGGAACTAGCTGCCCGTTCGAGCTGAGGGCATTTTTCCAGGATGGGGAAATGTCATCGCCACGGAATAGGCATATTTACGTTACAGGGGAGTCTCCAAAGACCCACCAGCATTTTTGTAACGAAATTCGTTCAGAATGGCTCTCGCACGGAATAGGCTTCGAACTAGATGGCCGTTTCGAGCTGAGGTATTTTTCAGGATGGGAAATGTTATCGCCACAGAATAGGCATATTTACTTTACGAGGGGAAGTCTCCAAAGGACCCCACCAGCAATTTTTTGTAACGGATTCCCTCAGAATCCGCTCGCACCGAATAGGCTTCGGACTAGCTGCCCGTTCGAGCTGAGGGCATTTTTCCAGGATGGGGAAATGTCATCGCCACGGAATAGGCATATTTACGTTACAGGGGGAAGTCTCCAAAGGACCCACCAGCAATTTTTGTAACGAAATTCGTTCAGAATGCGCTCGCACGGAATAGGCTTCGGAACTAGATGCCCGTTCGAGCTGAGGGCATTTTTCCATGATGGGGAAATGTTATCGCCACTGAATAGGCATATTTGCGTTACAGGGGGAAGTCTCCAAAGGACTCACCAGCAATTTTTGTAACGAGATTTCTCCAGAATCCGCTCGCACGGAATAGGCTTCGGAACTAGCGCTCCGTTCGAGCTGGGAGCATTCTTTCGGGATTGGGAGATGTCATCCCCACAGAATAGGCATATTTACGTTCCGAGGGGGAAGTCTCCAAGGGACCCACCAGCAGTTTTTGTAAGGAAATGCGCTTAGAATCCGCTCGCACGAAATAGGCTTCGGAACTAGCTGCCCGTTCGAGCTGAGGGCATTTTTCCAGGATGGGTAAATGTTATCGCCACTAAATAGGCATATTTGCGTTGCAGGGGGATGTCTCCAAAGGACTCACCAGCAATTTTTGTAACGAGATTTCTCCAGGATCCGCTCGCACGGAATACGCTTCGGAACTAGCGCTCCGTTCGAGCTGGGAGCATTCTATCTGGATGGACAGGTGTCATCGCCACAGAATAGGCATATTTACGTTCCGAGGGGGAAGTCTCCAAGGGACCCACCAACAATTTTTGTAACGAAATTCGCTCAGAATTCGCTCGCACGGAATAGGCTTCGGAACTACCTGCCCGTTCGAGCTGAGGGCATTTTTCCAGGATGGGGAAATGTCATCGTCACGGAATAGGCATATTTACGTTCCGAGGGGGAAGTCTCCAAGGGACCCGTCAGCAACTTTTGTAACGAGATTCCCACAGAATCCGCTCGCACGGAATAGGCTTCGGAACTAGTTGCCCGTTCAAGCTGAGGGCATTTTTCCAGGATGGGGAAAGGTTATCGCCACTGAATAAGCATATTTGCGTTACAGGGGGGAGTCTCCAAAGGACTCACCAGCATTTTTTGTAACGAGATTTCTCCAGAATCCGCTCGCACGGAATAGGCTTCAGAGCTAGCGCACCGTTCGAGCTGGGAGCAGGTTTCCAGGATGGGGAAATATTATTGCCACGGAAAGATGCTTAGAAGATTAGAAATTTCAGAAAGACAGAGACGCTGAAGGAACATTTAAAGAAATATGGACTGGTAAGAAGGAAAAAGCAAAAACAGGACTAAACTTTAGAGATTAGGATCCAACATGGATTGAAAAATTGCCGCGTAGTATAACTTACCAAATAAAACAAGTTGTACGATGCTTTCAGTCCGTTCCACTTCTTGATTATACAAGATAACATCCAAAGTCGATTCAGCATCCAGCATGGCCGACATGACAATCAGAGGGCTGTAACTGTACGGTTCTAGGTGATGTATCCTTAACTGGTGGCTGCTCAAGATGTGTTCCTCGATCAGGAGTCCAGGGCAAATCCTGTTGATGGTCTAAGAAAACGTTAATATCGCCAGTCCATTATTGGTACATTAATTCTTATGGCAAGGAAGTGCTTACCCCTATGATGATACTTTGGACATGGTGAAAGAAGTAGAAACAGTACTGCGAACTCAATCTAGGCCCCCTAATTTTGATTTCGATGTATTCTTGACCGTTATCGTTTTCGTTTAGGGTTATTAGTGTTTCCAAGGTCGTCGTGCACAGTTTCGAACCGTGATACCACTGGTAGAGATCTGTGTCTGATGCGTCTCCATTTAGGTAGTAGTCGAAAGTTGATTTTCTCAAATCGGCCTGATAGGACCCAAAAATAGTTTATGCTAATTACATAATTATTGGTTTTAAGTAAAACAGAAACATGGTTCAACACAAATTCATTTCAGATTGTTATTTTTAGCGGTAAAATTTAAAATTTTGGCGCTAAATTCAAATTTTAATTTATACAAATTACAAATTCACCTACACAACCGTGATAAAACAAAATTAGTCAATTTAACCCAATCTATTACAAATTACAAATATCTTTGTTAACTTACGACGAAATACCGACCTGGATGTATGGAAAAACGGACGAAAACAGGTGACAAGTCCCAGGAGGCGTATGCAATACAACTCCACCGTAACAAGCGCCTGTAGTTCTATATCTAGGGTCGCCCGCGTCCCATAGACCCGACAGGGTCTCGATGTGATTGTAAATCGAAAATTCGTACTCTATTTCCCCATCGATATCGCACTGAAAGTCTTAAATTATTAAAGTTAGATTGATTTTGAAAGGATAAAGTACCTCGACGCATAGTTCTAGAGCTTTCAGCAGATCCAAGACAGCTACGGCGTCACATTGATTATAACTGGCTTGAAAATCTTCGGTGGTATAGACTCCAGTTACACGAGCTTGTAAGATGAAATGCGTCGAAAGTAGTTCACCTATTAATTGTGTTCCTAACCATTGTACATTTATCACGATCAGATCTTGGACGCAAAATACCTAAAATTTCCAATCGTTCGCATGATATCTTTGGAGAAATTACAGTTTACGGCCACTGTTGCTAATAGGTTTCTTAATTCTTCAGTAGATCTACTAATTTCAAGCTATATATTTATTTATTATTTACTGAAATGTGTCATGAATCTACTGAAAAATCTGTATCTCTTAAACTCTATCCCTATCAGATCTCTCCTTAGTAGTTAATTTATATTTTTTTACTATTAATATCATACACAATCAACGAACAGATGACAGTTAAGCGTCACTTGTTGTCGGTGTCTGTCTTTAAAAAATGACCCTTAGCGGTGTTGCATTACTTTATTTAAGTGATAGTCGAAGACTCAAATAGAGAAATCTTGAATGCAGTATAGGGAATTTGCAGATCACAAAGTTGGCAACAAACTGAAAGCCGTAAACTGCAAAGAAATGTGTACTAACCTCTCCCATAGAATGCAATTGTTGCAACAATTCCTGTATATGATCGTCCGCAGCTAATAAATTTATATTTCCCCTGAGCAGTTCCGCGAACAATTGTCTGGACAACACCGGCAATTGTTCGTATTCTTTTTGCAACGTTCCCAGCCATGATAAAGTGGCTTCTAGTAAACCGGTCCAAGTGCCGATAGTTTGCTATATAGATTTTAAAAAAATCACAATTCGTTACATAAGTATTTACAATTTACAGGACACGAATTAGTGTTTCAAATATTTTTATAGGTATATGCTGTAGGTACGCAATAAAAAAAAACATCAGGTTTATTGAAATTTTCTGCAATTATTTTTAATAACTTCGACATGTAGGTGTTAGAATACCTATTAATGTAATGTAAACAGAACATTTGCTCATACCTCCTATGGGTCAACAACTAGCGAGCTATGCAATATATAGGACTCGAGTTCTCAACCATCAGATGAATATGCTTCATGCTGAAAAATCGTAAGATATTTCTGTAATTGAGAGTATTTCACAAATTTTTGATTTGGGGGTTCTTAATAGGGTCTTGTCACCCTTGATGTGGTCCCTAGTTGTCGATCAATAATGATAAGATCCTATCAAATGGCTGCCAAATTGCCCTCAATTTTCTCAGCAACTAGTGCTTCAAATAAGACAAAATTGAAGTGATTGCCCGATGAAATAGCAGTTAAATCCTTCACAAACACCCAGAAAATATGTTTGAGCAAAGTATTTCAAAGACCAATGAGGTCAAGTGTGTGGGAGTTAGACTTGACTAGAGACTCAACTGGAAGAAGCAAATAGATAAAATTATCCTTGACGGAATAAAGCCATACCAGCTGGTCGTGTTAAAAAACTTTTTAAAAAAAAACGATCGACATATTGTTCACATTAGGCATTATGCATCCATATAGTGTGGTAGCCAGAAATCAAATCAAATTGCAAAATGGGCTGTTTGGATATTACAGGTGCAATGTACGTAACATCCGCTCAACTGCAAGTCTATTTGCAAGTAAAGAGAACCACTACTCTTGATGCTGACAGATAAATGTTTTCAAGCAATTCTAAGGTCGTGGACCTAATAGGACATCTGTCAATCTTGAATTACCTAAGAACAGCTATGAGATAATTAGAAATGCCAACTCCAAACAACATCATACTGAACTTTAAACAACCATTTGAAGTGCTGATCCTAGCTTTAAAGGATTGAGCCTAGGAGGATCAAAATTTGAAAGAGGATGCTTGGTGTGTTGGTAAACAGATGGATCCAAGACGGAACAAGAGATTTGGATCGAAGTTATTAGTACAAACTGACGACTCTGAATAGGTTTGCGGCAAATCCCAACTTTCAGATTCAATTCTTTAGCATAGATATGTACACATAGGAAAACCTCAGGAATTGTTACATGAAGGATACTAGGGAAATCTAGGTATGCACTAATAACCAGGTCATGCTGAATGCTCTGAAGGCAATAACCATTTTTATTTCTTTTTTATTGTGGGAGTCGCCTGATATAGAGTTCCCGCAACATCATCCTAATTTTCTGTAGGTATCCTCCTGTTAGGAGATCTACTACGATGCAAAGATGATTGCTATTGAGCTGCAATAGTTCTTCAGCCTTCTGCTTCATTCCGAAGTTTTATGGGTCCAAGATTATCTAAGTTCCCTCTTCTCGTAGATATTATTGTGATCGTTTTGAAAGGACTGATAAGCAAATAGTTTACTATTCAGTTTACATATCAGTCCAACTATTTGGATCCAAGCTGGTACGGTAGTGCTTAACCATAAAGTGTTAAGATAGGCTATGACAAACAATTACTTTGGTTTAGGTGCCGAGACACTCTCACATTAGAGACTACGAGGTGGCTAATCAATTAACCAAACAAGGCCCCAGTAGCCAGCTCTATTGACCAGAACCCGTTCAATAGGGCGTCCCTCATATCAAGAGGAAACTCTAACAATGGGAGAATAGAAATGCCATCAAATGGTACACTGATGGCTCCAAAACGGCAGAAGGAACTGGAATAGGAATATATGGGCCTAGAACTACATATTTCGAAAGCTTGGGAAAATACCCAAGTATATTTCAGGCGGAAATACACGCTATTGGAAGATGTGTTCAGTTCATTATGGATAGGAACTATCGGAAGCAGGAGATTATCATCGTGTCTGATAGTCAAGCAGCCATCAAGGCGCTGAACTCATATGAAATCAGCTCCAAGATGGTCTGGGAATGCCTAGGGAAACTAAATGAGCTAGGCAAAAGAAGTAAAGTAACCTTCCTGTGGGTTCCGGGTCACACAGGAGTGGAAGGAAACGAAATAACGGATAACCTCGCAAAAAAAGGGGCTGGAATGCCTTTCGTAGGGCCTGAACCCCTTTTGCGGGTTAAGTAGCAGTACAATACTGAAGAAACTAAAAATGGAAATGGAGCAGAGAAAATCCAATTATTGGGAAAATCTCCAGGGAATGAGGCAAAGTAAAATTCTTCTGGGAACTTATAACCAGAAGAGGTTTACAGAATGCATCAACCTGAGTAAGAACAATGTTCGCATATTAACAGGAACACTTTCAGGCCATTGTAGACTGAAAGGACACCTGAGTAAGCTTGGATTGGAAAAAGATCCTGAATGCAGATTTTGTGGGGAACAGGATGAAACATCCAGCCACCTCCTCTCAAACTGCGTAGCATAACTCGAGGGCATTGTACCTGGGAGCATGTGAAATCGAAGAGGGAGACTTACCTAGACTGGGGCCCTCTGACATCCTTTGACACTTTCTAAAAGGAATATGATTGGAAGGCCAGCTGTAAAGCAGCAAGAATAGGGGACACAATAGATCTTTTAGGTCGCAGTGTAACACCACCCTTCTATTTACATACATACATACATACAACAATGGGGGAATAAAAAAAAGTTTCAACTATAGCAGTAGAAAGACTAGCCAACCCCTTGTTAAACACCAACAAAAACGTACTTAGATTTGACAAATCGGAATTATATTCATAGTGTAAAACACACATTAACATTTTCAAGTACTTCAACATGAAAAAGAAGAATCATTGATATTTCGTTGCTTCAATGTTTTAAGATGATTAGTTAAAATGGCGACTAAAAGATCAATTTTTATTTATTGTTACTTTAATTTTCCAACAACGTTTCCACCACGTAACGGTTTTTTTTTCAGACTGTTGATTTTCAACACAATTTTTGTTAGAAAGAGATGACTATGTGGTCGAAAGCAACTGGAAAATTTAAGCAAAAAAATTAAAATTGCTTATGTAGCCGCTGTTTTAATGATCATCATCAGAAAATCGTTTTCTCATTTTCAATGTTATTAAAGTTATTAAAAAAATCATTGCGGGAAATTTAAATTTTGTTTAATGGGTTTATGTCTGCCTTGCCGCTATGTACACAGAAAAAAAAAAACACACACACACACACAGAATATACAATTTATACAATAATTTGGAAAAAGCACTGTCACAATGTGTTATTCACAAAATAATAATAATAATAATAAAACAGTAAACAAGTAAGCTGGTGCTGTAGCTTATTGAAAAGACGAAAAAAGTAACTAAACACATTTCTTTTAAAAAAAAAACCTAACCTTAGACGTTGAAAGTAAATCATAAGCATTTCCCTTTTTAACGCATCGTTTTTTGTAAATGCCCTGTAAGGATGTAAAGTTCATATTAAATAACGTAAAAAGCGGGGAAAAAAAATCATTTTGACAATTGATCAAAATCGCGCGGACCCTAACACATAATTTTACTCTTACTACTGAATTTATACACAGAGATTCAAAATGATTGTCAATTCCGCTCCTATAGGTAGTAACAGGGTATAGGTATATGCCGCGTGTTTGTAATGAAGGTTTGAACTAAGTCAGTGTTGGAACACAAGAAAGTAAACGAATATGTCATAAATAAGGAAAACGTAACCTATATTTGAACTCGCATTAATATAAACGACTATGGATTGGTGTTTCTGCTTGTAAAAATGAAATGTAATTAATTTAACTTTACTAAATTATGATTTTACAATTCAGTACTAACTGGTGTTTAACTAAATTTATTTATTACTTTAAATTATAACATACAATTAGTATAATTATTAAGTGACAAAACTGCACCTCTCAGTTTTTCTATGGTATGCATGCGGTTTCTATAGATCCTATTTTTTAGATAGCCGAACATGAAGTAATCTAATGGGGTTAGGTCAGGCGATCTTGGTGGCCATCTTTGTGCTTTAACGAACCTGTCAGCAAAAAACTGTTGAAGATATTGGCAGGTTTGTTGAGCAGTATATGCTGGAGCATTATCGTGCTGAAAATAACCTGCTTCGAGCTCATTTTCTTGTAACTCTGCAATAAACAATTCCAACATCTGTTGGTAACGTTGGGCTGTTACAGTTTCCTCGAAGAAAATTGGCCCTATTATTCGTTGCCTGGACATACTTAACCAAACTCCAACTTTTACGGGATGCAATTGCGTTTCTCGAAATTCGTGTGGATTTTCTGCAGACCAGATACAATAGTTTTCTAAATTGATATAGTCGGTTAGATAAAACCAGGCTTCATCCGAGAAAAATGATTTGTTTAGCAAGTCATCGTCCCTTAAATTGTTATTAAACCAATGACAATATTCCAATCGCCTATCGTGATCTAATGGTAATAATTCCTGTACCGTAGAAACTTTATAGGGATGAAAATGTAATTTTCTTTTGACAGCTCATTGCGCTGAAGAGTATGATAAGCCTATAAAATGTAATAAACTATTTCACTTAATGTTAATATTGATTTTTTACCTGTTTGTTGAGTTATTACCACAGATAAATTCCCTTATTTTCTTACAGTATTCAGAAATACTATTGTTGGTGATATTAGATGTAAATATAAACGATTTGAAAAAAATTATAAGATAAATAATCGAAAGATACTACAACACGCACGCCAATGTCGCTAAATGTCAAGAAAATTCATTTAATGTATGAAATTTGTATGTAGCTAACTTCGCTCATTAAATTGGTAATAAGTATAGATAAATTTTTCCGGAAAACTGTTTTTTTCTTACGACAATCATTTTGAATCACATGGTATTTAATATAATTCGATACCTACCTGTATACAATCTTGTTTTATCGACGACAATATTGACTTTAATTGTTTAAAAGCAAAAGACGCCGGTACGTTACAATCCATAACGACAGGATTAACTATGAGGTTAGGCGCATGAGGTAGAAGTTTTTTTACAGTCTCAGCTGTCTTTTGCGCGTCAGGGCTGATCCATTCGCCTTGTTGCGTTTTTGCCGCTCGTGTGCTGTCGACATGCGTTGCGATTAAGATAATCCTACCATATTCGGCTAAAGTTTAAGGAGAAAACAGCGTTAAATGACGTTTCAAATATATTTTTTAACACCACGTACAAGTCGGTAAGTCAGCAGGCTGCCTTGCCAACAGGAAATTCAACCAAAAACACACTTGTTGCACTTGCACGGCTGGCGGATCTTCTAAATTGAAGAAGAGGATAGCGGTTAAAGTGTATGGAGAAGGCCACAGAAAATGGTGGTAAGTCGCAAAATAATTTTCCTGGCCAGAAAATTCCCACACCGACACTTCGCCGACATTCGAGACGTCAATCTACGATAATGGAAGGTTATTATTATAATAACACTTGGCGGGAAATTTGAATTACGAACATTTTGCATATGCACTCCATTGGTCGACTGATAATTTCCTGTAGATTCAAACGTCAGCGAGTTCTGGCGCGAAGTGACGTCCATCTCGATTTGAGTATTGTTCGGGGATGACGGTCTCGCTAAAATACAAGACACGGAAAATCACGATTTTTTTTTAATATCACCAACCGACTTACATTTATTACTTTGCAACGAACTAGATCTCCTGAACAACGAACTGAAGAGGCCTGCGTTTAGGGATTTCACCAAAGCAGTCTTACCAACCCCGCAATTACCTAATAAACGTAACGATAACCTCAGTGCCGGTTTTGAGGTTGGCACTAACTGTCTAGCGTAGGCGTCCCTTTGCCCTGTCACTCTTAAGCGATCTAAAAGTTCTGCTATGTCGTTATGACCGTACTTTAGGGCGGTTATGTCGGCTCTTATTTTATCCGTGTTTTTCACGTCGATATTGCAACCCGCTGTGCATAGGCATCTAGAAATTTAATGTTAATTTCTCCCTTATCGTCATTTTGCGTACGTATGATATACAGGGTGTGATTTTTCGGGGAAAAATAATCTGCCAAATCTTCAACGCTCTGTATCTCGAAAACGGAACGTTTTAACTACTTTGTTCATAAGGACTTTTTTCAATGCTCTGATGGGTACTACACCCTCTTAAAATATCTTACGTTATTTTTAGCACACCCTGTATATGAAATTTTCCCAATTTCTTTGTAAAATCGTCGAAAAATTGAATATGAAGTACGTGACTGTTATTTTACACACGTATGATATACAGGGTGTGATTTTTCGAGAAAAATAAATCTGCTAAATCTTCAACGCTCTGTATCTCGAAAACGGAACGTTTTAACTACTTTGTTCATAAGGACTTTTTTCAATGCTCTGATGGGTACTACACCCTCTTAAAATATCTTACGTTTTTTTAACACACCCTGTATATGAAATTTTCCCAATTTCTTTGTAAACTCGTCGAAAAATTGAATATGAAGTACGTGACTGTTATTTTACACACGTATGATATACAGGGTGTGATTTTTGGAGAAAAAATTATCAAATTATAGGAACTTTTCCCCATATTCCGAAAGATGCCACGCCTTCCTAAAATAATTTACATTATTTTTGACACACAATTTCTTTATCGAATCGTTGAAGAATTGCTTGAAATATGAAACATCAATCTCTAAACTATGTCATAATCCACATAGAAGATCTTGCAAAGATGTTTAAACTAAGAGGAAATATTAAATTTGGCGCGAAATTCGAAGTGAAATACATACTATCAGAAAAATAATATGATTTTTCTTTTATGGTATATGATGAAAACTATAAAATGCTACTGTGATTTACTATTAGCACTACCTGACAATATGTATATGTCCGTTTTTGGTGGCCAAATGTAAAGGAAATAGGCCTTTCGACGTTGGTACCTCTACGCTACATCCAAGGGCGCACAAGGTCTGCACTACATCTAATAAACCTAACGCGCAAGCTATGTGAATCGGGTAATCCCCATGCTAAAACACAGTTACGATTAACTAACGATATACGAGAAAATAATATGAAAGAATCTAATTTATAATATAACAGTAATAACGACTAAACTAAAAGAATCGATAACTAGTTAGTAAAAAGTCTATATTTTTCCATCTCTGAACTATTCTGTAAATTTTTAACCAATCACATTTCGAGTTTCCATTTCAAATATTCAAATATCGAATTCTGATTGGTTCATCGGAAGTTCCCAACCAATCAGGTTTCAGATTTTCGTTTTAAACGTTTAAATTCTCATCCCTGATTGGTTAAAGTATGATTACAAAATTATTATTGCCGATGTGCAATAAAAGTAACTTTTAATTTTGTTGTCTTTACGATACAAACAGAAAAAGCTATTTTAATATTCAATTAATCATCGGGGCTATTCAAAAGCGCGTCAACCAATCACAGTCCAACGTTTAATTTCGAATATGCGAATAGGTAATTCTGATTCGTTTTGGAAAACCTTGCAACCAATCAAATTTCAGATTTTTGTTTAAAACGTTTTTGATTGGTTAAAATTAAATTTTAAATCTTATTATAGCCAATAACACACATCGTGTGATAAAGGAGATTTAAAATGCTTTGTAATGAGTACCAACATGCAAAAAAACTATTTTGCTATCCGGAATTTACATTTAAAAATATTTTTTTTATATATATAAATCTTACGGAATCCCTTATCTCGAAATCTGCGCCGCATTGTAGCAACAACAAAGCGAATGCCGTATGTTTCTTTCTCAAGGCTAAATGTAGCGCTGTATCAGGACCTGCATCTAAATCTACGCCACTGTCTATTAAGTATCTGTAAGAGAAACGTAAATTTAAGAGCTTAGTCTGCATTGGAACGATTTATAAATATAGAAGAAAAAAAAATCGATAAATATAACCTAAATTCTTCTACGTCAAATTTCTTTTTACCTTGCTTGTTCTATTGACCCTCTCCTAGCTGCCAATTGCAACGCGGTCAGGCTGAATGACTCCGTCGAACCGTAAGAAGATTCCCTGCTCAGACAGGCGCTCATGGTTACGAGATGAATTCGTTAAAGCATCTTCCACGACCGAAGATTTCCACGACATTTGTCTCCGCACTGATTCAAGATCTGTTGGCGAACATCGTCTGGAGATAGACCCGTTCTTCTGTGACGTCCAACGGTGCTCGAATTTTCCTGGGGAAAACAGCTGTCGGACGGAAAATCAATATGTGGAAAATGCTCACGGAAAAAATAGAGAGCAAATGATATATTGGACAGTCCCTCTTTATTAAAAATAAAGCTCCCTGGAAAGGAACGGTTTTAATAAAGGATGTTTTCTCCCTTTCTGGTTTATTATATGCGGGTGAAAAAACAAATATATTGCTTTTACGTGTTTTTCCGTGGGGACATGCGCTATAGAGTTTTTATAATATTTCAAATCTAAATATATCATCTATAAAGAAGAATCATCAATTGTAATTCTCAACTTCTAATGTTATACACATAAACATATATTATAACACTTACTTTTAAACACGATAAATAAAATTTAAATTTCCGACAATTAATTTCAAAAACAGCATCACAATATCTGTATTTGATTTATGCTTTTTGTTTAAATAAAAATTAGCTCAATAGCAACATATTGTGAGAGAAAAAAACAACCTTTTTAAAAGTACAAACTTAAAAAAAAACAAATTCACGCAATACATCCTTTCGATTTCTCACAAATATATTTAAATAATGCGCCAAATCAAACGTCAACTGTAAAATTTGAAATGATATGGCAGTTGAATGTGGTAAACAAAATAAAAATTGTTATGGTTATGTAGTTATTTTTTTGACGTGCAAACAATGTTGTGTATGTATTTAAGTGCGTTTGAATTATCTGGAAATAGCAGATTAATTGTAACTTAGGTGCTATTTATTGTAAGAATCATTAGCTAATATTATGAGCTATATTTGCAAATAAGTGTGTAAATGAACATTGAATTTGATTTGTGTTTTTGTGCTTGGTGTCTCATCGATTTACGTTGAAATTATCCTGTTGGATCCTTTATAACATCAATTACTGACAATGAGTGGTAAGTACAGTATCATATTTAAAATTAATACTGACCTTAAGGTAATAAAATTATGGTAATTATCATTATTTAAAATTCAAATAGATATTCATTAAATTATTATACAGAGCTTGTTTACTTGAAAGTTATACTTACGTAGTTATAGGTGATTGAATAATATTATCACACCAAAAAAAAAAACATAATTTCTTTTAAACGAACATTTATAAAAAGTGGTTTTCGCAGGAATAAAAACTTCAACAGTGTTTTTAGGGTCATTTCCAAGAATTATGAAAATCGAAAGGTTTTGTTATTCTGAATTTTCCGAAAACGTATTCAGGTTTTATTTCTAATTGTGTATTATAACTGATTGGGTGCATTTGAAAGCTATAACGTTTCGCTAATTCTGAATTGTTCTTTTTTAAAGCAAATTAATAGAAAGTTAAGTGTTGTGAGTGAAGAAAATGCTGTGAAAGTGTTATTTTGTGCTTATATTACTTTTACATTAAATGGTGGAGGAGCAATTTTTATTATTTTTACAGTGACCCTAATAGCCAAATTTAAATTTGCCGCCACAATTTTTAGTGAATTAAACGTAAAGGCATTAAAATAACTATGAATATAGTACAAAATGGTGGGTAATTTTGTGTTTTAACGTTGAAGTTACTTAGAATAATTGCGGGAAATTTAAATTTGGTTATTAGGGGAGTTACTAAATATGTAAATCAGTTATGTACGACGCAATGACCTATCTTTTTGACGTTTCTGAGGATTGGTATGAAGACGCTATAAAAAAAACTCAACAAACAGTTTTTATTAAGAAAGACATGTAAGAAAAAGCAATCAAAAAAGTAAATAAGATTTAAAAAAGCAGATTATACGAGTAGGATATTTTCGCATTGGGTTGGCAGTGCTGATTTAACGTCTATTTTGTCTGAATTATTGGTTATTTTGAGTAACTTTTACTTCTACAGCACCAATCGTTAGAAACGTCAAAAACTCGTTGTATATAACCTAGAAATATAGCGCTTTTTAAACATTTTCAATTACCGCTGAGATCAGTACAAACTTAAGCAACATACGACAATCTGCGAACACAAGAGGCAAAGTACAACATTAGAATATCAAGATTTTCTACTAAGAAATGGACAAAGAACATTGCTATATTTAGTTTTTCCGCTAATTTTTACATCACCTGTATATGTTGTCCTACTATAAATGGAAAGAGTTTATGTAATCTTGTTATAATAGCTCTACATCATTATTGGTATTGATAAACGGCATTACACATGGACTATAATTGTTAACATTCTGGCAATCTGACATTTAACTGGAATAAGATACCACAAAGAAAGTTGTTGAGAAAGAAATCTTTACTGTGATATGATATGTAATTTTGATGTGTAACTGATGATTTCATTTATCAAAGATCATCAGCAAATTCATGTTGTCTTGTGGACTTTCAATTATATATCGATCTCAGCTCATTATTTTCGTTTATATCACTTCCTAACTGTATATCTGATTGAATTTTATAATGATCAAAATTCGATGTAAAATTCACAATCTTCGAATAGCATTTGATTTTAAATCAAATTCGGCGTCCGTACAGCTTGCAAAACAACTTTAGCGGGAACGATAAATGACACGCCACAGGAATAATAACATTAAAATACGTTTACAAAATTCTTGGCAACCGTTTTTTCTCCAGCCAGTATTTATAAATAGCAACCTGGATAATTATGGACGCGAGTGCGGTTTTCCCGGGTCAGTTTAGCGGATTTCCAAACGGGCGATTTTTCGCACGCCATGGAGGACCATCAGTACCTCTTGCGGTGGCACTGTCACGAATCGACCCTCTCCAAGAGTCTGCCGGTCCTTCTCGAGGCGAATATACTGACCGATTGCACTATAGCGGCCGGCAACAAAACCTATAAGGCGCACAGAGTGATTTTGGCCGCATGCAGTAGCTATTTCCTGGACATCTTTCAGGCAAGTCGCAAGTGTATTTTGGCTGTAATAGTGGACGTGTATTTATTATTTTACCTGTTTGAATTTGAAATAGTATTTTGCGTGAAAGAAATTTGAATAATAAACACTATAACATCTAATAACGATGTCGTTTTGAGCGTTTGGAAAACGATTTAAACCACAATTTTATTGTTAATTGACATAAAAATTGCCCGTAAAGACATTTCTAACATCACACAAGCACTCAGTTATTTGAAATTTGTCGTAAAGACAATATTTATTTAAAAAAAAAAACGGTTTTTAAAAATTTAGCGCCTAAAATGCCCTTATGCGATTGGTAAAATTCAGACGTTGCCTCGTATTGGCTAATTTCTAATTCGCATTTCAATTCTTTAACTTATTTCTTCAGAATTAACGTTATACGGAAATTATACAGTGCAACCTATTTGAAATGGAAACACCCTTACTATTAGGATCGATATCATACATTAAACAGAAAATATTTTTTTGTGAACGCATGGTGGGGTCAAACCCACATAGCCAAACATAAATTGCCCGCAATTATTCTTAGTAACTTCAACGTTGAAACATAAAATTACCTATTATTTTGTACACTGTAAAAAATTACAGTAATTTTGCCATGGTAAATCAGGAATATTACATGTAATAACGTTGTGAATTTACCACAATAAATCATGTAACTTTGTTTTACATGTTTTTCTAGGATATTGAACATGGAAAAGAAATTTCGGTAAATTTATAGCTTTTCATGTAAGTTTAAGATGTAACAAACATTCAAAAGGAAAATACAGGAAAAACATGTACAATTTGTATTTATCTCAAAATTTACTTAAAAGTGTAAAATTGACATTTTTTTGGGTATTTAGTGTACTTTAAAAGTAATTTTACTAGTGAACTATTAATTTTGCTGTAAAAATATGAGGATTTTTTATATTTATTTGTTTTAACTTGAATTTTTCGGGTAAAACTATAGATATCATGGAAAATACGAAAATTCATATGCCGCAATGTGATTGGTTATTGGATTATTTATCTGTGCGCGTAGGTAATTCTATTCGTTTGTCGAACTGATAATTGGCTCAATGATATCATGTACGTCACAAACAATCGTAGGTTTCGCGTAAGCGTGTTCATTCTTGATCCCTGGTTGAGCGATTCAGTATGACCTATTAGGTGCTATAAAAAATTAGGTAAGTTGCTTGCTCTCTTTATAAAAATACATATGAAAATTACTTCAGTGTTCGGTAAATATAGAGTTCATATAAATATTACATACGAATTTTACAGTACAATCTTTGAAAAACACATCAGCATGTGAAATTTACTAGATGGTAGAAATTTTACCTTATGAAGCAAATTTATCTGTAAAATTGCAGGCAACTTTGTTACCAACGATTTTATATGTAATTTTACTGCAACTTTTTTTACAGTGTACTTCATTAATAGTTATTTTAATGCCTTCACGTTGAAGTTACTAAAAATAGCGCCGGGAAATTTAAATTTGGCTATTAGAGAAATGTTTACTTCCACAATCACAATTTCAGAAGTTTATTTATAATTTCGAATTATACGATTATTTTTCAAATTCAGGAGCAACAAAATGTTATTAGCGATTATTTTATTTAAAAAAAACTAATTATTAAAATTTCAGTCAAATATGTTTTATTAATAAAAAATAAAGTTATGGGAGAATCATTTTTTAAAGTTTATCATCATGCATTATTCGATAAATATATACTCGCAAAACTTATATATTTTTCTAATTATTTATATGTCGACATCATTTTAATAAAGTATTCTTAATTAGATTCCATTTATAACATATATTAAGATTACTTTCATTTTAACGTAAAATATAGATCCTAAGAGGATGCTTCCGTTTCAAATGAGTCGCACTGTATATAATTATTCACATAATATTATTAATAATTAGTATTAAATACAGAGTTTGTATTTCTATAAACTACCAATCTTCAATAATGTATTATGTCAAATATATATTCAAAAGTTTTCTATGAAATATTGTATTTAACAAGATATTAATTATAAAATAATAAATATATATTAATAATTAAAATATATGTCAAAATAATTGTTTTCTCCCTAAATAATCATCTATTTTCGTTTTTATTAATAAAATACAAATACAATTAGATCTATTTTCAGAAATTTCTAAAAATATTTACTGACAGCAATAATTTATTGTAGTGTCAATGTCATTGCCTACCAATAAATAAAACGAGTAATTTGACAGAGAGCTATTAAAGATGGGTATAGAAAATAGGTTACAGCAAATCGTGGTAGAATTTAATTCCACATCCAACAACATAAAAATTGTTTACAAATTCTTCATCCAGTTTTTGGGCTCGTTCAAAGAATAGAACAGATAGTGCAGTTGCAAACTGTTGCACTCAGTACCGATGTACTGCTAAAAAGAACGACATGTGTGTACTGTTCTACTTGGTTGTTATTGATTGTTCAATTGGTAACACGTTAGGTTATTAATTAGTAATCTTTAATGATTAACACTTAAAACATGCAATCGTACAACAATCATATGAGCGTAACACAAACGTATATCGTACATCACCTGGCAGTTAAAAGTTCGAGCCGGTCCCAACAGTGTTGCCAATATATAAAAATTTAATCCGTTAGATAGCGCTTGAAATTCCGCAAGATTTGAAAAAAATCCGTCAACTATTTGAACCAGTTTGAACTCCATTCCGAAACTTTTGTATGTATTATAACTTTCCCATACCAATTGGAAAAAGCTTGTTTGGAAAACACAATCACTTACTTTTTTATATACTTACAATGAATATGGCAATAGTTCCAAATGAAACTTACGGATTGGGTTTTTTTTTATATATGTATACATCAGCGGAAAGAACGTATTTCCCTGATCTCAAATCTTGAATTTGGTAGAGTTGATTTTAGACAAAATATTCAAATGAATTCGAACGAACTTTGATCACTTGCAAATGCAGTTATTAGAGCCTGCAAAGAGTTTAGCAGTGCATTAAATCATTATATGACACTGTTAAATGTTACAATCCATATCAAAATTTTGGTATAATGTATATTATTATAAAAAACCAAGCTGGTTTTGCTAGTTTCCGCTAAAAAATCCGCTAAACGTGCAATTCTACCGTCAAATGCAATGTTAATTAAGCTAGAACTAGCGGGAAATCCACTAAATTGGCAACACTGGTTCCCAACCTAAGTTATTATTGGCGGTAAATACAAAATCTGAGCTAATAGACATTACAGTGTCTGACGTCACTTGCACTAAGAAGAACACTTTAGTGTGCCCTACTTGAACTAGTCAGCATGTTCAGCTAAAAAGAACAAACTGTAGACCTCTAACGACTTTGAAGTTACGAAAATAATTGCGCGAAATTTAAATTTACTCATTAGCGAAATGATTAATTGTAAATCTAATTTCCAATTTATTCTCCAAAAAAAAAAAACAGAACGTAGGACCGTTAGAATCTTCAATTGTCGTCCTGCACGACGTCATCCCGGAAGATGTCGAAGCAATCCTCTCTTACATATACAGGGCCAGTGCCTCGTGTCCAAAACTCAAATCCCACGGCTCGTTCATCTGGCGAGAGCCCTTAGAATTCAAGGATTGTGCAATATGAAACTACAGGACGATACAAACTGCCAAAACGACGAATGCGAGCTAGAAAACACCCAAATCGAAGCCCCAACCTTAATGGAAGAGCCCGAGAAAAAGATGTCGGAACTTGACTGTCAAGGTTTTTCGCGGGAATTTCAAATTGATGAATTTACGCGTATATTTTATATCGTTTCTTTTCAGATATTGTGAGCCCGTTGCAGAACGACGCGGGTTCCAAGAAGACTTTGAGAGACGCTCCGGAGATTTGCAAGTGTTTTATTTGCGGTAAATATTTGAGTAATCAATACAATTTACGTGTTCACATGGAAACGCATAAGGATACTTATTATTCTTGCTTATCTTGTCCGCACGTTTCGAAAAGTAGGGACGCTTTAAGGAAACACGTTTCGTATCGACATCCGGAAGAATATACAACTAGGAAACGGAAGAAAAATACTTGATGATGTGTTTAATAGGAAATGAAAGTAGATAATTTATTTTTTGTTTGTGTATATAAAAATATTTAACTGAATTCTATGTATATACTTAATAAATTGATTTTTTTAACATAATTTAATTGATTAAAATGTTGGCGCGAAATTCAAAATAGACTTCTGAATCAGATAACTATGTAAATATATATAAAAAATAATAACTTTTAGAACAATATCCCTAATAGCCAAATTTAAAGTTCCCGCTAAATAAATTTAAAGTAACTATTAATGTAATACAAAATGGTGGGGAATTTTATGTAGCAACGTTGAAGTTACTGAGAATAATTGCGGGAAATTTAAATTTGGCTATTAGGGCAAGCAACTATACGTGTATACAAAACCAATGGTGAGATTTTATACATGTCTGTATTAGTGTATGTCAGGCGATCTGTAATCTATATTACATACTTTCAGATTTACAGATATGTGCGGAAATCTGACTTAAATACCGTAAGTACATAACAAAAAATCGTAAGTTTAAATTTTGATACCTTTTTCCTATTTTGTAATAGTGTCATTCACATATTTCTTGTTTAAAATTAGAAAAAAAATAAATAAATAAGCTTGCTATATTATGGTAAATTCTTTTTGTGGGAATAGATGCAGCATGTTTACCAACCTCAAAATTTATTTCGAGAGATTTAACACGTGACCACTAGATAGATCATTTGAACCTTCGTATGCAGTATACATTCTATGACCAATTCGATTCACATTTGCCAAATCGTCCAATCAGCTGTATATTAGTACTTCCGGCACATTATTTGATATCTTTGCGTTTGTTGTTAACGGTCAAGTGACGGTTAAAATTGTTCGATTACAGTGCTCTCAAAATTTGTTGAAAGCAGTAACGCATATACTTACATATTTGTATAATATAGTAAAAATTCAAATAATTTTGAACGCCAACAGTTACACTCATAGATTTATTAAAAAAATTGAATACATTCATTTGTAATCGGGTCCTTAATAGCCAAATTTAAATTTCCTGTCACATTTTTTAGTGAATTCAACGTAAACGCATAAAAATAACTATTAATATAGTACAAAATGGTGGGTAATTTTATGTTTCAACGTTGAAGTTTCTAAGAATAATTGCGGGAAATTTAAATTTGGCTATTAGGGATACTTATGGTTAAACTGTTCTTCTTTATCCTGTTTAAAACTATATAAAAAAAATATGTGAGTTACCAAATTAATAAAACCTATTATAAAAAATACCTGTGCACACTTGAAAAAATATAAACGTTTTGAAAAAAAATATAATTGTATAAGTAATTTCTCGTAAATTTAGCCAAAAAAAAAAGTATTTCAAAACTACTACTATTTACGAAAATTTGCGAATAGCTTCAATATTTAATTCGTAACAACTTTTTTGGGTATCAAGTGACCTAACCTCACTTTTGAAAGATTTATGGAATACTTTTTAAATTTGCCGCCGTACTAGTGGTAATGTGGCATCTGTCAAAATAAATTTTGGGATTGTTGGATATGCTGATACTATTTCTCACAAAGCAAATTTTCCATATTTTAAAAATAAAAAAAATTCCGATATGTAATACAATTTCTCCAGAATTCTTTGCAATTATTAATAATGTAATATTATATAGATATTAAATTAATAATATATTATACATTTCTTTCAGCACTTGTTCATTCAATACGCCCTCTATTGTTACATTCGGTACTGACTAAAAATTTGGCGGCAAATTTACAATTTTTTTATACAATTTATTTTACAGCTTAAATTAGAAAAAAATAGTGAGGCAAAATTATACCTACCTAATAGAATTTCCACTATTTTTAAAAATAATAATTAACACTGTGATAAATTGTTGTCCCTCTTCAAATCAGCGCCCCCTATGGTTACATTTAGGTGTTAAATTATTATGAAAACGGAAAAAATTAAGAAGAAAATGGCGCCAAATTTACTAGCTTTGTTTTTTTTATATGAAAATGAGCGTATTTTATGTATTTCTTGTTTAAAATTAGAAAAAAATAAATGCTGCTTTGATAGAGTTTTAAGGTTTTTTTTAATAATTATAAATAACCTTTTAATAGTATAATTATTATAAATCGACCTGTTGCTTGAAAACAACATATTTTATTAATCATTGCATAAACTCAGTGAAGAAAATTCAAATTTCCCGCAATTATTTTTAGTAACTTCAACATTAATGCATGAAATTACCTACGATTTTGTATTAGATTAATAGTTATTTGAATACCTTTAAGTTGAAGTTACTGAATATAATTGCGGGAAATTTGAATTTGGTTTACTGGGAAAGTAATGACTTAAACGGGATTATTTTAAATATTGATCTTAAATACATGATTTTTCTTTCTTTTAACAAAGTAATGATATTTCTTATTTAAAATTAGAAAAAATAAATAATGTTTAAATAGAATTTTAAGTTTTTTTTTAATGATTTATGTTATAATAAATTATCTGTTATTTAAAACAACATACTACATTTAAGAAATGATAACTAATGATAAGTAATGAAACGAATGGTCGTATATTCACAATTTTTTTTTTCAAGTAATAATGAAAATTGTTAATAAGATATTAAAACTTTTTAAGAAAAAAAAATATATATTTTTTTGTTAGTATGTTACCACAAATAGGAACAGTTTTTATCACGTGAACTAGTGGTCTCTAGTATTGCATCCAAGTATTGATTTATAGGTAATTTTAATAATTGGCTTGCACATAATTAAAAAAATATATATAAACTGGATATTTTTCACGGCATATGTAAACTAAATCCATTTGAGGAATAATTAAAATAATTAGTAAAAAAAAAAAAATGTGTGACAAACATATAAAATAAAACACCTCATTTACTGTAATAAATTTATTCAATATTACCAAAAAAAAAAAATTCCCTGGGTTGACAATAATAAATTATTATTAGCGATAGGCAGCAACATTCCTTCTAAAATTCAATACAATATTTAAAAATAACGTGTGCATAACCGCCTATTTTCACTTGTACTTCCCCTAAATATTGAATCAGTAACTAGGATTTGCAAAAAAAAGAAAAATGAAAAATAGAACAGCCATCACACGATAATTACTGTAATATCTCCTGTTTCTCACTTTTTAATACCTGCTCTTGTACAATCTTTAAAGATTAATTAATTTTATAAAAAATGTTTTGTTCGCTTTTATAGAGTACGAAAGAAGTACGTATTACCGTATAAAAATATATTAAAAATTAAATACGAGATACTACTATCATAATGTACTTTGAAATATAGACATTTAATTATTATTATTTTTTTTTAGAAATTGATTTTATTATTATTATTATTAGGGACAGAATTTTTACATCTCTTTTTCTATTTATTTAGAATTCCAATTGAAATATATTTATAATAAAAATAATAATAATATTTAGGCCCTAATATATTTAAATGGGAATCTATATAACAATTTGTCCAAATG
Organism: Protaetia brevitarsis; assembly: GCA_004143645.1. Classification (NCBI taxonomy): domain Eukaryota; kingdom Metazoa; phylum Arthropoda; class Insecta; order Coleoptera; family Scarabaeidae; genus Protaetia; species Protaetia brevitarsis. Next base: position 1,023,407 of record RXPK01000055.1, on the reverse strand, counting down.
CAAGAACAAATTATTTAAATTCTGCAACAAAACTATATATCCATAAATAAAAAAAAAGTTTAAAACTGGTACACATCATTTTAAAGCATATAATAGCATCATAGATAATCAAAACAAAAGCTGTTTATTTATGATAAAGATATAGGAACTATTTTAAATTAAAAATAATAATTAAAAGAACTGTCAGTTACCTCGCAAACACACAAGAAGATATTATTATTAAATAAGTTAAAAAAAGCCTTCCTTTTTACAAAAGAAAGAAAAAAATACTGTGGTGATACTCTAAATAAAATAAAATTAAGAAAAAAAATCTATTAAAAAATGAAATAAAGAGGCACAGCTCCGCGCAAATATAGCTATAAAAATGCATACATAATCTATACAATAATAATATAATGACATTCTATATAATAGTTATTCATTTATTTAAATGCAAAATTTAAACGGCTCTCATTCCACTCGAAAACTCACAAATTGGTATTAAAATGGTGTAACGGTCCATAGTTTTGTGTTGCAGTCTTGTCCGACCGATACTACGGTGTTGTTATCCAACCAAGAGAGTCTTGTGATCTGACTTTGAGCGTGGGCATCTAAATAAAAAGATTAATAGAAAACACAAATAGTATGAAGAAAGTTCATTATGGTAGTCGAAAGTTGTAACTGAAATAACAAAAGGCTTAGAAAAAAAAGTAAAAATAGCAATTTAACAAACTCATAGTGTTAAAATGTCCAACTGAGAATTGTAAGATTCGTTTTAAGTAAACATCACATAAGTGAATTTGACACAATTCGTACATTTTTGGCGCCCGGCGTGGGGCATTCGTTAAAATTAAGTTAAAAAGCCGGCAATTTCAGGTAAACACGCCTCGGAGAAATTATTGTTGTAAATTAACGTAATTTAAAATGGTAGTCAAAAGTTATAAAAAAATACGCAGTAAAAATGAAGCGCGTGGAACAGCAAAGTAGTTAAAGCATGAAAACGATAAGAGGATTAGGAAAATATCAATTTAATGAACTCACAGCGTTATTGCTATATGCTAGTGGACAAATGTAAGATTTAATCTAAATAAGCATTATGTGAGTCTGTTTGACATATTGCATATTTCTGGCGCCCGAGTGGGGACATTCGTTAGCATTGAAAGAGAAATAGGCAAATTTGCATACACGTTTTACAAGTAACAAATATTTTATTCTAACAGGATAAAAATGATATCGCATGTTTTTGGCGCCCAGCGTGGGACATTCGTTAAAAATAAATTAAAAACTAACAATTTCGGGCACACATTTTATTTAGTAAATAAGGTTTTATTCTAATAGACAAAATAAAATTAATTCAGTTTGGGAGACGAAAGTTATAAAAGAACTAACAAAGAGTAAAAGAAATTATATCTGAGGAAATTGAAAATTAGATAACGTGTGAAAAGCTGCAATTTAAAGAGCTTACAATGATATCGTGTTAAACCGAGAATTCTTAGCTGGATTTTAAATAAGTCAATTTGACAAATCGCATATTATGGCGCCCAAGGTGGGGCATTCGTTAAAAATAAATTAAAAACTAACAATTTCGGGCACACATTTTTTTTAGTAAATAGGGTTTTATTCTAATAGACAAAATAAAGTTAATTCAGGTTGGGTGACGAAAGTTATAAAAGAACAAAGAGTAAAAAAAAATTAAATCTGAGGAAATTGAAAATTAGATGACGTGTGAAAAGCTGCAATTTAAAGAGCTTACAATGATATCGTGTTAAACTGAAAATTCTTAACCTGATTTTAAATAAGTCAATTTGAGAAATCGTATATTTTGGCGCCCAATGTGGGCCATTCGTTAAAAACACTTCAGCGAGCTCACAGTGCTATTGTGTAGTCAAATTAAGGATTCTTAGATTAATTTTAAATAAACGTCTTCTAAGTTAATTTGATCAATCGCGTATTTTGGCGCCCAATGTGGGGCATTCGTTAAAAATAAATTAAAAACTGGTAATTTCGGGCACACATTTCTGTAGTAAATAATGTTGAAATGAAAATTAAATCTGAGGAAATGGAAAAGACGATAAAGTGTGAATAGCAATAAGAAGTCTACGAAAAAAAGTGCAAGCGGCGCTTTAGCGAGCTCACAGTACTATTGTGTCGTCAAATTAAGGATTCTTAGATTAATTTTAAATAAACGTCTATTCGTAGAAGCCTACGAAAAAAAGTGCAAGCGGAATTTTAGCGAGCTCACAATGCTATTGGGTCAAATTAAGGATTCTTAGATTAATTTTAAATAAACGTCTTCTAAGTTAATTTGATCAATCTCGCATTTGGCACCTAACGTGGGGCATTCGTTAAAATTAAATTAAAAACTCGCAAATCTCGGGCACATATTTCTGTAATAAATAATGTTGAAATGAAAGCTTAGAAAATACGATAAAGTGTGAATAGTAATAAGAATCCTACGAAAAAAAAATGCAAGCGGCACTTTAGCGAGCTCACAGTGCTATTGTGTCAAATTAAGGATTCTTAGATTAATTTTAAATAAACGCCTTCTAAGTTAATTTGACCAATCGCGTATTTTGGCGCCCAACGTGGGGCATTAGTTAAAACTAAATTAAAAGTCGGCAACTTCTGTCACATACTTTTGCAGTAAGGTTTTATTATAATACAAAAGTTAACGAGCTAATTCAGAATGATGGGCGTAAGTTATAAAAGGAATAACAAAGAGTAAAAACGAAATCTGATGAAATGATAAAACAGATTAAGCGTGAAAATCAATAAAAAGCTTGAGAAACGAATTGAAAACTGCACTTTAAGGAACTCACAGCACTATTGTATCAAATTAGTTCTTACGATTTATTTAAATAAACGCCTTGTAAGTTAATTTAACGAATCGCATATTTTTGGCGCCCAACGTGGGGCAGTCGTTAGAATTAAATTAAAAAAAAAAAAAAACAGAAAAAGAAATATGTCCATATGAGCGGTGAAAAACTTACTTTTTATTATAATATGCTTATTCGGTTTTTCAACAGACCAAATTATAATATTCGTATCCAAACTGCCACTGGCTACCAACAAGGAATCAGGTGACCGGCGATGCAATTGACTCTAGCGTTGTGGAAACCCCATTCTTGGTTCGTGGCAAGCTGGGAAATAAAAAAAAAACAATTAGCTATTTAATTTATATTAATTAAGCTGTAAATACACTTACTTTATATTCAGGGACGTTGTACAAGATAACTTTCCGATTAGCGTCGCAAGCGACCAAATATTTATCATCCGGTGAGTAAGCCACGTCTGTTACGGCACCCAGATGATCTAACTCCGTCTTCGGTACCAATTCTGTGCCTTTCAGCTCGTAGATGTGCACCTTATTGTCCATAGCGCCTCCGATAGCCACGTCACCACTGGGCGAGACGCTGGCACTCGACGGTTCGTAAGAACTTTAATACTGCTAGCTTTTCGATTATCCTGGATCACGGTTACCTCATTGACGCTGGCGGCGACTATTAGATTCTGTTGTTTTAGGATGTCCATGCCTCGGGGTTGTGATCCGAGTTTGACGTCGATTTTCGTGTAGATGTTGTCTGAAACGTGGCACGGTGAAATTTAAGAAATCCCGAGAAGAATGATTACACTATGTAACAATTTCTATTAATTTTTTTGTCTTTGGGTTGTAACTGTCATTTCCTATTTTCTTATGTCAGAAAAGTATAAAAATAGTCGATTATTTCCCACAAACTTTGCTTTTGTGACCAAGACAATGATATTTTAAAATTTACAAGCAAACCCAAAATGGGAAGTACATATTATGTCGTTCGACGTAGAATACGGGAACTAAAGGCATCAGTGACGGAAGTGAATTCATTTACGATAGGAATGACAGTAAATATGTCTGTCAAAGTGAGTATCTGTATTTTCGGCTTTGGATTTGTTTTTTTTTTTTTTGGAAACAAAACGAAAATATCACAACGAAGATGTCTCAACCACTCAACCGGCTTTGATAATTTATTGCTATATTGTTCAGGCGCTATTTTAAATTTTGACAGATCCAATGTTCCAGCGTCCCTCCATTCAAAACGTGTACACTCCTAAAGCTGATATAATAGACTCGTCCCACGATTTCAGCGCTCAAAACGGTGTGTATATGTACTTCTCATTTCACTATACCCATTTTCTAATTAGATGATGGCTTCCAAGAGGTTGCAAACATGAAGCAGACGCGTTTTGCTATGTTTGTGGTCAGTTTATTAAGACAAGAGAATGGTATAGGGGAGAAAACAGATCCATGAGATTTGCAATTCAAGCATTTGGCGGAACCCACTAACACTCAAGCAACTGCTACTTTTGCATTGTGGACCCTTCCAAACGCCGTACTGGCAAAAATGCCCCTGCTGTCATGTATCCGGATCTTCCTTCATCCATGGCCCCAGTATTATACAGCCCTCAGCTTCCATTACCTACTCCTCCTACGATAGATCAGGCGTCTTCAATCAGCAACAGCGAGACGGAGTGTGAAGAAAATATTGTAGAATCAGATGACATGATCAATGTAGAACGACTTAGTTAGAGATCTTGGACTCTCCAAGTCCAATGCTGAGATTTTGACCTCTAGGCTGAAGCAGTGGAACTTGCTGGATGAAACTGTGCGAGTCGTAGATCAGAGAAAGCGTCACCAAACTTTTTCTAGCTTTCTCACCTATCTAGATGGGCTCTGCTTTTGCCACGATGTGACTGGGCTATTTGAGGCAATTGGAATCGCCTATAATTCAAATGAGTGGCATCTCTTCATTGACAGCTCTTTAAGAAGCGTCAAAGCAGTACTGCTGCATAATGGTAATAACTTTCCATCTCTTCTCCTGGGTCATTCAGTGCACCTCAAAGAGGATTACTTTAACATCAAGACCTTGCTGAAAGTTTCGAAGTATGACAAGTATGGCTGGGAGGTCATCGGCGACTTCAAAATGGTGTCCATCCTCACGGATCTGCAAAGTGGTTTCACCAAATTCCCATGTTATCTTTGTCTTTGGGACAGCAGGGACACCAATGCACACTACAACAAGCGCGACTGGCCACAGAGGACAGAGTTTTCTATAGGGGAAAACAATATCAAATGAGAGCCACTGGTAGACCCTCTAAAGGTGCTGATACACTGCACATAAAGTTGGGGCTTATAAAACAATTTGCGAAAGCTCTAAGTACGGAGTCAGCAGCCATGAAAAATTATTTCCTAAGCTATCTGAGGCGAAGGTCAAAGCCGGTGTCTTCGTAGGACCTCAAATTAAGAAGATTCTCGACTGCGATGACTTTCCTTAAAAAGCTCACCGTAAGGAGAAAATATTGGAGATATACACTGTGTCCACTTAAATATGAGACTAATGGGGGCAACAAAAAAATTATTGAATCTACAAAAAAAAAATTATATAAAATAAAAGGCAGTGCTTCTTCAGAAATATATTTGTGGTTTAAAATTAACATTCGTAATTTTGCTATAATTAAGAAAGGAAAAGAAATTGTCTTGAGAATAAATCACCCTTATTTTTAAAGATATGAAGAAGTTCCATTAGAAAAAAGTACTTCAAATTCCTAAATATGCCAAATTACCAACTTTCAAGTAAAAATCGAAAAACACATTTTTACAAAAAAAAATAAAAAGTATTTTTTCAATGTTTGGCCCATATTGTATAATTTTGTAAAATTCCATTTCTTTGATTTCTACTTTGAAAATTTGTATTTTGGCACATTTAGGGAGTTGAAGTACTTTTCGCTAATGGAGCTTTTTGGTATCTTTAAAAGTAAGCGTGTTTTATTCTCAAGACAATTAATTTTTTTCTTAATTTATAGCAAAACCACGTATTTTAACTAAGTTAGAATATAAAATATGTTTTTAAAGAAGCACCAACTTTTATTTTACATAATTTTTTCTTTATAAATTCAACAATAATTTTTTTCCCATTTGTCTCATACTTACGTGGATATACGATATACATATGTGGGTATATTTCAAATTTTCGTTGTCCTAGTCACAAAAGCAAAATTAGAGGGGAATAAAAAGTATTTTTCTATTGTTTTGAAGCATAAATAAGTTGGAAATAACGCTTACTACTTACTCAAGGACAAAAAACGTGTTACATAGTGTTATTATTTACTTTCTATATCGATTTGTTTGACGGAATCGTCGATGCCGCAGGTGTACAAGACGTCTCCGAGGGGTTTCATGCCGTTGATTTGGTTACCGTGGCCGATACCCTCAACCCTGTCGTTCACTCCAGTTTCTGCGTTCCAATTTGTTACGTAGCCGTCGTGCGAGCCGGTGAATATACTGCCACGATCTTCGCTCAAGGCCAATACGGTTATGGGTTTATTGTGGCCTTTTACGATACGTAAAGGTTTACTAGGGTTATTGACGTCTAAATAGTTGATGAAACCGCTTAAAGAGACCGACAGTAGATATTGTCCTTGCCATAAACACGAAACCTAGAGAGGAAAACGTAAAAAGAAAATTAAATGAAAGTTTGACAGGTGTCAATGTTAAAATTAAATAATTTTTTTTTTAAATAAAGAATTACGAAATTAAAAATTAGCTAATGTAGCTCGCAAAATGAATTTTCTGAAAATAAAAAAAAATATTACGAAAACTAAAATTTGACACGTGTCAAAGTTAAAATTTGACATATGTCTTATTGAAATATCCCAACATACAGTGTAGCACATTAGCTCGACTTTCAGTATGTAAAAATGTTTTTTTTTATCGATAACTACATAAACATTTTGAAGGTTTGATTGATTGACAAGCACGTCAAAATAAAATTGTCCTATTTTAAAGTTTTGTTTGTACTCAATAGCAACGTAAAACTATGAAGTAAAAAGTACAAGTAAAGGTTTAAAAAATATAAGTATATACACAAAATTTGGCAGCTGTCATTTAACGTCTGGCACATGTTATTGTCAAAATATGAATGTATGAATCTACCTGTTGAGATCACACAAAAAAATTATTACGAAAACTAAAGTTTGACACATGTCAAAGTTAAAATTTGACAGATGTCTTATTGAAATATTCCAACATACAGGATGCACATTAGCTCGATTTTCAAAATCTAAAAATGTTTTTTTATCGATAACTACATGAACTTGATTGACAACCACGTCAAAATAAAATTGTCCTATTTTAAAGTTCAGTTTTTCTCAAGCTCGATGTCTTTTGTACTCAATGGCAGGCGTAAAACTATGAAGTAAAAAGTGACACCACAAGTAAAGGTTTAAAAAATATATGTATATACACAAAATTTGACAGCTGTCATTTAACGACTGGCACATGTTATTGTCAAAATATGAATGTATGAATCTACCTGTTGAGATCTCAATATATCATAAATTAACACAAAAGTGAAAATTAAAAACTTTTCTTTCCTGTCTTGAATTATAAAGCTTTTAAGGGTTTCTCAGTTAAGAATAGAAACTCAATATTATCAGCATCAAATCAATAAATTTAAAAATGTAAAAATAACGCCTGTCAAATAAAGATTTTGACAACATTTCTTAGTATACATAAAAAAATTAGGAGATAAAACCAGGGGCCTGTTGCATAAAAGTACAATCACAATTTACAGGTGATATTTTTTTACAATCTGTCAAAATTTGACTTACAGGCGTTGCAAAAATATATATATAAGTCAAATTTTGACAGATTGTAAAAAAATATCACCTGTAAATTGTAATTGTACTTTTATGCAACAGGCCCCAGGAATTTGTCATTTTGGTCAAAATTTAAAAATGACACCTATGAAATCATCAATAAAAAAGTTAATTTCACAATCTATCAATATAAAATTTGTAAGTTCGATACCAACTTATATAAAAAAGACACAAATTGAATATTAAAAAAAATTAAAGTTTCACTGCTGTCAATCATACACTTTAATGTTTGACATGCGTTATTGTCAAAATATGCAATGTAAGGTTTGACAGGTCCTAATATAATATAATAATTAACACAGGTCAGTAATCTTTTTTCCTAGCATCGATTCTATAGTTAATTCTGAAGTTTTTGATAGATTCTGATTAAAAAATTAATTTTTTACTTTAATTTTTTTTCTAGCCTGCATTTTATATTAGTCAATTGTGAAATTTGCATAGATTCCGGCTAAGAACTTAATTCAGCTTGCGTCCATCTTATCAATAAATTTAAAAATCTTTACTGTTGATTTAAAAATTTTGGAGTGGAATACCAACCAGGTAAAAATATTATAAATTAAAATTGCCGACATAATTTTTTGGGCTTAAAAGCTACAAAGATTAACAAACATGGAGTTTGAGAGTTATCGTTCTCATTCTAGAAATTTAACGCGTAAGAACGGCCGATATGTCAAATATGACAATAAGTACTGCATAATAAGAAAGTATGACAGCTCCGAATAACAAAATATTAATTGTGGTGGGAAGTCAAAATTCATGATTAGTAATCCATCAGAACAGAGAAAGATGAGAAAATGAAAACAAATGAATTACAGTTTGAGAGATGTCAAAATATAAAAATTCATACATGTCAAATGATGAATAGAAAAAGAGTTATGGTTTAACTACTACTTTAAGTTTAATATAACGTATATAAAGAAATGACACCTTTGAAGCAAATATTGAAAAATATAAAGTTTGACAGATGTCATTCTCTAAATATAATGTTCCGTAAATGTCAAAATGTGCATCATAATCATATAAACAGTTAAAAATTTAAGGTTGCATAGCTGTCAATAACAAATTTTAATAAAAGTTAAAACTTACGATTAACATAAAAATAATGAATTTGAAGTTTGACAGATACCAAAATTAAAAGGTAAAAATGAGATCTTGTCAAACAAATATATGATTATACTTCATGATTAACATAAAAAAAAAACAAATTTAAAATTTGACACATATCAATGTCAAAATATAGAAATGACACCTGTCAAACAAAAAAAAATTGATTTAGATATGTAAATATCATTTCCTTCAATTTTTTTTTATTCAAACCAAAACTCACTTGTTGATCCTCAACTGTTGAGCCAAGAACAAATTCTGATACCATCTGCCTCGTCTCGACATCCCACAGCCTTGCCGTTTTATCACCACTAGCCGTCAACAGTTGTTTACCATCGGGACTCCAGCCAACACCATAAACTCCACCTCCATGCGCTGGGCTCCCAACTTCTCCCACTAAATCCGAAGTCGTCCCATCGTACATGAAAACTTTCCCATCAAAACCGGCTGACGCAAATAAATTCCCACTCGGCGAGTATCGAACGGCTTGCACAAATCTGGTATGCTCCTAAAAGCAGAAAACTTATTTATCACACCTCATATTCTCATATATATCTAGATAGGAAGTAAGCAATATAAAACTTATCTTTTCTGTGAAATTTATTATCAGAACAGTATTTAGATAAATACTTTTCATCTACTAACCTGTTTTGTCATTTTGAATTTGAATGGTGGGCCTTCGAAAATTCCTATGGTATTATCTTCGGATCCAGTGATGATTCGAAAAGGTCTAGCTGGTCTAAAATCACAGGAATTGATTGGTTTCGATTGCCCAGAGATCTCGCCGACAGAGGTTCCCGTTTCAGACATGAAGACATGTCCGAATCTCTCACGTCCTTCTCCGACAATGACCATGCGTTGGTTATCAGGAGACCAAGCGATGTCTTTAATAGGCCCTCCAATCGGATGAAATTCATTCTTCAGGATATGTTCTTTATTCACCGTATCCCAGATACGGATCTTCCCAGACTGATCTGTCAAATATTGTAATTGAGGTTATATTAAAAATATATAAAACACACTAACCTCCAGAAGCTATATAAAATCCGCTGGGTGAATATTTCGCCACGTTAACAGGTAGTGAATGTCCGGTGTAGATATCCGAAATGGCAGGGTTCTGTAACGGTCGGAGTTTTATTTATAAAACGGCGTTGGTCGCAGGTGGGGACCTACCTCAATATTCCTTATAATAACAGAATTCCCGTTGGTGTATAAGAAGTTCTTCCCTTTCGGATCGCCGCCTAGAACAAGTGGTGGCCCCCGCTGCGTCCTGGGCAAGGTGGCGTAAACATTCTCTGAAAATAAACGAACCGGCTACAGCATCACCGCATACGCCCATGGAAGCGGAAAAAATGATTCACACCAACATACACACAACTTACTCAAAGAGTAAGACATCTTCGGTTTGTATTACGGTTATATAATTGGAAACGGGTGGTCCGGACGCCCGATTTCTGCGAGAACGGGACGATACACTCTAACTATATACACTACGAGACAGTACTGCATGTAAACTTTCCGTATCGGCGCGACACTGCCTTTGCTTTTGCCTAAAAAAGGAAATTTTGACGAAGTTGCCGGCGCACTGATAAATCCAACCGGATTGCGTGCACTGATTAGACGGTGCGATTGATAGAACTAACGCGCGATATAAATTCACACACCCAAAAAGATGGTTTTCTATTTTTATAGAAATCTTGCCAAAAACGAAAGGCGTTCGATGTTGGATGCGCCCGGGCTAAATTTAGAGTATTCTGTTTGAAGGAGAGCGAAGTGGTTTATAGAGTTTGATGCGATTGGAAATAAAATATTATTACGATTCTAGTTATTACACATTAACAGTCTATTCGATTTTTACGCGCATTTTTTAGAATCTGACAGCATGTTTGAAAAATTCAAATGTATTTTCGGTCTGCCTTATTAAAATACATATTTTTATTTATTTAATTCTTTATTAGGTTTCTATTATCTCTGTCATGTAACCTTCATGAAATGCATTTTTCACATTTCTACATTTAATGATGAAACCTTGCATCGTTTTTCTTTATTACTAGAATATCGGGTGCTATATTCTTGCCTACATCTACACTTGAAATGTTAGTTTCAACTAAATAGTCATTAATACTAGTTTATTTAAAATTTTGACCTATTTCTGATTTCTTGCATGAATTAACTGTTTATATGTAGGTTAAGTTATGTTGTACATTTTTAGAGAAGTTGGTTTGTTGTTTAATTTTTTTTTGTGTTTTTATCCAATAAATCATCTGCCAAAAACCTTCATTTGACAGGTGTCGATTTTTTTTATATTTTAAAATTTATTGATGTGATAGAAGCAAACTAAGTTTAGATTTAAACTAAGAATTAACCCCAGAACAAACTTATTAATTACATAATTATATATCTTCAATGTAATATAAAATTTAATCATTTTTTATGTACATATTTATCTTTGTACAATTTTTGGCCTTTCTGAGTCTTTTACTGGGATTTTAGGTTTAAACTAACTGCTTATGCATGATTTTTTTATTTTTAAAACTTTCCTTATTTTTGTTATAATTTACAATTTATTTTTTGTTGTTTAAGGTTCTTGTTTGAATACCAGCCTATATACAGGTAACTTCTTCTTCTGTATGATTTCTTTGTAAAATTTCTTATAGGTAAATAAATGAATATTTAGGTCAACCGCATCTAAACTGTAACGCAATTATATTAATAACGTATGTATCAGTAAATCGTGACGAAAGTTGAGAGAAAGTACGCGATTTTTTTTTTATTGGGGGAAAACGAAATTGTATATATAAAGTAATTAAAACACTCGTTTTGAAATTTAAATAGATGTAGACGTACATTTCTAACGGATTAAATAAATTTATTATCGTCGAAAAAAGCATAATGAATTTCTCTACTTTTGTAAGTACCTACTTGTATTTATATGCATTTTTAAATTAAATAATTAATTCTAGTGTATTTACTACATCCTTGTCATTTTATCGATCACTTCTATAAATGGAGCTGTTTCTAAAGGTATTGTATTGCTAAAATAACCGCGTTCTTATCAATGTCATTATATTCAAGTGTCAAATTAATAATTTCAGATAACTTCGGCACGCACAGAGATAGTAAATATCGTTCACCTGGATTCGTGCAAGCTTACGTGAAACCTACAAAGATTCCAATTATAAATGGGGCGTCAGTTTTAGCAAGAATGGTTGAATAGGATGTAAATTAATTGTACGTAAAATTAATTTAACGCGATAATCCATTTTTGACTCTGAAAAATACTTACAAATAAGTAGCAGTAGATTTTAAATATTGTCGCTTCATATTTTAACCAATCAAAATTGAACATTTTCAAAATTTTCTGGCGGAAGCGTTTCTATTGGTTAATGTTGGTAATTTTGAATTCTTTTTGTATTTATCATAACCATTGGCGTACAAACTGGCAATTGTTTTTTATTAATATTTATTTAAAATTGTATTTATTTTATGTTTATTTCATCAAGTTAAACAGGGAAAATATATAATAACTAGATATAAAAGATGTATTTAATTTTCATTTTTACTGATATAGATATAACGATTGTAAAATATTTTACTTTAAAATAAATTAATTAATAAATGAAGAGAAGCCAATTATTTTTTGATTTAAACCTGTAAAAGTTTCGAATTTTGTTTTTTAATATTAAATTATTGGCACCAGATATCATTGTCAAATTTATTTTTTTATTAAAATATTTATTTTAAAACTATAGAGTATTAGGCTGGTAAATTAAGTGGAGAAAAATAAATTAAGACAAAAAAAATGTTTCTGTTTACTAATAATAAATTTTAGGCAGTTTAACTGACATCTACCATATATTTTAATCTAACAAAATTGGATATTTTTAAAAGTTTGGTTATAAATCAATTAGACATAAAATTGTTTTTTTTTTTTTATTATTTAGGTTATTGCCCTAAATAATGTCAGAAACGTTGTTATACATATTTCCAAAATCAAATTATTTTTTTTACTAATGTTCATTTTGAAATTACAATTTTATTAAATTAATTGGTTTCACATCCTTATGTTGTCAAATCACACATAAAAAATAAAATAAATAAAAACAGTAAAGATAATATATTCCCGTTTATTTTCAATTCTGCTTGTGTTTCTTCTAACTAATTGATCTTTCCTTTTATCTATACGTCAAAATCATTGGCGTACACCGAATTTGTGCTTTATTAACATTCATTTAAAAAAAAAAATAAGTTTCTATTGAATTTAATCCACATTTTTAGCTGATTTACGGGAAAAGTAATAGGATAACAAGTTCTAGATAATATATTCTCATTTATTTTCGAAATCATTATTACGAAGATGAATATAAACAAATTAAACGACATTAATTTTTAAGGAGCGTAATTAACATCTGCTTCACAAGCTAATCAATCAAAATTTGTCATTTTTATTTAATTAAAAATAAATTAAAAGAAATTGATGATTGATTCTTATCTTTTCTTTAAAGTATATGTCAAAACCATTGGCGTACGGGGGTATTTTGTTTTTTCATTAATATTAATTTAAAAAATAAATGTTTTTATTTAATTTAACATATACTTCTAGCTGGTTCACAGGAAAACATAAATAAAAACAAAAAATAAACAATTATAAATAATATATTGCGTTTATTCTCCTTATAAAAATAATTATTGTGGAGAATATAATAAGATAGTAATTTTTAGGGAGCTTAATGGAAGCCTATTCCACATTGTAATCAATCAAAATTTGATATTTTCATTATTTAATTCAATGTAAATTAACCAAAATTTCGACTTTCTCTTTTAGTGTATATATCAAAATAACCATTGGCGTACGGGGATATTTTGTTTTTTTATTAATATTAATTTAAAAAATATGTTTTTATTAAATTTAACATATATACTTCTAGCTGGTTCACAGGAAAAATTAAATAAAAACAAAAAATAAACAATTACAAATAATATATTGCGTTTATTCTCCTTATCAAAATAATTATTGTAAAGAATATAATAAAAAATAGTAATTTTTAGGGAGCTTAATAGCCTTATTTCACATCGTAATCAATCAAAACTTTGATATTTTCATTATTTAATTCGATGTAAATTAACTAAAATTTGGACTTTCTCTTTTATGTACATATCAAAAACCATTGGCGTACGCACGCATTTTGTTTTCTTTAATATTCATTTAAAAAGAATATGTTTTTATTTAATTTAAGGAATATTTCTAGCCGATTCACAAGTAAAATTTAATAAAAAAATATAAATACTTATAAATAATATATCCGATTTATTTATTTTCCTTTTGCTGTAATAATAATTATTGTAAAGAACAATATAAATTAAACGACAGTAATTAATTGACATTATTTCACATTTTAAACAATCAAGATTTGATATTTTCATCACTTAATTCAAAATAAATTAGCTAAAATTGGTGAAGATTCGGATCTTCTCTTTTATGTATATGTCAAAACCATTGGCGGCGAGCAAATTTGTTCTCTTCATTAATATTTATCAAAAAAATGTTTTTATAGTAAATTTAAGGTATATTTTAACCTAATTCACAAGGGAAAAATGAATAAAAACACGAAAAATAACCAGTTATAAATAATATATTCCCGTTTATTTTCATTTTCACTTATGTATATTAGAATAATTGTCCTTACACATTAAATATACAATTCATTATTTTCCGCTTACTGCTACAATCAAAAAAATAAAATCCTATATTGTCCAATATTATTTATATCTCAGTTACTGGCATTCTTATTCATGGAACAGCCGATGATGTCGACCAAGCAGCGGCCGAACTCTTCGATAACGTTACCCTTGGTCTCTTCGGGATCTTCCCCGTTGGTCTCGGCGTGATTGGCTAGCGCTAACAAGCACTGCGCCGTCGCTTCGATTACGTCGCTGTTGATATAATTGAAGGCTTGCCTGCGTGGGGAAAGTACGTGAGATTGATTATACACAGAGATTCAAAATGATTGTCAATTCCGCTCCTATAGATAGTAACAGGGTGTAGGTATATGCCGCGTGTTTGTAATGAAGGTTTGAACTAAGTCAGTGTTGGAACATAAGAAAGTAAACGGATCTGTCATAAATAAGGAAAACGTAACCTATATTTGAACTCGCATTATATAAACGACTATGGATTCGTGTTTCTGCTTGTAAAAATGAAATGTAATTAATTTAACTTTACTAAATTATGATTTTACAATTCAGTACTAACTGGTGTTTAACTAAATTTATTTATTACTTTAAATTATAACATACAATTAGTATAATTATTAAGTGACAAAAACTGCATCTCTCAGTTCTTCTATGGTATGCATGTGGTTTCTATAGATCCTATTTTTTAGATAGTCAAACATGAAGTAATCTAATGGGGTTAGATCAGGCGATCTTGGTGGCCATCTTTGTGCTCTAACGAACCTGTCAGCAAAAAACTGTTGAAGATATTGGCAGGTTTGTTGAACAGTATGTGCTGGAGCATTATCGTGCTGAAAAAATAACCTGCTTCAAGCTCATTTTCTTGTAACTCTGCAATAACATTCCAACATCTGTTGGTACGTTGGGCTGTTACAGTTTCCTCGAAGAAAATTGGCCCTATTATTCGTTGCCTGGACATAGCTAACAAACTCCCAACTTTTACGGAATGCAATTTGCGTTTCTCGAAATTCGTGTGGATTTTCTGCAGACCAGATACAATAGTTTTGTAAATTGATATAGTCTGTTACATAAAACCAGGCTTCATCCGAGAAAAATGATTTGTTTAGCAAGTCATGTTCTTAAATTGTTATTAAACCAATGACAATATTCCAATCGCCTATCGTGATCTAATGGTAATAATTCCTGTACCGTAGAAACTTTATAGGGATAAAATGTAACTTTCCTTTTGACAGCTCATTGCGCTGAAGTGTATGATAAGCCTATAAAATTATAAAATGTAATAACTATTTCACTTAATGTTAATATTGATTTTTACCTTTTGTTGATGCTATTACCACAGATAAATTCCCTTATTTCTCACAGTATTCAGAAATACTATTGTTGGTGATATTAGATGTAAATATAACGATTTGACAAAATTATAAGATAAATAATCGAAAGATACTACAACACGCACGCCAATGTCGCTAAATGTCAAGAAAATTCATTTAATGTATGAAATTTGTATGTAGCTAACTTCGCTCATTAAATTGATAGTAAGTATAGATAATTTTTTCCGGAAAACATTTTTTTTTCTTACGACAATCATTTTGAATCACATGGTATTATATAAAAAATAAATAAATTGGTTTTTACTTGTTATTCGGAGATCGCTTAGGTCTGAAGGGTATCACGCTGTCGTTTGGTAACGCCGACTTGTTAGCGGGCTGCGGTGTCCTTCCGAATACGACTTCTACGTTTTGAGGTCGTATATTCTTCTTGTCCATCGTGTCTTCGATGTTACGACATCCTATGCACTTGCAGTTGCTCGAACACGCTATTTTCGCCTGTAAAATGAAATAATGTGTGTCGCACAGAATTCTAAAGTCGATGTTTTTGATGCAAAATATGAAGATATTAAAGTGCTGTAAAGTACTGTAGCGCGGCACTTTTTGAATTTTGATTTTGGGTTTCCTGCTGCAGCAACAGATGGCGCTACCTCTTTAGAGCGGAGAACACGAAACTGTTCATAGAAAGCGCTATTATTTATCGTGTCAATTCGCGATGGAAATTTCTGGTTCCGAATGTGAATGTACTAGAAAATTCAAGAAAGTTCAGGTAGGTCACTCCAGAACAAGAGCGCCAAATATAACACGCGTGCGCGAGCGAGGACAAGTCAGTTTTTTTTAATAGCGAACAGGGTAAAAATAAATAAGTAGTGAATATAAATAAGTAGTAATTAAGTAACTTAGTTTATTAGTGTTTTGGTAGTATAATTTTATTTTTATAGACTTAGGAGCGAGGACGAATCAGTTTTTTTAATAGCGAACAGGGTGAAAATAAATAAATAGTGAATATAAATAAGTAGTAATTAAGTAACTTAGTTTATTAGTGTTTTTGGTAGTATAATTTTATTTTTATAGACTTTAGGAGCGAGGACGAATCAGTTTTTTTAATAGCGAACAGGGGGAAAATAAATAAATAGTGAATATAAATAAGTAGTAATTAAGTAACTTAGTTTATTAGTGTTTTTGGTAGTGTAATTTTATTTTTATAGACTTTAAATGCAGAAATAAATATTTTTCATTAAATATATCACCTGTGTGTGACCCACGTGTTCATTAGGGGGTTAAAAACTATCATTTTTTCTCACCCCTTTTACATGAAGAAATAAATGTTACGGATACATAGTTTTTTTTTGTAAATGTCCACTTTGGGAAGTTAATGCTATTTTTATGTACACCTACAGAAGACTATTATTTCTTTTCATATTTCTAGGATTAAATTTAATGTCGCATTGTATTTAAATTAAAAATTGTTTAGGAGCATTATTTATATTAGAATATAAAAAAGTAATAAAATTGTTAATTGCGAATTAATTAATATCTTGGTATGCGGACGATTGTAAGTTCAAAAATGTATAAATTGTTAAAGTTTCAAATAATTTATTATTTCTTCTTCAGAAAACTTTGTTTTTTGTATAATGCTGTAATAAAAACTCAAAAACGTTATAATATACAATGCAAATGGAAATATTATTACCTTAATATAAATTTTCTTAATATAATAATTATAAATTAATTTTTTTTCTTGCATAAAATTAAAAAAATATGATATGTTACAATACCAGGAATGTCAGTTATTATAATATAAATTGTGTTTGTTTGTGTGTGATTTGTATATGTTAAAAATATTGTAATTTGATGTTTACGAAAATCTTTTTTAATTTGAATTAATGCTAAAATACATCTAGCTCCATAATTTATTTTTCTGTTATCAAAATGGATGATTATTTTCAATATGCATGCTTTACCAGAGAATGTAACGTTACTAAACTATTTGTTGCCTTTTAGTCTTTCTGATAAATGTTGTAGAGTTTATCGAATGTATCCACCAATATAATTTTTACAAGGAATTTTATGTATGTACAATATGTTTTTTTTTTTCTTCTTCTAAAGGAGTGATATCATTTAATTCTGAATAAAGAAATTTTAAGTTGTTATAATTCCTCTGAAAGATTTTGAACATATGGTAAAGAAACATATTTAATATCTTTATTCTTTTTGTTGTTGGAGATTTATGTTAGTGCTATTATAGTATTTATATAATCTATTAAAAAAAAAAAAATGTTAATGAAATAGTCTGGATAGTTATTGATTATTAAAATTTATTTCATTTGTTTTATTATAATAGTCTCTATTCTAGACTTGTTAATTTATAATTTGCCAAAATTCTTAGCACAAAAAAGTAATATGATACATACAAACACTACAGCCAAGAAAGTTCCTGCGTAGTTTCTGACGTCTCGGCAAATCAATATGTTTATGAGTGCCAATGTACGCAAGTATATAGTTATATTATAAGAGTGTATTATCATACAATGCTTCGTTCTATTTGTTACAATTACAATTAAGTATCAAACACACATTGTAAGATAATTAGACTATATATGTGACCTTTTTTGCGTTATAAATAGGTGTCAAACTTTTTTTGGTGTTCCATATTCCTACCTAATTTTATCAAAATCGCAGAGATACATTCTGTGTACCTTTTCTTGCAAGTTAAAGGCATACAAAGTATTTTTTGCACATTTCTTATAATGTTTCCCAAAAAAATATACTGCTATGGATAGCAGGCATCCCGTTTACCGCGAGTGTTTTTTGTGTTGCATATTTGATTTGCATAAAACTGCTGAATCATTGTTTAGAGAGAATTTTCACATGTAGATTTTATTTTTATATAAAATTTAGTTAAAGAGTTAATTGTATGATTTATTTAGTTTAGTGTTTAGTTTTTTTTTTAAATTAATTTCACTCTTTAAGATATCTTTTATTTGCTCGTGTTCTTTAGGGCCTATTCTAGTTGATTTAGTCGGCAATTTGTACGGCTGCGTTGTACGTAGTCGAGAGTAGGATTTTTGTATGTATACGACTGTTCAACCTTGTCACTGAGTTCCTTGGTTCACTTGCTAGCGTGAGTACTAAATGAGTATGTAAATTGTTTGCTGCCATTTTGTTAATACTTTTGATATCTTAATTTTAATTTGTATTATTTGTGTTTTATTCTGTCCATCAAGGAATTCGCTTAATAGTAATTGTTATTATATTCATGTGTACACATTATAGATGTAAGATCATTTATTATTTTTGGTTCGGGAAGATATTTTAGTTTAAAGAGTTAATTTTTCGTTTTAAATTTTGCTGATTCGCTTTTAATTTTCAATTCACCACGGATTGGGTGAATAGAAGAATTTGTTCTTGTTTTTATGTTTAGAGATTTTGTCCGTTGGCGTACTGAATTGTGCGTTTGCGTTGTACGCAGCGGTTGAGATTGTATCACGCAGTTCCTTGGTCGACTGTCAGTGTGAGTACATGTATTTTTAAATTGTTCTTTTGCGCCCTTTAAGATTTTTTTTTTCCGTTGAGCTAGTTAATTTTCTTTTTCATTTTAATTTTCATTTTGCTTTTCAATTCAGTCAGTACACAGCACATACAAAAAAAAATGCTAGACAAATAAAATATAAACTTACCTCATAACATTCACAATAGTTCTTCAAACAACCGGACCTCTTGCAATTACATCCCTTGGTGTGTTTCCTTACCGGGGTATCCCCCGTGTCTTTAGATTTTCCGATTTTCGGCCGGAAAGCGTTCGGATTCCTCTCCAGGCAATTCTTGATGGCCCTCTGTCGGTGCTCCTCGTTCTCGAGATTGTTATAGCAATTGATGCACTTGCACATGTAGCAAAATTCGCCGTTGGCGAAGCAGTCGCAGTACAACTTCAGACATTGCGATTTGTTGCAGTTGCAGGGCTTCCGTGGGCGCATGCCGTTCGTTCCAAGTTGAGAGTTTCGTTGACGACCGGAACCACGGCATCCGTGCTCGGTACTTTAGCCGGGGACGGCCTGATCGGAATGGCGACCTTGGGGGCGGCCGGTTTCTGGATGTAATGGGTCGGTAGCACTATCAATTGGCTCGATGTGCTCAATACGTTGGCAGGTTGCGGTGTTACTACGGGTTTTAGGGGTTTCGGCGCGATGACGTTCGTTTTGGGGACCGGCTGTGGAGATTTTGTAAACAAAAATGAGAACAATTTCATCTTCAAGAAGAAAGATCTCCTAATTCATTCTCCAGTCAAAATTATACCACGTCGAATGAAGAAAGTTTAAACGTTTAAAAGCAGAAGCTAAGGTGTATTAATCTATTTCGATCGACGCGGCGTGCGTTATTTCGAATATATTACCAGTAGATTTACGTTTGAAAGAACTTAAATTTTTGAGACGTAAATAAAATAGGGTTTGAAGGTTAACTACGGTATACAGGAATTAGATTAGAACTGGATGATTTACAAAGGTATTCATCTATTTCGGACGACGCGGCGTGCGTTATTTCGGGTATATTACCAGTAGATTTACATTTAAAGGAACCTAAATTTTGAGACGCAAATAAAGTAGGGTTTGAGGAATTAATTACGGTAACGGGAATTAGATTAAAACCGGGCGATTTAGAAAGGCGAGTAGATATAGAAAACCGAATTCATCCCGCGGAATTAAAATTATTTTTGGAGAGTGTTTAGAAATTCTTACGGATAGGTCGAAGGGTGAAGGTGGTACAGGAGTGGCTTTTGTTATTTTTAGTAGAGGTATTGAAATATACAGTCGCGAGCAAATGTTATAGGCACTCTATATTTTGGGCGAATATTACAGTAAAAAATGAGAAAATAAAAACTTGTAGGTAATACATTATAAATATGTAGTATTTTAAGGTAACTTATTAATTTGTTGCATATTAGAGTCTTTTTAGTACAGCTATAATACTTTTTAGATGGGAGGGGGAAAGTGACATCTCGAAGACTTAAGACTATTGTAACCATAAAGACGATTATATAAACGTTGAAATATCTGTCACAAAAAAAAAATGCAAGAAACATGAAACCCATTAATTTTGTCAAAGGTGTCTATAACATTTGCTCGCGACTGCACAATCTAAGGTTAAATTAGGAGATCATTGCAGTAATTTTCGAGCAGAATTAATTGCAATAAATCAGGCGGTACGTTTATTTATTAGAGGCGTTAGGGAATTTAAAAAATCCAACTGATTTGTTATTAGATACGTGGGATATTTATGTGAGGGAAGTGTAAAACTTTTTTGGGATAGGGCTCACGCAGGTACAATCGGTAATGAAAGGGCGGATCAATTAGCGGAATCAATATGGATATGTAAAAAAAAAATGACATCTGTCAAATAACAACTTGAAGATTGAAAATTTGATAGCTGTCAGTAATGTAATTTAAGGTTTATTGAAATATTTGAAAAGTATTGGCGGATATCGTGCCCAAATTAAACCTGACAAATGACATTTTACGTTTTAATATTTGACAGAGAAATATAAAAATGACAGTTTCTATATAAAAATCGAAATTTAAATTTGAAAGATGTCGATTTCAAAACGATACAACCCGTAAATACTATTTAACAATTGACACTTTTCATAACTTTTTTACGTCAAAATTGCTGATTTTGAACAGAACTCAATGTCAAATTAAGAAAAAAAAAATGAAAAATGACAAATTCTGATTAGAGATTTGAAAATCTGGAATTTGATAAAATATGGATTTGTAAAAAAAATGACATCTGTCAAATAACAACTTGAAGATTGAAAATTTGACAGCTGTCAGTAATGAAATTTAAGGTTTATTGAAATATTTGAAAAGTATTGGCGGATATCGTGGCCAAATTAAACCTGACAAATGTCATTTTACGTTTTAATATTTGACAGAGAAATATAAAAATGACAGTTTCTACATAAAAAGCGAAAAAATTTGAAAGATGTCGATTTCAAAATGATACAACCCGTAAAATATATTTTACAATTGAACACTTTTCATAATTTTTTACATCAAAATTGCTGGTTTGACATATGTTAAGGTCAAAAAAAAAATGACAAGTTCTGATTAAAGATTTGAAAATCTGGAATTTGATAGATATTTAATTTTTAATATGTTCATTTAATATTTACTTTTACACCTTATAAACGACTAAATACAGAGGCAAGTTAGATAAATATTTATTTTCTTTATGACATACTCCAACATCAAAATGTTAAAAAACGACATCTGTCAAATTAACGATTTAAATATTTAATTTTTGATAGCTGTTAATAATGAAATTTAAGGTTTGTTGGAATATTTGAAAAGTATTACAACTGTTAGTGTGTAATTAATTATCCTGTCAAACATTAGTTTGACAGCTGTCAATGTCAAAAACATAATATGAGAGCTATTTAGTAAATACCTTTTGAAATAATTCAGTTCACATATATGTAGGATTAAACAAAATGTCAAACGTTGGGTTTTCTTGTCTATTATTAAATTATTAATAATTTCTCCTTGGTTAGCGGAACTTTAATGAATTATTTCATAAAATATATTAACTTTTTAACATTTAAGATGAAATACTTATTGCACATATCCCGTTAATATGAAAAAATAAATAAAAAATGAATATTATTGATGTAAAATGACACCTGTCAAATAATAACTTGAAGATTGAAAACTTAATAGCTGTCAATAATGAGATTCAAGGTTTACTGAAATATTTGAAAAGTATTGGCGGATATCCTGACCAAATTAAACCTGACAAATGTCATTTTACGTTTTAATATTTGACAGAGAAATATAAAAATGGCAGTTTCTGTATAAAAATCGAAAAAATTGAAATTTGATACAACCCGTAAAATATATTTTACAATTGAACACTTTTCATAATTTTTTACGTCAAAATTGCTGGTTTGACAGATGTCAATGTCAAAATTAAGAAAGAAAAAATAAAAAATGACAAATTCTGATTAGAGATTTGAAAATCTGGAATTTGATAGATATTTAATTTTTGTTCATTTAATATTACTTTTACACCTGATAAACGACTAAATACAGAGAAGTTAAATAAATATTTATTTTCTTTATGACATACTCCATCAACATCAAAATGTTAAAAAACGACATCTGTCAAATAACGATTTAAATATTTAATTTTTGATAGCTGTTAATAATGAAATTTAAGGTTTGTTGGAACATTTGAAAAGTATTACAACTATTAATGTGTAATTAATTATCCTGTCAAACGTTAGTTTGACAGCTGTCAATGTCAACAAAATAATATGAGAGCTATTTAGTAAATACCTTTTAAAATGATTTAATTCACATGTATGTAGGATTAAACAAAATGTCAAACATTGGGTTTTCTTGTCTATTATTAAATTATTAATAATTTCTCCTTGGTTAGCGGAACTTTAATGAATTATTTTATAAAATATATTCACTTTTTAACATTTAAGATGAAAAATACTTGTTGTACATATCCGTTAATATGAGAAAATAAATAAAAAATGAATATTATTGATGTAACATACCTTAACTTCGGACAAGACAATATTACCGGCATCAGTCAAGGAATTACTGGTCAATGTGACTATTTTACTCCCTGCTACATTAACATTTTGTGTCACCGCCCTAGCAGTTATGGTATTCGTAGTGTTAACAGTTGTATCTGGTTGGCTGGTGACAAATTTGATATATTGTACCTAAAAAATCAAATCAACATTATTATTCATCAAAAAAAATATTCATTTATAATACAAACCCCTTTTCCCGGGATGTTAATTTGGTGTATCTGCCCTGCGGTAATCGATTGACCCCCAGCCACTTGTATTAGCTGGCTCGGAGCAATCAAAGGGTTAGTATTGGGTTTAAGAAGAATTCTGCTGTTTCTTGGTGCGGGTAATATCTTAGCTGGAGATCTAACCTGTGAATATAAATTCAATTTAGATGAGAATCCGTGAAAATGTAGATTTTGGGGTAACTTACAAGTTTTATACTCTTCGGTTGGGCTTTGTTTAGGAGTATAGCTTGTTTTGATGATGGATTCTGCGAGACCAATTTCAACCCCATCTGTTGGGCTTGCGATAAGGTGATGGTTTTTGTTGGTGTCGTAATTGTTGAGCTACCCGGGCTTAGGATTTTCACTTGGGGCTCGGATTTTTGTACAACCACCACGTGACCTTGTTTATTCTCTACGAATTAGAGAAAAACGTTAAAAAGTTTGACAGGTGTCAACTTCAAAATGTTAAAAATAACATACTAATATCAAAATATGTCAAAATAGAAAAATAAAAATTATAGTTTTTGAATAATAATTGCAAAATATTACATTTAACATAAAAATTTAGAATGTCACAGATGTACAAGTCAAAATCTCCGTAGTTTGACAGATTTTAATGTCAAAATATAAGATTCATAACATTTGAATAACAACTTGAAAAATTGAAGTTTGACAGATGTCAATGTCAACATATAAAAATATGCTTTAAACAAAAATTTTGAAATGTAAACCTCAAAAATGTAAAAATTACTTAGTTTTGGAATAAAGAACTGGAAATCTGTAATTTGACAGGTGTCAATGTCAAAATATAAAAATTTTACCGTTTAAATGAAGACTTTCATATATGGGCTTTGACAAACATCAATATGTAAATTTAAAAATTGGCAGGTGTCAAAATAAATAATGTAAAAATTACTTAGTTTTGGAATAAAGAACTGGAAATCTGTAATTTGACAGTTGTCAATGTCAAAATATAAAAATTATACCGTTCAAATGAAGACTTTCATATATGAGCTTTGACAAACATCAATATGTAAATTTAAAAATTGGCAGGTGTCAAAATAAATAATGTAAAAATTACTTAGTTTTGGAATAAAGAACTGGAAATCTGTAATTTGACAGTTGTCAATGTCAAAATATAAAAATTATACCGTTCAAATGAAGACTTTCATATATGAGCTTTGACAAACATCAATATGTAAATTTAAAAATTGGCAGGTGTCAAAATAAATAATGTAAAAATAATGTAAAAATTACTTAGTTTTGGAATAAAGAACTGAAATCTATAATTTGACAGGTGTCAATGTCAAATATAAAATTATACGTTCAAATGAAGACTTTCATATATGAGCTTTGACAAACTCAATATGTAAATTTAAAAATGGCAGGTGTTAAAATAAATAATGTAAAAATTACTTAGTTTTGGAATAAAGAACTGAAAATCTGTAATTTGACAGGTGTCAATGTCAAAATATAAAAATTATACCGTTCAAATGAAGACTTTCATATATGAGCTTTGACAAACATCAATATGTAAATTTAAAAATTGGCAGGTGTTAAAATAAATAATGTAAAAGTTACTTAGTTTTGGAATAAAGAACTGAAAATCTATAATTTGACAGGTGTCAATGTCAAAATATAAAAATTATACCGTTCAAATGAAGACTTTCATATATGAGCTTTGACAAACATCAATATGTAAATTTAAAAATTGGCAGGTGTTAAAATAATAATGTAAAATTACTTAGTTTTGGAATAAAGAATTGAAAATCTGTAATTTGACAGGTGTCATGTCAAAATATAAAATTATACCGTTCAAATGAAGACTTTCATATATGAGCTTTGACAAACATCAATATGTAAATTTAAAAATTGGCAGGTGTTAAAATAAATAATGTAAAAGTTACTTAGTTTTGGAATAAAGAACTGAAAATCTATAATTTGACAGGTGTCAATGTCAAAATATAAAAATTATACCGTTCAAATGAAGACTTTCATATATGAGCTTTGACAAACATCAATATGTAAATTTAAAATTGCAGGTGTTAAAATAAATAATGTAAAATTACTTAGTTTCGGAATAAAGAACTGAAAATTGTAATTTGACAGGTGTCAATGTCAAAATATAAAAATTATACCGTTCTAATGAAGACTTTCATATATGAGCTTTGACAAACATCAATATGTAAATTTAAAAATTGGCAGGTGTTAAAATAAATAATGTAAAAATGACTTAGTTTTGGAATAAAGAACTGAAAATCTGTAATTTGACAGGTGTCAATGTCAAAATATAAAAATTATACCGTTCAAATGAAGACTTTCATATATGAGCTTTGACAAACATCAATATGTAAATTTAAAAATTGGCAGGTGTTAAAATAAATAATGTAAAAATTACTTAGTTTTGGAATAAAGAACTGAAAATCTGTATTTGACAGGTGTCATGTCAAAATATAAAAATTATACCGTTCAAATGAAGACTTTCCATATATGAGCTTTGACAACATCAATATGTAAATTTAAAAATTGGCAGGTGTTAAAATAATAATGTAAAATGACTTAGTTTTGGAATAAAGAACTGAAAATCTGTAATTTGACAGGTGTCAATGTCAAAATATAAAAATTATACCGTTCAAATGAAGACTTTCATATATGAGCTTTGACAACATCAATATGTAAATTTAAAATTGGCAGGTGTTAAAATAATAATGTAAAATGACTTAGTTTTGGAATAAAGAACTGAAAATCTGTAATTTGACAGGTGTCAATGTCAAAATATAAAAATTATAACCGTTCAAATGAAGACTTTCATATATGAGCTTTGACAAACATCAATATGTAAATTTAAAAATTGGCAGGTGTTAAAATAAATAATGTAAAAATTACTTAGTTTTGGAATAAAGAACTGAAAATCTGTAATTTGACAGGTGTCAATGTCAAAATATAAAAATTATACCGTTCAAATGAAGACTTTCATATATGAGCTTTGACAAACATCAATATGTAAATTTAAAAATTGGCAGGTGTTAAAATAAATAATGTAAAATGACTTAGTTTTGGAATAAAGAACTGAAAATCTGTAATTTGACAGGTGTCAATGTCAAAATATAAAAATTATACCGTTCAAATGAAGACTTTCATATATGAGCTTTGACAAACATCAATATGTAAATTTAAAAATTGGCAGGTGTTAAAATAATAATGTAAAAATGACTTAGTTTTGGAATAAAGAACTGAAATCTGTAATTTGACAGGTGTCAATGTCAAAATATAAAAATTATACCGTTCAAATGAAGACTTTCATATATGAGCTTTGACAAACATCAATATGTAAATTTAAAAATTGGCAGGTGTCAAATAAATAATGTAAAAATAATGTAAAAATTACTTAGTTTTGGAATAAAGAACTGGAAATCTATAATTTGACAGTGTCAATGTCAAAATATAAAAATTATACCGTTCAAATGAAGACTTTCATATATGAGCTTTGACAAACATCAATATGTAAATTTAAAAAATGGCAGGTGTCAAAATATAAAAAGCGTCAATCAAAATTTTACGTATTACAAATGTCATTGTCAAAATTTTAAGTATGACACATTAATATGTCATTGGTATCAGTTACTGTGAAAAAAATTTATTCAACCTTACTCACCGAACGTCTTCACTTGCGCCGGTTTTTGCACTTGCGATATAACTTTTTTCATAACAACTTGTTTTGGTTGGGTTTGAGCAGTTATAGTTTTTATCGTCGGCTTCACCGCCAGAGGTTTTCCAATCTGTATGTTGGATAAATTGATCGTCTGAGGCGATAATAGCTTGAACTGTTGTCCCCCGGCAACACCAGCACTTTGGACTAATAGTAACTGCTGTCCGGCCACAGGTTTTATAGCGATGGGCACTTTAGCGGGCTTTGGCGCGATCGTGAGGGGCCTCAAGGGGGGAACGGACTTTGGTTTTGTCTCCGGCAAGATCTCCTCGGGCGAATTGTCATGTTCCGTTTCGATTTCCACTTCTTGCGCGCCCAATTCCGTCTGAACTAATTCATCGTCTTCAGGTTCCTCTATATGAACAGACGATACCTCTTCTTCTGAAAATTCCACTAATAAACAAACAAAATTAAAAGTCCACAACATTTAAACATTATCAACATAATGAATATTTCTTTTTAAATGCCACAGGAATAATATTTGTATAATCAAACATATTATGATGAAACTATTCAAAAAACTTGCCTTGATTCTCCATATCCGAAGACATATTCAAACTTTGTGATAACTCAGCGAACTGTTCCAAATCGCTAGAACTCAGTGTGGATAAATTTCCTTCGGGTATTGAGGTTTCATGCACGCTGAAAGTGTTTATTAAAGATTCTACATCTTCTGTGTTTCCTAAAATACACTCCAGTTAGCACTATACGGACTACGCTCCGAGTACGGGTACTCCTACACCACATCAGTCGTCCTGTAATATAAATGTTACCGTTAAATTCCGCTCACCTTTATTAGTATGGGACATTATATTTGTTAAGAGCTGTTTTCTATTAAAAACAAATTCAACATAATAACTTCAAAAACTCGAATTATATTAGGAGGACCAACGCAGAAAATACCAACGCACCAAGCCTGAAACGCTAAAGTTACTAAACGATTAGTGAAATCGCGATAAAAAATCGGTTAATTACGACACTACAGTCACCTTTCTGTGAAGATTGAGATGGGAAATGAAAAACAACTGAAATGTGTGATGAAAATATTTCATTTCTTTGATGAAATATCGAAATATTTAATTGGAATTATTTTATGATGCTCTTTATTTATGTTGGCAATATCGAGGTAATTTATTGTTAGGGGTTTTCGGTAGTAGGTTTTTTCAAATTGAGGGGCTCCTTGAATTGTTAAAATAAAATATTGCCAACAATAATATACTATTTATCCTCCCCTTATACTAATCTCATTAGCTTCTAAATTATAAAAATTTCAAAATACCTTTTTAGGAAATTGAAAGGATAATTCTCGCACATCCAACCTAACGAATGCAAACTCCCTAATTGACCCGCCATCACTATTTCACATTTACAAACAATTTTACATTTTCAAACAGGTATTCGTTAATTCAAATTGTACAAAAGCTGAAACGCTTCGGTTTTATTTTTTAAAGAATCACTTTAATTTATATCCCTTTTATAACGCTTTTAAATTGCCCACGATTGTTTTAAAATTGCGGGAAGTTTAAATTATGTTATACGGGACTTAATTTGCGATAAAAGTCGACAATTGTTTTTTTTTAATCATGGCGTATCACAGAAAAATGAAATGGCAATATTGATTTTTAGTAGTGTAAACCGTTAAGGCTTTTTTTACTTTTTATGGTCATAAAATTAAGATTCATGAATAAATCGCAAGATTGCCAAAAAAAAAACATGAATGATTATCATTTAATGTTGATATTCATCTATTTTCTATTTAAATAGGAAACGATTCCAAATTATCATATTATTAAAATACTACAACATAAAAAAGGATGCATTATCCAAGATAACAAACAATTCAAACCATGAGTGAAAGGAAAAATCTTACAACCTTTGTACTATGTAATCATAAATTCATAAAAAGTCTAATTCTAGAGGGGAAACGTATAACTAATTTTTTTATTTGCTTTATTTTAATTTTTCCGTTTGGAATCTTTCGTTTTTCATCAGTGTTGTATATTATTTTTATTGTGATGGCGTGTCATTACTAGTGATGGGCATAATCGGATTATTAGCATCGAATGTTTCGTTAAAAACCATCCCAGGCAACCACATTTAAATTTCCCACATTTATTTTTACCCAGTAAACAAAATTCAAATTTCCCGCAATTATATTTAGTAACATCAACTTAAGGTATCAAAATAACTATTAATGTAATACAAAATCGTAGGTAATTTCATGCTTTAATGTTGAAGTTACTAAAAATAATTGCGGGAAATTTGAATTTGGTTTACTGGGTAGTAACTTCAACATAAAGGTTAAAATAACTATTGTTGTAATAGAAAATTGTTAGTAATTTCAGGATTCGACGTTGAAGTTATTAGAAATAATTGTGGGAAATTTAAATTTGGTTATCTGGAATTCGATTAATTAAAATCATTTGATAACTTGATTATACTATTTTTACGAAATGCAAGTGATATTTAAAGACAAGTAATGCAAGGAGACGAGTTTTCATTTATTTTTTTTCTTGGTTAAACATTTCAAATATGATTTCATATGATTAAATCGTTTCGAAAGCGTTTTACTTACAGTGTAGAAACTGTAGCCAACTCCAAACGGACAGATCTTATACATATTCTCGTATTATCTAAAAAAACAACTATAAATTAAAAATCTACACGCTTCCATGGTTTTATTAATTTATTCCAGAATACTATTATCTATGATTTATTCTTGACAATCAGAATTGTCAAGAATCATAATTATATACATTTTTTTTTTGTATTTAATATCTCCGGGTGTAATTAATGTCGTGGGGCGTTTTGAAGAAGAGGGTAGCATTATTACGTTTTTATAGTACATCGTAACGGAGATGGATTTCGATGAGGACGATATTTACCGATTGATCAGCACGAAAGTGGTGAATAAATACCCCAAGACCGAAATTCGGACAATAGAATGTAAGGATTCCAACAAAAATATATCGTCCAAACAAGGCGTTAAGAGGGCACTCTTCGGATCGTGCGAAGATTTTGGCGAATTTGGGAGTGGCATACCGAGAATTGTAAGTGTGGACGTACTTTAATTCCAAATTTATTAGACAAATATGTATTACTTGGGATTTTTTAAATTTTTCCCGCTTTAAATTGCATAGTGGGAAAATTGATTCCCCCATAAAATCCGTTTTACACTATCCATAATATTATTGCACTAATTTTAATCGGAACATTAGAATTATATCGGTAATTGCTGTAGAAAAGAAAGCAATCAAACGATTACATTTGCAACTATAAAATTTTAAGTGGTTCTATTTTTACAAACTTAAAATATTTATAATAACATTATAGCTGTATTTATAAACCGTAATTACTGATAGTGTAAAACAGACTTGAAAGTCCTCTTTTCTGTCATTCGTTACCGCGCGCACCAACTTGGCGTTTCTATACGGGAGGGGTCAGAGGTCTGTTCAAAGCGTGACGTTTTTGTAGCGGTACCGCAATCCGGTGTGCAAGTAAACCCTAAAAAATTCAATTGGAACGATTCTTCCCGTTATCTACGCTATACCACTTGGAATCTTCGCCAGATTTCTATTAATTTTCGACCGCCACTCGTACCAGCGCATCGCAAAACGTAAGTAAACCGGAAAAAATAGCACATATCCTAATAAGAATTACACGTGATCGATCTACTCATAGAATTTAAACGCTTTTATGTTAATTGTAACGACGTCATATCGATCTGCGAATAGTTAAACGGGAATATCGTTAAAATTCCATTCTCTTTCGAATTTCGAATAGCCCCTTCGCGTGTTATGTAAGAAGGGGTAATCGATAATATCACGGGATTATCCGCGTAAAATAATAGGTGTTTGTAAGTCCGGGGTTTTCCGAATCGATAATTGAGGGTGGTATTTTGATCTAACGACGATTCTCCACAGAAAGAGCGGTTATTTCGAGTGAAATTTTGATATTTATTTCAATCGGTGAAACAGTTAATTCGCCGCCATCTTACCGCGGGTTAGTATGTTATAGCTTTAGATGTAGCGGTCTTTTTGCGTATGAAAAACGCCGGTTAGAAATGTAGAAATGTTGCCAAGATTAAGTTAAAATTGTACTCAAGATGGCACGTGATGCTTATAATACATCTTGTTCCTTTTTTACTTTTAACTGAAGTTCAAAAATATCTTAACTAACTTCCCTATAAGATTATATTTAGACAGCTTCAACGTTATCTAAGGGAAAAATGGGGCGTTTCTTTGCAGATAATGTCTCCACCAACGTACTCCGATCTTGGAAAGAACGCTAGGGATGTCTTTGGCAAGGGATTTCATTTCGGGCTCATCAAATTAGAGCTGTAAGACGAAAACCGGTTCCGGAGTGGAGTTCAACACCGGTGGTACATCGAATCAAGAGACTGGGAAGGTGTTTGGCTCCCTCGAAACAAAATATAAACTTCCGGAGTACGGATTGACGTTCTCAGAAAAATGGAACACGGACAACACCATCGGAACAGAGGTTTCTGTGCAAGACCAACTGGTTAAGGGATTGAAGATCTCTGCGGATTGCACTTTTGCTCCACAAACCGGGTGAGTAGTATTGTTTATTTGGGTATTATGTAACAGTACTGTGGGCGTTAATCTTTGTATGATTAACTTTAAAACTTTGAAACATTTTATTTATCTAAGCTTCTCTTGGTGTTACAATATTATCTTATCTTGATTAGGATGTACGGGTTACAACAAATATTACATAAAATCAGATGTTTTTAGTATAATGTTGGAGTTAAAAGTGATTGTAAGATAAAATTCTTTCTAGTTAGATTATATAAACTTTGATGTCACTTCTGTCATGAATATGCTAATTGAATATGCAAATGAGTTTGCAAATTTGTATATGAACTTAAAATTTTTGTACCTGGATTGTATGATGTATATAAAAAGAACAAAAAATATCTTTTCTTTGGGGCATCTGGCAATTGTTTTGTTTCTTGGGAATGCTGCAGGAGTGAAGCAAGACATCTCATGTTTCAGAACAAAAGGGAGTGGCTCAGAAGTTTGACAGACGTCAATGTCAAAATGACATCCCTCAAATATTTCGAAATTGAATTTTGTACTTGACAAAAGTCGATGTCAAGAAATTCCTAAATTTGAAATCTTACATGTAAAAATTCGGCAAAATTTAATATCAATTAAAACCTGAAAATATTGTCATCTGTCTTGTCATTTGAAATTTATATAGATGTTAATGTGATAGCTATCAAAAAAGAGAAAATGTCACATAGGAAGGAAATATGAAAAATTTAAAGTATGACAGTTATTAATAATTGACATTTACGGAAATTCGATAGATGTCAAAAGTCAAAATTCCACCTATCATATTTTTGAAATTTAAACGTGTTTGATACTTAATCATGTTAATCTTTACATGTTTACAATCTTAAAACTTTAATTTTTGAAATGCAAACAGTAAACCTGCTAACTTAAAATCTATAGGATCTAAAAATAGTACGTGTCAAATAAAGAAATCGTAACGATCAATGTCAAAATTTAAAAATTTGAATATTTTAAAATGTCTAGTTTTATTTTGCGAATGTATCAAACGTCAATGACATTTGACACTTGTCAAATTTCAAAGAAGTGTCAAGTTAATTAATTAAGAACGACTTTAGAAATATAATGTTTGTGGGATGTCATCATTAAAATTTATTATATTTAAATAAAGGGTTTGATTATAACTTTACTTCAGAAGCGTGATGGGCGGTTAAAAAAAGGTAAAGCACCATACGCCAAGATCCTATTTAATATATATTTTTTAATTGACATCAAAAGGGCATTTATGTATTTTAAAATTTAATATTTCACATTGATTATTGCATCGTTAAAATTTGACGTATGTCACGTGATGTTACAGTGTAAAAATGACATCTGTCAAAAATAAATTTTACGTTGGTAATGACAATATTATGGTATGGTATATAAATTTAAAATCAGACATCTATCAATAACAAAGATTTGAATTTTGTAATTATTGATATCAATAAAGTGACGAATCTGTCGAATGTACTATCAAAGGCAAATGTCTTGATTCAAGTTTGACATAAATAGAGATAAAGTCATTTCAATAATTCAATATTTATCTCCTTAATTTTGGGTCAAGACTTTTGTCTTTGATGGTCCATATATACAGGAATAATCATAGGTAATGAAATCACCATTTAATACAACTTATAAATTCTTACTACTACGGTTTACTTGGTGTGATGTATGTATGATGAACAATAGGAACCATACATACGAGAGGTAATGTGGGTTATGAATAATGAACAGTGAATGTTTTTTCTAGAATATGTATGTAACGTTCGTTGATGTAAGAATAAGGGAAACAAAAAGATTTTTGTAAGAGATATAACACTTGGCAATTTATTTTCAATTCTTTTTAGTAATCACTGAATAATTCTTTGATAATCTTGACAAATTCCTCAACATTGCAATTGTTAAATAGTTTATACGAAGCCTCCTTACAACTAGGTTGACTAAAACTTCTTCCATTTTCTCTTTCAAAAGTCCTCCAATATATGCATACTTCTCGTTCATAAATAATTTCAAACTTGTAAACATAACATAGCTTTTTGGTTTTATCGACAACATTCGTACATTTTCTATGTCCTATTAAGCTTCTACTAGTGACGGATAGTCACTGTGTAGAGCTTGTTGGCTGCTTCAATCATTCAATTACATTTTAGGAGAATAAACTGGATTAATACGTAATTACGTACATATTTTTTTGTAGTTACTGAAAAGACAATTATTTTAGTTATTCAACTAATAACGTTTATTACGGGTTTGAAATACCATAATTGACAATGAAATAAATAATAAAAAACACTAAATAATGATAAAATTTCTCAATATGTCATACGTCAATTCAATAAAAACAAAATAATAACTGGTTTAGATGGAGGTATATCTGGTTGCCTACTCGCCAGTTACCAATGCATTGACAATTTGTTTTATAACGTTACACATAGGGGAATAAGATATTAGATATTATTTCTGTATATGTCTGACACGTTCTTAACCATTTTGTGCAGTTTAGTTTACATCTATTACTCTTCTACCAATAATTGGTGTGTTTTACAGCATTAATGCAAAAATTCAAAATCGATAATATCTTTCGTTTCTTCTTCTGCACTTTTTTAATTAGTTCAGAAATAATTTATACGTATTTCTGTTTGATTATTTTTTTTGTAACTTCTGAAAAATGTTTTTAGACATATGCTGTTTTCTTTTTTTTTTTTTTTTTCTAAAACACGCCTCAAATGTTCTTCTCCATATCATTTTTATTCTCACGGCCTCATTTATTGAAAAAAGACTTTGAAATTTAAAATTTCACGGCTACCAGATGATTAAACTAAAAATTATTCTTTTAACTTTTCTTATTAATCAATGTTTTTCTTTTACCTCTTCCTAAATGCTTGTAAGATTGACAGCTGTTACACTGGAAAAAGAAAATAATAAGAATGTTGCCTGTAAATCGTACTTGAAGATTTAACGCGGATGATGATCGTTTCATTTGAATATATGTTTTCTTTCTTGGCGTGGTTGCAGAAGTAAAACGGGACACCTGAAGACCGCCTTCCAGAATGAGAACGTGGCCATCAACACCGATATGGATATCGACAGGGCCGGCCCAGTTATCCATGCATCGGCAGTCATCGGTTACCAGGGATGGTTGGCCGGTTATCAAACGGCATTCGATACACAAAATAAGAAGTTAACGAAGAACAATTTCGCCCTTGGCTTTTCTACTGGCGATCTCATACTTCACAGCAACGTGTAAGAAAATTTTTTTATTACATTTATATATATTTTTTAATGGACGTCTTAAAATCAAATAATCTGTGGTTGGTACTTTTTGGGAATTTATTTAAATTTGGATTATAAGTGAATTGAAGATACGAGTGGATGAAGGTGCGATGTCGCATTTTAAAAACTGTCTTTTTTGCGTGAATGAAGGTGTTTCGTACTCATCTTTCACATAGCGCCATCGAAAATTCCAGAAATTCAAGAACACTAGAGTCTTGTCAATGTATGAAGTAGTGATGTAACAAATTTCGCATTCGCGAATATTCGCATGTTTTTGAATATTCGCATTCGCAAAAAAATATGCGAATATTGCGAATATAAAAGTTCCTGTTAAAATGGATAACTTAGAAAAAAAAAACTAATATTCAAATTCATTGAAATCCTAAAACAATCTTTTGAGCACAAATTTTCAGTTTATATTAGAATAACAAATTAATTCTCTGCGTGTGCTTAATGCAAGTGTTCGTATAGTTAGTTAGTTAACAGAGAACTAATAGATGACGCTAGTAAAGTTAAAAAGTTAATATTCGCATTCGCGAATGTGTAAAATCACGTATTCGTACTACTGTGTACTGAAGGTACAAAAGAAAATTAAATTTACAGCTCAGCAGATAAAAATAAAAGGGCGCAAAAGAACAATTAAACTCAGGGTTATCCTCGCAATTAAAACTTGAATTTAATCATGAAAAGTAAACTGTGGGTGAAAGAAATCTGACTTTCTTTAATTACTCCAAAAATTGAAAAGGTTTAATCAAAAATAAAAGAATAGAAATTTTGAGTGACGTTAACAATCAGAAATTTTATTATATTTAAAAAAAATGTTAAATACAATTACGCAGGAATAAAAAAACCTTGGACA
This sequence comes from Protaetia brevitarsis, assembly GCA_004143645.1. Lineage (NCBI taxonomy): Eukaryota > Metazoa > Arthropoda > Insecta > Coleoptera > Scarabaeidae > Protaetia > Protaetia brevitarsis. The sequence goes on along the minus strand of RXPK01000055.1, from coordinate 987,383 downwards.
AAAGGTCCTGGTCGAAATCAAAACTGCATTAGACTCTAATATAGAAAAGGACAATGCAAATCCTTTAACAAAGCAAAAAGAACAAAATAGTCCAGGAAGATAATTCTTATTCACTAAAATCCACGTGATCTCAAAATTTAAAACAAACTAAATTAAATTTACACGTGGACAAAACAAGGAAATTTACGAAATTGAAATTTAAATACAAGCACAATGCTTCTAATCACCCAAACCGTGGTGATTAATTATTAAATTACAAATCAGTAAACTAGAAAACGGAAAAATTAACTCTTTAAACTAAAAATACCTTTCAGAACAAATATAATAACTGATCTTATATCTAAATTGTGTACACAACAATATAATAACAATTATTACTAAGTGAGTTCCTTGATGGATGATATAATTCAGAATTAACGAAACAAATCTTTAAATAAAAGTTATAGCAAAATGGCAGCAATGAAAATAAAATTACATGTACTTACACGGCATCTGTCAGGGAACTGGCCCCTCAGGGTAAAACAATTGCATACATATAAAATTCTTATAGCTGCGTGCCCTACGCACAAGGATCATAGAAGAACTCCTCAAAGAAGGACATTGAACAACATGAAGCAAATAAAAATATTAAAGAGAGAAATTAATTTCAACTGAAATTTAAATAAATAATAAACTTGAGAAATTCTCGCCGAAAATTGACAAAGATTAATTGGAATGACCAAGAAAAAGAAACTGAATTTATTTTGTTAGTCATATTTTAATTATTGTGTTTTACTGTTGAATGTTAATCTTTGACTTTTCAAATTTGAATTTTCGATTTTGGCGCTTGTAAGACCTGAGGATGACGTGTCATAGCCGAAACATGTTGTCTTAAAATAGATTAAACACCGTTTATGAATGTAAGGGCGTTCACTATAAGGTAAACGTCCTTAGTATACATAAATACACTTTCACTAACCACATTCAATGGATTTCAACATACAATATGTGTTACTATCTACTACAATTTTTACCTGCGACCGTTTTCGGTTTAACAAACTTTCATTGGCCAGATTTTACTTGTAATTAAAATTAATAAAAACGAAAACTATAAAGGTAGAAGGGTTGTGAAGGTCATCGCAAGCGAACCTTCTCCGATGACCTCCACTTTTTGTTAACACGCAAACTACACTACGAAGATAAATATGTTGGTAGCAAAAATAACTACTAAAAGTACCTAGATTGTAGTAAAATTAATGAGAAATGACATATATATAAAACACCTAATAGTCTATAAATTTTTGGATAAGTGTAAAACCAGCTTTAGATATACAGGTTGTATCAAATAAAAAAGTAAATTTTGCTTAGGTGTTAACTACACGACATATAAAGCACAAACCCGCCGAAACCGGATTTCATCATTAAAAAAAAAAGTAAAATTTAGAGCCAAAAATTCTTTAGTCCGGGCCTGATGCAAGGAAACGTCATGTTAAGCACCTGCTAAACGTGGTATTATGTATAAATACATTGCACTCAATTAGTATTATTCTTTAATGGTATGCCGTAAGTTCATTTAACGTCATTCTGAATAAATAAAGGCCTTGTTAAAAATAGCAAAACTGAGCATTTCAAATTTCTTCTTTTTATAAAATAAACATTCCTTATTTGTTAAGAGCATTCTACGTAAGTCACAAAGTATTATTTTTAATACCCTGATAAGACGTTCGAGTTTCACCGGATATGCGATTTCAGTAGTTACAAAAAAAGTAAATATTTTTCTTTCGCTTTGTCGAATCGAGAGTTAGTTGTTAATAAACGGTCCGATATGATTCTGAGTTATTTCTTTTGGATTTATTTAATCAAATAACGCAAAATGAATTGAATCGAATTACACAGAAATAAATGTAGATACAGAAAATTTGCAAACACGCCTTTTTACTATGATGTCGCGCGAAAATGAATCTATACATTCCCGCGCTTTTTCCGATGCATCAAGCTTCGATTTTCTTTATATGAAATCATGATGGTCCTGAAAAGGATCGTTTTTTTGAGACGGGAAGAATTTAAATAAAATATTCGAAGTGGCTTGCATTCCAAGCGGCGATCCACACAAAACTAACAGCGGTAATGGCTGAATGATGTTGGTATGTGGGGGTATACTCGGGACAGCATTTAGGTTGGGCAGAGGTGCGGCTCTAGCCCACGGCATTTATAAAATATTCGTTAATGCTTACAAATAGACCCCCCTGTGCATTAAGACTTTTTGATCGTATATGATTACAGCTGCTACATATTATTATATTTACCCTATATCTGATACATCCTGTATAAGTAGAAGGGTTGTAAGGTTATCGCAAGCGAACCTTCTCCGATGACCCCACTTCTTGTTAACACGCAAACTATACCACGAAGATAAATATGTTGGTAGTAAAAATAACTACTAAAAGTACCTAGATTGTAGTAAAATTAATGAGAAATGGCATATATTTGAAACACCTAATAGAACTAGATCTATAAACTGTTCAATTTTTGGATAAGTGTAAAACTAGCTTTAGATATATTAGTTTTGACGTCTTTGAACAACAATTCACGATTTACTTCTTCTAATCTCAAGAGCAGGGCCTATAATAACCGATTCCCCATCCCAAAATTAATAAATTCCACTCTAAAAACCTAGTAATCTTAGAGATGACGGTCAAGAATTCGGCGGCTCCATCTACCAGAGAATATCTCCGAAATTGGAGACGGGAATACAGCTAGCTTGGTCCTCCGGCAGCAGTAACACGAGGTTCGGTATCGGCGCCAAATACGACTTAGACAGGGACGCGTCGATCCGCGCCAAGGTCAACAATACAAGTCAGATCGGTCTTGGATATCAGCAACGCTTAAGAGACGGTAAGATAGCGATGCTCGATTTCTGTACGTCTTTTTATTTTTTTATTTACCTACTAGGTATTACATTAACTTTGTCTGCTCTCATCGACGGGAAGAACTTCAACAGTGGCGGGCACAAGATCGGTCTCGCCCTCGAACTAGAGGCTTAAACTCCGCCCACTCGACGTGGACGGACGTTTTTACTGAGAATAATAATGGCAGAATTAAAATAATATTCATATAATAATAAAAAAAAAACACACGTTTATTCTCAAACCTGCTGTTGTGTAGATATTTTATTATTGTCCTCAAGACATTTTAGGTATCAAATATAAATGTGTAATTGTTTTTAAAAAAAAGAAACGTACCTCTTTTTATTTTCTATGGTCGCAAAAAAAAAACTTAATAATAATAATAATGATGATCAAAATATAAAAAGCAACGACCTAGACTACCAAGCAGTGATAATGATTACTATTTAAAATCGGTACTATTATCGTGCTTGGAATAATTTGTATCGTCTGCAAACTGGAATAGAAGGCCTAAAAAAAGCCTATCATGACGGCGTAACGGCAGATATTCAAGTCGAGGCAGTTTTATTAAGATGCCCCCTAGGATGGATGTTTTTAGGTTCGTTGTTATGATGGCTCGATATAGCAGCTCTATTCCGGTTATGGATATCTTAAAAATATGTTTCTTGTTTTTTTTCTCCTTTTTTTTTACTCGTTGTAAATTCTGGTTGCAATCATTTGCTTTTTTCCACAGACAAGTCGGTGTACCAAGTATTATATTCTGTTTCGAAATATACACGAAGTATTTACTTATTGCCTAATTGAATTATTTTTATTTCGTTCCCATCCCCTTCCATCTCAAAAAAAAAGGACTTTGAACTACGGTAAGTAGAAATCTGTCGTATCATTTAAGTGTTTTAAACGTTCTTGCGCTTCGACCAAATTACGTTCAAGACTGACAAATGCGAATTGGATGATATCTAACTTAATGTATGAATCGCAAAAAACTAAAAAATATCGAATTTTCAAGGATTGATTCTACCCCTAAACGTAATTTATTCAGTGTTTAGCGAATTAACGAAGCCATTTCTGTTAAACTACCGGAAAACTAAACAAAAAAATGCGTTTCAGAAACCAGCCTTCAATGGGTATTACAATTTCATTCATATCAGTGAATGACAGAGGTTATTATAGATGCTTTTTTGTTGGAAGAATTTATTATATTTTACTAGGTTTGTTTTAGTTTGTAAATCTCCAGGTGTTATAATTATAAAACTGCGCCGGACAGAATGTGCAGCTGCAACTTGAAATATTGCAGATGTTTATGGACTTGCACAAAACCAAAACGTGTAATTAACTAAAGTCACTAGATATACAGCGTGTTTCTAAATATCATGTACATAAGGAAGGGGGTAATTATTTGGTTTATTTTGTGCCTAAAATTTCATATAAACATAGGTCTGCAAACGCTTCGTTACCAATCTGCAAGGTGTTGAAATTTCAAGATTTTTTCACTTTTTACTGTATAGCTCCTACAGTTTTTGAGATATTTTGCTCAAATCTGGAAGGTAGGTTACGCTATAAGGCCTGCATCATTAGCCATGCCAAATGATGATGTAAATCTACAGGGTAATAATTTTTTCGGGGTCATGCCCTCTTTTCTCACCCTGAACTTTTTTTGCGATGCGCCACTGCTAGATTCTAAAATACGCAATAAATTTTCTGTCTTGTTTAGAAACTTTTTGATCTCTTGTATTTTTTTCTTATCTCTGACCGTTATCGAGAAAAAAAAAAATAGAAAACAATTTTCTGTAATTCGCCAGAGAAAATTAAATTTTTTAAAATGGTCTAGCAGGCTCTGGCTTTATTCAGATAATCACTTGAGTTTATTAATTTTAAGAGTTAAGGTGCTACTACCTGTTAAAAAATAGGATGACCCGGTTTTCGTAGCATTGTTTTATTACAATACAAAGTAACATAACTAATAACAATAAAAACCCTAATTAATAACAATGACAAGGAAACTATGCTACAACAATTGTTGAAAGTGTTCTCCTCCAACCTTTATACAGGCGTCCACTCTTGTTCTCATTGATGCTCGCACTCTCTCAAATACTCCTGGAGTATTTCTTATCCATCGATTATTCGATTTCGTAAGTCATCAACAGTATTCACAGGTGTTTATACACTAGAGATTTGAGATGTCTCCACAGGAAAAAATCTATACTATTTAAGTCAGAGGACCTAGGGGGCCAAGGCTGAGGTCCACCTCGTCCTATCCACCTATTCTCATATACTTCATTTAAATAATCCTGAGCCAAAATAGAAAAATGTGATGGGACGCCATCGTGCATATACCACATTTGATTTCTAAGTAAAAGGGGTAAGGAGGAAAAAATGATTTTCGATTTGTAGAGTGGAAAACCGGCTTAAAATTTTCACGAATATCGGATTCGGATATTCGATTTAAAGAAAAATTCAAATTAAAGAGATGTTGATTTAGGGAGGGTCAACTGTAATATTTTTTTTAAAAATTTGATACATCTTGGTCATCCATATTTTCTTACTACACTAACCCCATACAATTTGTTTTACGTACGCTACTGATTGAATAGAGAGTTATTTGGGTTGCCTATGTTTGGGAACATGCAGCTTTCTAAATAAAATGCAATCTGTACATAAGTAATATTTGTAAATATGTCTTTTATATTGCGCGATCTAAATTATTTATAAGATCAAGTGCGTGAAAAGTGAGTCAGAGTTAGGAGTATTTGCTCGTTATTGTAGAAAGTCCTCATATCACTGGCGTAGTTGAAATGTGTTTACATGCTTTAGTTAATGAATAATGATTGACATATAAACAATATTATTTGTTTAAATTAAATATTTTTTTCTTAAAATAGTTAATTATGTATTGCATTTAATATATTCTGGTCGCTTGGAAAGTAATCCTCAAAAACACACAAAATAAGCTTTTTTTCTTCAGGCGTAGTTGAAATGTTACTTACCTCAGGAGCTTCAAAAATAACAACAGATACCAAAATTATAATCTTTGTATTCTTCCCATTTAAGAACGATTATTTTTAATGAATCCTTAAACTTGCCAAAAATGTTGTAAATCATTGGCGTAGAAATATGTTTACACCCCTTTGTGTTTCAAAAGTCACTTTATATCAACCAGATAATATAAATTTCGTAAGCTACAGCTTAAAAAATGTTGATTATTTTTTAATTAATCTTTTGACTCAATTTCATCATCATTGGTGTAGTTAAAATATTTTACGCTGTTTAGTGCATCAATAGTTAATGAAGTATGCTAGAAAACAAAATTTAAATTTGTTACTTTGGATATATTATAAAATTAACAATCTTTCCAACATTTTTTCAAAAAGGCATTTAAAGCTAAAACGTCCTGCATATATAAAAAAGATCTTGTATGCTTAAAAAGTAGCAATTCCTCCATACTGCATAACAAATTTACGTAGAATTGTTTTAAAAAGGATGAGACTTTCCGCAAAATTTGACATATAAATCTGACGAGGTTGTCATTCCAGTGGCGTAGTTAAAATGTTTTTATACTATGTGATGACACTTGAATGACAACGCAAATAACGCAAAAAAGGGATTTCAAACGTTTCTAATGATAGAAATAATGTTAAGGAACATTTTAGATTTATTAAATTAATGTTTATTTATAAAAACATCCGTTCATACTCATTTTTATCTTACCAAATTAAAAAAAAATTGTCCTCTCCGAATAAACAATTTGTGTGTGCAATATTTTTTCACCGTATTTTACATACAAAATGCTCTATGTATCGGCAGATATTCGCAATAATAAACGAAACCAACAAAAACTTTATTTTATACGTAATAAGATATATTAATTAATTGATAAAAGGACCTATCATATTTATAAGAAGGGTACAAATTGAAAAGAGAGGAAATAGCGCTTCGCCAACAGTGCGTTGATTCGTCCGTCCTTCTTTTTTTTTACACCCCAGGATGGCTGCCGAACGACTCCTAATAATCGAGAGCCCACTCGTTGTCTTGCAAAAATGCATCTACCACTTCTTTCATCGCGAAATTCGGTATCAACTGGTCTTGCGTCAGTTTTACTCTAGTCACCGGATCGAAATGGCCAACTCTCTAAAAGTAAATTTAAAAAATCGCGATGAATTCATTCATTCGTTTTCGTGTAATCCCTTTTGACTCTGTGTGAATTAATTAATAAAGATATAAAAGAATTAAAATAATGGTCCGCTTTTTCGCAAATTCTTTTTTAGGAAAGTAACCGGTTTCGTCAAAACGAGGTCATCCTCAGGCAAGAATTAAAAGCATATTTTCTTTCTAAAACTGGCAGCTTTAATTTAAAAAAAAATGTGAGAAAGTGAACCACTATTTCAATTTCTTTTTTTTTATCTCATTCATTTTCAACGTTTAAATTACCTGCAAGTGTTCTTCGATGTCTTTCTTCTCGTACGTAATCCCGCTGGGCGTGATAACGGGCTCTTGTAGGATCTCGAAACTGATTTTCCCGCACAGATAATCGGGGACGTCACGTTTCTAAAAAGAAAGTCACTGCTATTTTAGTTAATTATTTTTGGGATGTCGAAAATTCACTCACTCGTCGTTTGTCATCGACTTTGGCAAAAAGGGAGTTTAATTCGTTAAGATACGATTCCTGAAACGTATAAAAAATATTTTTACCCAGTAAATATTGAAGATGATTCAAAAATTCATACAAAAAAGTGAGATAACTGAAGAATCGACGAGAAACGGATGAAAGTCGTTTAAATTTCGCGCCCAATAGTTAGAGCATTAATCTATGAATTGTTATTTCGCAAAACTGTCATGAATTTAATGTTAAATGAGTCAAAATAAGTAACAGTTGAAGTAAACTAAAACACAAATATGGGCCCAATGAATTAATATTCGTTTTGTAGCGAAATTAAAACAAATTTTTGCGTTAAAAAATCTGACACCCTCTTAATGCAAGAAGTTTGAGAATCTTTGGAACTGAGGCCTACTAAATTTAAATTCCCACCTGTATATGATAATAAAAAAAAAGACAACTGAAGAATCGGTGAGAGACGGATGAAAGTCGTTTAAATTGCGCGGGCAGCGAATAGTTAGAGCATTAATCTATGAATTGTTATTTCGCAAAAAAACTTTCATGAATTTAATGTTAAATGAGTCAAAATAAGTAACAGTGAAAGTAAACTAAACACACATATTGGCCCAATGAATTAATATTCGTTTTGTAACGAAATTAAACAAATTTTTGCGTTAAAAATTCCTGACACCCTGTTAATGCAAGAAGTTTAAGAATCTTCGAAACTGAGACCTACTAAATTTAAATTCCCACCCTGTATATGATAATAAAAGAAAAGACAACTGACGAATCGGTGAGAGACGGATGAAAGTTGTTTAAATTGCGCGCGCAGCGAATAGTTAAAGCATTAATCTATGAATTGTTATTTCGCAAAATAAAACTGTCATGAATTTAATGTTAAATGAGTCAAAATAAACTAAAACACAAATATGGGGCCAATGAATTAATATTCGTTTTGTAAAGAAATTATAACAAATTTTTGCGTTAAAAAATCCTGACACCCTCTTAATGAAAGAAGTTTGAGAATCTTTGAAACAGACCTACTAAATTTAAATTCTCACCCTGTATATGATAATATTTTTCTAAAATTCTTAACAGCACTTTGTTTTTTTTGAAAAATAATGGTACTTCATTTTATATGTTTGTCATTTTTTTTTAATTATATTATAGTGAAAGATAAATTGTAATCAATGAGTTTCAACTTGATCTTAAAATGCTCCCCAAACTTTCTGTTTTATATTATAGCAGTTTTATAAAAGTTCACTCATTTATACAGAATGTTTCAAATAATGTCAACAATAACATAAACACTTACACATCGTTGTTCTATTTCTTGTGCTTTATCCAAACTGGCTTCAGTGTCTTCGTCATCATTTCCCTCAATTCCTGCAACTGTCTCTCTTTATCTTCGTTAATCAATTTATTTAGATAGGTTTGTAATTCGATCTCTTGTGCTATCCTGTGCTCTTCCATCAGCGAAAACCGTTTCTTCCTAGCCAATCTCAATTGTGACGCTATGTCATCCCCGAAATTTAATTTTTGCTCTTTCGCTAGATCCAATGCTAAAAATGAGGAACTTATAAATATGGAACAAACTTACCCTGTTTGTGAACAAAAATAAACATCGTTAAAGAGGAAATCCAAAAAAAAAGAGTTGGAAAGTACTAAACTCTTTGTGTTTACAATCACTGAATCATACTTAAAGCCAAGCATAATAAATAATGTGCAACACCAAGGGTTTTTGAGTATCTAAATTCAAAGCTAAGTATTACCTCTTTGTAAGTGTTTCACTGATTCGTCAAAGCATTCTAGTTCCAACAGAGCTTGTCCAAGAAAAAATGTCCTTTAACTGAATTCGGGTCCATATCCAATGCTCTCCGACAGTCTGTGCAAGACTGTTCATATTTCAACAATTTTAAATAACACAGCGCCCTATTTGTAAAATAATGTGCAACATCTGGATTTTTAATCTGGAAAATTAAGAAAGGATTGGAAACCTGCCTTACGAAATGAATTAATAAAAATCACTTATTCACTGAACTACCGACGGAATTTATTTTATATTTCAGTGAAGAATATAAAAAAAAATTCCTACTTACTATTGCTTTACTATAAAAATTAACAGCTTCATCATATTTTCTCAAACTAAATAACCTATTTCCTTGCTCCTTCAGTTCCTTATCGCTCAAATTCGCGGTGCAGTACATATGTTTACTCATGATTGTCGTATTTTCTGTTTGTTTCACCTTTTAAAACACATGGAAATCATAACAATCGCACCTTCAACCCCGCACAGAATCCATTTAAAATAGAATTCTGAATAATCGAAAAAAATCCCGATCCTCAACCTATTTCTATAGATACGTTGACATTTCGCTGGTTATAAAGAAACCAGTTAGACCAACAATTAAAAATTAATCAAAAAGAATTTTGAGAAACTTAACTTTATACTTAAATATATCAAACAGAAATAAATCAGTTTATTTACTATTGCCGATTACTATGTTTACTACGTAATCATAGATATACGTAACGCTAATTCGTGAGTAAAAAAAAATACTCCTACCATTCCATGCAATTCCAATCGAAAATTATAAAATAGAATTCGTCATATTTTCTAGAGGATTCTCAAGAGATTACGCATTATCTTTCTCGAATCTCTAAAGATGTTAATCTAACCAGATTTAATTATATCGTGTCAAGTATATAATTTTATAAGAGCAAAACATATTAAATTATGAATCATTTCAAGTCAATTACAAATTTTTTAACCTGTGAATTTTAAGTGCATACGCAATTATATTATTATTTATTTATATAGCATATAAAATTTGAACAATCAGAAGTAGTTGTTAAACAAAATAAAAAAAAAAAGAATTTTATATTAAAACTGTGATTTAATTATATTGTTTATGTTAACAATTAATCTAGTTTTTCGAATACCTAAATTTAAATTTCCCGCAATTGCTTCTATTAACTTCAACATTAAAGTGCTAAAATAACTATTGAGGTAATACAAAATCGTAAATTTTTAAATTTATTTTTTACAATTACACTATATTTTATATAGAGAGCACGTCAAAACAGTAAAAGTTACCACAAATAATTACAAGAAATTTAAATGTATTTGAAAAGGCGCGAAAAAGGAAGAGGTTCAAAAATCAATGATGAGACTCTGTAAACAAAAAAATTACCATTGAAAAACTCCCTAACCGCTCCGGATTATTATATTAGAATAAGTGAGTTGGTTTATAAAAAATATTAGGAAAACAGCAGAGACAGGTGCTTTGCTTGATTTTTTTTCGAGATTGTGATTAGCCAATTACATGTTCCAAAACGGAATTTTGCCATATATATTAAATAAACGTTTCAGTGTTTGAAAATTTGATTTTGGGATGTAAATTTTAATGATTGTAATTTGATTGTAACGATCTTGAAACGTATTTTCCTGTTACATAATTACATGTTTCAAAACGGAATTTTGAAATATATATTAAAGGTTAGTTCGTTGGTGTTACACCAATTATATTGGTGCATATTTTATCTTTCTCAAGTACGTAAACTGTGAATCTTCTGTCCTATTTTAATCACAAGTTAGTATAAAAAGTGTACCACCAACGAACAAACCTTATATAAACGTTCCAGTGTTTAAAAATTTGATTTTGGGATGTAAAATTTGTAATGATTGTAATTTGATTGTAACGATTTTGAAACATATTTTCCTGTTGCAATAATTAAAACTAAACCAATTTGAAAATGTTTTTTATTTATATCCATTTGTAAATTATCAAAAAAAGAAATAACTTTTTATTTATGGAGTAACTGTAACACTCGTAATTTTTTCCAATTAAATTACTTTAAATAATTAATTTTTTTACCTTGCGATTTCTTGCAATTTTTAAACCTTCTTGATTGATGTGGTGTCAATATAATACACGAATCCGGTCTAATTCAATTATTAAAGGATCTATGAAGAAAATTTTCAAGTTATTTGTTTATAATTTGAAATAATTTAATAAATACATTTTAGTACTGCTAGCGCAAGATAGATATCGCTGGATATTTATTTGAAAAATATTTTTCATTCTAAATAGATACAACCTAAAATACAAATTTGATTATGATCTTTGTAGTATGTTACAAGTACTGACAAAATTGATTTTTATTACAATTTTTAATTCAATAATTTACAATAACTTAATAATGATATTGAAGTAATCTACTTCACAATAGGTGGCGCTACGTAAGGTAAAATCGGTAAAATCAGGATAAAATATAAAAATGCAAGTAAATTTCAACTAAGATTAAAAAAATATAAAATGAAACCATAAAAATGATCTCATATTTAATTCAATTTCCATGTTTCCTAAATTTTTAGATAATCATTTATAATTAATTTTAAATTAAATATATTTGAAGATGCTAAGTGAAGTGCATCTATCGATCGGCAGAGTGCACCACGGTGTGAATTTTTACAAACGTGAAATTGGCTGATCAAAATTTCAATTTTGGCAGTTGCGAAATCGGCTGTCAAATTATTCTGGGAGATTCGCCCCCACTTTCTTTCATAGACGCCGCCGGCGACCTTTTTCCGCCCGTTTCGGAACCCATGTGGGGGGCGAGTGCATTCCCGTGCGAGATATAAATCGGTGGTAGCGTGACCGTGTTTGTTTACGTGCGTTTCATATGAGGAAACCAGCGAATATTGGAACAGTACGGTCGTAAGTTTGTTTATTACACTGGAATCTACAATGTCCGATGCTGGGGTAGGCGTACGGGAGGAGCAAGAGAACGCCCCAATAACGGACACCTCCACCTCTGTTACCCCCGAGAAGATTCAAGACTCCCCTGGCGGTATCGATTCGAAAAATGCCGGTGGTGACGAGATAAACGTACGAAGTGTTATCCCAAAGAAGCGGTGAGTTTTATATTACCACGAAAGAATTTTATACTTTGCCGAAGCGCGTGTTGTTATCACTTGATAAGGTGCTTATGGCATTTTTGAGAGAATGTGTCGCAGACGGTTTATTATGTAGTAAATTTAAATACATATTCACTAATTAAACGAAATTGAGCTGAACAAGATAGCGTAGATTATTGTAAATCTTGATTAAATACGAAGCTTTGATGTAACATCTCTAAATATAAACTTTTCACAATTATGTATAACTGATAAGGAAAATATAAAAAAAAAATTGGGGCATCTGGAGGATTTAGTTTTTAAAAGCAGACTATAGATATCGTTGATTATATAAAAAAAATAATTATGTAACATGTATGGCATAATACTTAAAGAAGAAAGAAAGCAGTAGTAATAATTTTTATTGTGCAATTATATAAAATATTTTTATTAGGAAAATTTATCTTGAAATATGAACCAAATACTTAAAAATAGGCTTAAGATTGAATGTATGGCTTAAACGAATTAAAAATCTCTCTGGTAATGGAAAATTGTGGTTTAGAATATATAATAAATTAAATTTTGAATGGAAATTTATTGTTGGTAATTGTTTGCACCTATATATTTACTCTTGAATACCTTTTTTACGCTATTAAGATGTAATATTGCCTAATAACACTCTAATTTTTTCTGATTCAGTGCGTGCATTATTGCATATCCAATTTTAACACAATGTTCCTAATAGAAATTAATATACCTATCAATTTTGAATGTTTAAATTAGCGTTTTCTTTTATGATTACTTTTCTTCGCACCATAAATGTTTAAAGACGCAACAGTTGCTCTGGGTACACAAAATAGTAATTGTATAACTTTTTTTACGAGTTAACTGTTTACCATAACCACAAAAGCTAATAAAAAACCTTATTTACGGCTTGCAATTTCAAGAAAGAAAATGGAAACACATTTACGGAATAGATGTGCATCAATTTCAATTTATGTGCATAAGTAGTATTTGTATTGGATTTTCAATATGACGATATTCCATAAATCAAGACTTACTGTGTGGCCTCGTTTCCATGTAAATATATTTTCAATAATAACTTCAAATTATAGTGTTTTGATAAATTTGCTGTCATGTAAAAATATCTATTTGCTTTTTTCTTGTTTAAGTTAGGCATCTATTTATCTGTTAGAGATTCTATCATAAAATGTAATTGTTTGCTCGTAAAATAGGAAATGACGGGCAAATTGGTTGTTGCAATTTACTTAATAACTGTATCCCTATAAATTAGTGCGCTGTCAATATATTAAGAGATATTTTATTAGCTATAAATCTTCTTAATACTTGCTCGTCAAATTGAGGAACACAATAAGCTAGGATAAGTATTTGTAATGTCGTAATTAGCAACCTGTAGCAAGTGAAAATATCCGAATACCAAATCTTTATTGATTTTTATAAAAATGAGGTTATCTACAAAATTACTTATGGGTTTGAAATTATGCGTTTCCCGGAAATATCTATACAGGGTGATTCATTTTTTTTTCGGGAAACTTAAATAGCGTATCTTACCGACCATACTGTGTAAAACTCCATATAAACGTGTATCAAAATGTTCGTTTCCAAGTTACAGCTTGGTTAAAGTTTTTTTGATTGTAACGAGCGTAGACGCACTGCGGAAAAATCGGGAAGTCGGTGAACGGTCCGAACCCGTTTTACAGCAGCTTGGTGAAAACATTACTATCAATCTTGCATCACAAGTGGGTAGTTGTCAAACCGAAAGTCATACGCTCAGTTGTGAAAGTCATTCGATTCTGAAAAGTGTGATCGATAGCGTTATTGTTCAATTATGCCACGAAAGTTAGTATGAAGAATATGCAGATATTCACTACGTGTATGGATTTGCGATGGAATTGCTGAAGCATCGGTTCGTGAATATGCAAGGCGTTTTCCAAGGAGGAGAGTTCCAAATGCCAAGTTTTTATCGATACGCACCGTCGTTTTCGTGAATTGGGTTTACGTATTAGTCATGACCAGTAAGGAACAATTGCAATGATCAGAAGAAATGATAATAATTTTGCGGTTATTTGACGTTACCGGCGACTTAGCTCGTAGAGCAGCTCAACAAGTGCATATGTGCAATCACGGGTATGGCGTACATTACGTGCAGATCATAGAAACGCTATCATCTCCAACCTGTTCAAAACTTACAGCCGGGGATGCAGAAAGAAGGGTAATTTTTGCGCTGGCTCTTATACAAATACGAAAACAATAAGATTTCTTGCACAAAATACTGTCGACAGACGAAGCTTACTTTACTAGAAGGGAGTGTTTAATAATCATAATCTCATGTCTGGGAACATGAAAACCCACAGAAATTCGACACGTTCTTCATCCAAATGAATTCAGTGTTAATGTGTTGATGGGAAATTTACATAATAACGTTTGTGACCTCACTTTTGCCTCACGATTAACTCTGAATTATTTTACGAATTCTTAGCAATACTTTAAATGATTACTTGAGGCGTACCATTCACTGGAGAAATGGCAGCTGGATTCAATTGGATGGTGCCCAGCTCAGTATGGATTAATAGTGCGAAATGGTTAAATGCTAATTATCACAACGTTGGATTGGCGTTTAGGACCAGTGCTGTGGCCTCAAGATGCCAATCTTAAACCTTTAGATCTATGTGGGGTACGCTGAAAAATAAAGTGTATGCGACCCCTATCAATACACGAGAACAGTTAATTTTAAGAATTGAAGAAGCTTGTAATGAAATGCGACAAAATCCATTACAAATAACCCGCGCTATTGATTCACTGATTCGCCGTTGTAGAAAATGTGTTAATGTTAATGGATTACATTTTGAACATCTTTAAAACTAAGGTTTTAGTGTTTTTTTTTGTTTAACAATTAATGTTACTTTTGTCATATTAACATTTTCACATTTAATAAAGGAATCTGTTGTAATAAGCCAGATTTAATGATAATTATTATTATGTTTACCTCGATTTTTAAAAAAAATCTTCAACAAGCTGTAACTCGAAAACGGAACATTTTTGGATATATGTTTATATAGAGTTTTTACACCAGTATGGTGGATAGAATACCCTGTTTAAGTTTCCCGAAAAAAAAATGAATCACCCTATATAATGTTTGAATTCCCTATTCATGTGGTTTTCCACGAAATTGTCATATCTGTAAAATTGTTTAAGTTAGTGATATGAAATTTGACTCGGTATTAAAATTATCTAAAACCGATTATCTTGCGATGGCACCAAACTGAATACTGAAACGATTTAAAAGTGGTTCACGTTAAAATTTGAATTTTGAACCCTGTAACCTAACATAATATTTTGTTGTATATATACACAGAGATTCAAAATGATTGTCAATTTCGCTCCTATAGATAGTAACAGGGTGTAGGTATATGCCGCGTGTTTGTAATGAAGGTTTGAACTAAGTCAGTGTTGGAAATAAGAAGTAAACGGATCTGTCATAAATAAGGAAACGTAACCTATATTCGAATTCGCGCTATATAAAGACTACGATTGGTGTTTTGCTTGTAAAAATGAAATGTAATTAATTTAACTTTACTAATTATGATTTTACAATTCAGTACTAACTGGTGTTTAACTAAATTTATTTATTACTTTAAATTATAACATACAATTAGTATAATTATTAAGTGACAAAACTGCATCTCTCAGTTCTTCTATGGTATGCATGCGGTTTCTATAGATACTATTTTTTAGATAGCCGAACATGAAGTAATCTTATGGGGTTAGATCAGGCGATCTTGGAGGCCATCTTTGTGCTCTAACGAACCGTCAGCAAAAAACTGTTGAAGATATTGGCAGGTTTGTCGAGCAGTATGTGCTGGAGCATTATCGTGCTGAAAATAACCTGTTTCAAACTCATTTTCTTGTAACTCTGCAATAAACAATTCCAACATCTGTTGGTAACGTTGGGCTGTTACAGTTTCCTCGAAGAAAATTGTCGCTATTATTCGTTGCCTGGACATAGCTAACCAAACTCCAACTTTTACGGGATGCAATTGCGTTTCGCGAAATTCGTGTGGATTTTCCGCAGGCCAGATACAATAGTTTTGTAAATTGATATGGTCTGTCAGATAAAACCAGGCTTCATCCGAGAAAAACGGTTTGTTTAGCAAGTCATCGTCCCTTAAATTGTTATTAAACCAATGACAATATTCCAATCGCCTATCGTGATCTAATGGTAATAATTCCTGTACCGTAGAAGCTTTATAGGGATGAAAATGTAACTTTCTTTTGACAGCTCGTTGCGCTGAAGTGTATGATAAGCCTATAAAATTATAAAATGTAATAAACTATTTCACTTAATGTTAATATTGATTTTGTACCTGTTTGTTGAGCTATTACCACAGATAAATTCCCTTATTTTCTTACAGTATTAAGAAATACTATTGTTGGTGATATTAGTTGTAAATATAAACGATTTGAAGAAAATTATAAGATAAATAATCGAAAGATACTACAACACGCACGCCAATGTCGCTAAATGTCAAGAAAATTCATTTAATGTATGAAATTTGTATGTAGCTAACTTCGCTCATTAAATTGGTAATAAGTATAGATAAATTTTTCCGGAAAACAGTTTTTTTCGTACGACAATCATTTTGAATCTCATAGTATGTAGTTTTACATCAATCCAGCAAAGGCGGATAGGGACCACCTCGTATAAGCTTCAAACGATTGATTGATTGAACTACCCATGTGTTTTCTTTCCTTAATTTTTAAATGTTTACCTCTTTCTTGCGTGTCAATACAGCAGCAGGTAGACGGAAACGCAAAAGTAAAAAGCAAACAGCCTATTCTGGCCGGTTATTTGTTTTTTTTTTTTGGCCGCAATACTCTCCAAATATTATAATTTATTCTTCTCAGCATTCTACTTAACACAAATATTTTGGCAACGGTGCGTAATGTATTCACACACACTCGTTTATAGTAGGCAATGGTGGGTTATTTACTGGTGCCAGATGTGTGCCTATTATATCTATTATGCAAGTTAATTGTCAACGGTAATTATAAAAGTAATATTGACGCTTGTAAGTAAGTAAGTCTGGTTATAGATGGATTTGTGTTTACTCTACAGGATAAACAAATATTTCTTAATGTTTGTCCGTATCTGCGTGCTATGCGAACGTTTTTCTTGGAAAACATTTCTAACAAATACCTTTAACGATATCGTTAAAAGGTGAATATTGTCCTAAAGTGTTTTGCGATAAATAGTGATGCGGGTTTCTTAGAAATTTAGATCGACGACACAAAAAAAAAAACACAAATTGTCACACAGAAAAAAAAACGGGCAACTGCTTAATAGATTATGAAACTGGGAAAATTGGGTGTTTAAGAAATACATACTTTTTTACCGATAATATGAAGCTTCTAAATTCACGATATGGGATTACTTAAATTTTGTGAACCTGAACTAGATTTAATTTAAAACCATATACAGGCTGATCCGAGTTAAGTGGTCACTATTGCTATCTCCGTTAATAATGATGCTACGATGTTGATGTTAAATTGGCAAACTAACAGTATTTTCATGTTGTTTAACGTACATTCAATAGAAAAACAATCGACTTGCGTGTTTTCTAGTTAACTGTCAAAGTAATGTTATCAAACTTTATTTAACTCAAAAAATACACTAATAATCACAAATATTACTTTATAACCTTTTCTATCTGACAGTTCCCTTCGTCCGTTAATCGTTAACTAACTCGCACTTCCCTCCTTTTTTTTCCTCCCTTTTCCAACTGCTAAAAACATTTTTACTTATTCTAACAGTAATATATTTTTTTTAATAAGTCACCCTATATATTTTTAAAATATTGAAAGATAGTATCATTTACAATATAAATGCCATTCATATTAAGCATTACAAACACATGTAACGATTTTCTTATGTGTAATATGGTATTAATAATAAAATAACTTATCATAACTTCCTTATTATTCATTTTAGTGTAGTAGTGCATTTAAGCTTTTATATTGCAAATGATATTATCTTTCAAATTTTTAAGAAATATACTGGGTGACCCATTAAAACAAACTTACTTTGACAGTTATCTAGCGAATGCGCAAGTCAATTGTCTTTATGTTAAATGTATGTTAATTAACATGAAAAATACTACTATTTTGCTTACTATTTTGGATCAACCTGTATGTACTAACACAATTAAACAATCAAATAAAATAATTAATGATGTAAATGATTTATTGTGTTGGTTTAATTAATAATATTTTTAAAAGACCTACTGTGACATTGCTCTATTTATATACGTATGTACATAGTGGGTCAAATTTGATACTTTTAATAGGGAACTCATATTTCTAATGGAATTACACGAAAACTGACCTATGCTTCTGGAACTCGTTTTTAGGGCGAAATTGGTTGATGAAGTCCGTATTTTCATATCTTCCTTAATATAAGAGATACAGAGCGTTTTCGTACAATATGCAATTCTTAAAAACGCTTGTAACTTCCCTAATAGCCAAATTTAAATTTCCCGCCATTATTTTTAGCGAAACTCAATGTGAAGGCATTAAAATAACTATTAATGTAGTACAAAATGGTGGGTAATATTATGTTTTAACCATTGAGGAAGTATAGGTGGGGAGACGACGTCACGTGGTCAATCCGGATACAAGTCCGCCATATTGATACTACCCTTGACAGTCAAAGGGGTGGTATTGGTAAAAAGTGGAGTGTTTGTTAAGTGCATTGTGTATTAGAGTTATGTAATAAGTTAAATATTAAAAGACATTATGGTTTCTTGTGCCTCTACGTAGTTACAACAGCAGAGACCTTTTGTGACCTTAGTCCCGCTTTCGATTGTGTTGATCATGATATTTTGTTAACCAAACTTGAATGGTATGGAATTACGAGTGTAGTAGCACAATGGTTTAAATCATATTTGCGTGGTAGGCTCCAATTGGTAAAGATTCGGCATAAAACAGATTGCTGCATAAATAATTTTAAATCTTTTGTTTTACCTGTTGAAAAACGAGTGCCTCAAGGTAGTGTTTTGGGTCCTGTACTTTTCTTAATTTTTATAAATGACATCGTTGACTTTCTGGTTAATTATAAATTACAAGTAAAAATATCTTAGAAATGGAAAATCAGTCAAATACAGCTTTGAAAGATATGACAACATGGTTTACTAACAACAAACTGTATTTAAATGGTGATAAAACAAAATGTGTAATTTTCCATACTATTCAAAATACAACACAACTTCATATTTCATATATATCTTCACAAAATAATGAAATTGAACGAGTCAATGAAATGAATTTTTTGGGTATAACTAATAACTATGGACGAGACATTATCTTGGAGTGCTTATTGCCAAAAAATTATAAGTAAATTAAATTCTAGCTGTTACCAAATACGCAATCTTAGGGCTATAATTGATCTTAAATCTTTATTATCATTTTATTATGCTAATATCACCAGCAGACTATAATACGGTATTACTGTTTGGGGTGCATCACCAGCCGCGCGAAGTGTGTTTTTGGCCCAGAAACGTATTATTCGCTGCATTGCTGGAATTAACTCTAGGGAATCATGTAAACCTTACTTTAGAAAATGGAGTATCATGCCAATGTCTGCCATGCATATATATGAACTTTATATATATTAAAATATATCCACAAAAATAAACGGGAATTTCTGTGCAACAATGATGTCCACACGTATGATACTAGGTTGAAACATAATTTTCATATTTCTAAATTTTCATTAAATTTGACTAAAAACAGTCCAAATGTTTTGGGTTTAAAAATATTCAGCGCATTGCCTCAAAGATTTAAAGAGATTATAAATTGCAATGAATTTAAATACAGTGTTAGAGCATTCCTATTAGAAAGATGTATATATTCTCTTGACGAGTATTTTAATTCATGTACCCTGTAGTTTCTATTTTTATTGTTATTTTTTGTGTATTGACTTTGCCCACATATTTATATATGCATGGAGCATTATTACTATTGTTATTATTATTATTATTATTCTCGACAAATCCACAGGCAGGACCTCCTGAAATGGAACGGCTGGGGCTACAAGGACTCACAATTCGTGGTCAAGGACGATCTGCTCCACTTCACAGGCGATCGGTAAGCATTTCACCGCGCGTGATCCCTTTCCGAAATAAAGCTCAAAGTTCAAAAGGTATCCCATAGGTGGCCATTCGCTCCCGTATTTCACCCAATGGGTCAAGGACGTCCTGAACGTTGACGTGACGAAGTTCCAGAAGACCAAAACACCGCCCCCACCACAGAGGTATCCAGATTCGAAGGTGCCGCAGGAATTCATCGAAGAGTTGAACACCACCGACATGTCCTATTCGACGGACGGATTAGATCGTCTGATCAGAGCTCACGGTCACACGTTACACGATATTTACACCCTGAGGCAATCGTTCTTCAAACGTATACCGGATATAGTCGTTTGGCCGAATTGTCACGATGATGTGGTCAAATTGGTCGACTGGGCGTCGCGGATGGACATGGTGATTATACCGTTCGGTGGTGGCACGGCTGTTTCCGGCGCCATCGATTGTCCAGACGATCCTAGGACTATAATTTCTCTGGATACATCGCAAATGAATCGGATCTTAGTGCTGGATAGGGAGAATTTAACGGTGACTTGCGAGAGCGGCATCTTCGGGCAAGATCTCGAACGGGAGTTGCAACATTTCGGATTCACTTGCGGCCACGAGCCGGATAGTTACGAATTCTCGAGTCTAGGGGGTTGGGTGGCCACTAGAGCTTCTGGTATGAAGAAGAACGTGTATGGTAACATAGAAGACCTCCTGGTGAACGCTAGAATGGTGACGCCTAAGGGGTATTGGAAAAGAATTGCCATGTACCTCGCTTGAGTTGTGGCCGGATTTCAATCACGTCATCATGGGATCCGAAGGGAGTTTTGGGGTTATAACCGAAGTTACGCTCAAAATTCGTCCATTACCCCCGTGTAGGAGGTACGGATCCATCGTTTTCCCCGACTTTGAATCCGGAGTGAGATGCATGCGTGAAGTAGCAAAAGCCAGATGTCAACCGGCGTCTATCAGATTAATGGATAACGAGCAGTTTAAATTCGGGCAAAGCCTGAAACCCTTGGCAGGGTATTTGGCGATGTTCCTCGACGGTTTTAAGAAATTCTACGTGACGAAGATAAAAGGTTTCGATATCGACAACATGGTGGTCATGACGCTATTGTTCGAAGGCGAAAAGAAAGAAGTGGACCAGCATGAGAAGAAGATCTATGCGATCGCGGAGAAATTCGGCGGATTGCCGGCAGGGGGCGCCAACGGGGAGAGAGGATACATGCTGACGTTCGTCATCGCGTACATTAGGGTAAGAGAAAGAGAGAGAGAGAGAGAGAATTAGCATGTTAATATTAGGTGATAATGGGAGATTACTTTGTAAGCATTTCCTTGGGAATGCTTTTAATAATAATAATGCAATTTAAAAACAAACAGTACAACGTTTAGCACCTTATTGTGTTATTCCAGCTTTTTTTTTAATCTATTAATTATCCTGCAGTAATTGATGACGGTACGTAAATTGCATAAACAACAACTTTCGCACAAGTAGTTTTTCTATTTATTTATTCGCGAATTAGTACTTTGCGAGTTAATTACATCACGTCGTCAGCCAGTGTTTTAATTTTAATGCATTCTTAAATGGTGCTGTTATACTTCATTTACAGACGAGGTACGTCATTACTTGCAAATTCGGGCCATGCAATACCATATTATTAAAATAACCAACTAACATATAACTTATTCATGTTCAATTAAAGATACTATGTTGGTACCTACTGCTTTTCAAATTGCACGCTTGTCACATCTTCCCAATGTATTCTCACCAATTTAGTTATTACTGTCAACTGTCAAAGGGTTATATTCTGGATTTGCAGTAAAGTGTGGGAATTTGCGTTTATACTTGGTATATATTTATTTAAAATAAGTAGTTATTACAACTAAACCATACCGAAACCATTGTGTAAACAATCGAAGGAGTTAATAGTTTCGTTAATCGTGTATTTCGACGCAGAACGCGGGAACAACGGGCCATTACTCCCGTTAACTTTCGTGCGAGGAGTATAAAATCCATATTTTTTTTAATGTCATATTCTTTACAGTATTTCGTTTTTAGAGAGTAACGAGTGCTCTAAACATTCATGTTGCAAACATAAGCAAAATTTCATCCATGAGTAAACAAGGAATTACATCTACTAACCCAAAACGAAAATGCATACGAAATAAATTTAAAAATTAATTATTCTACTTATTGTTAATGTGCTATTGGAAACACAATTTATGACAAGTACGAAAACAGTGAGTATATACAAATATTGTTTACAGAAGTGGTTCTTTCACATACATTTTTCAGACTAACATAACACATTAAACATTTTGGACAGTGTTCGTAAAGAAAAATACTTTTGTATGGTTGAAACACATTGTTGTGGTAGATATTATTTTGTTCTTAAAGAAAAGGAAGTTTGTTACGAAACGATGGTTGAAATATGGCAGATCAGAGGATGCATACAATAGTATAAAGAGGATTGAATTAAATTAGTCTGGAAATTTGACGTACTTGGTGTACAACATATTGGGAACGAAATTTAGAAGTAGTAAATCAGAGAGACTGGTTTGGATAGAGAAGAAACTTGCATACTAATCGTGAATACTTTAAGCGATAATGGTCCCGATTAAATTTATTGTACTCACTTGTGCATTTTTGTTATTTTTTTCCACTGCTATCATGATTAACATACTTTAAATCCTGATTTTCACAAAGAATCATCACTAATATTAATGGTAAATGTTATTTTTAAGAGTTTGTTTATTCACCTGTCGAAAGTGTTTGACAGTTAAATAACCTAACGGTTTGTTTACGTTTTGACGAACAGAAAATTTTCAACACAGTCGTGACGTCATAGCAAACTGACTCACGTAGTACCTCGTCTGCTATAATAAATGAACTATATACAGGGTATCCTCTAAATATGTCATAATATACAGGGTGTTCCGTTTAATTTTTCACAACTTTGGTGTGTAACTTTTCTTTGAGTGACCCCGGATACTTCAAAATAATTTTGAAATGAACCCTTACAAAAAAAAATGAAAATATGTTCCCTTTTTATTCGTATATAACGTCGACGCGATGTGATTGCCGCAGGGATTATTTTTAAAGTTTTATTTATAATCAGTTCAATACATTGGCAATCATAAACACATTGATTTGCCAAGACGTAAAAAAGTAATTTATATTTACGAGATGAACAACAACGCTCGAACTTTTTTTGGCATAACATATTTGAAGTGCAAAATTTTCGATGATCTTAAAATAATATGCCGAAAATCATAGCAAGGACTGCCTAAATGAAAATAAAAATTGTGCGAACTGCTGTAATGCGAAACAAAGGTTTAATCTTGATTTAGACACACAACATACAGTATGGGATTATAATTGTGTAAGAGAGAGAGAATTGTCATTGTAATATTAGGTGATAATGGGAGATTACTTTGTACGCATTTCCTTGGGAATGCTTTTAATAATAATAATGCAATTTAAAAACAAACAGTACAACGTTTAGCACCTTATTGTGTTATTCAGCTTTTTTTTTAATCTATTAATTATCCTGCAGAATTGATGACGGCAGTAAATTGCATAAACAATAACTTTCGCACAAGTAGTTTTTCTATTTATTTATTTATTTGCGAATTAGTACTTTGCGAGTTAATTACATCACGTCGTCAGCCAGTGTTTAGTTTTAATGCATTCTTAAATGGTACTATTATACAGGGTATCCTCTATCGAACTGTTTCTTTAAGAGGGCGCTAAGATAAAGTAGAGAGGTACAAAATAGACATTTCAAATTTTTAGCCGGAGAGTTACAAAAAAATGTTTCCCAAAACTGAAAATAATCCAAAGTTAGTCAGAGTTAGCCTCAGCCCTTTTTATCAAAATAAAGTTTCTTAATTATGAATGAAATTAAAAAAAAATAAAAAATGTGTCTTAGGATAATTATAATGCCAATGTAATCATAACCATTTTTCAAAAATCGCAAAATAAACTGTATTTTTAAGGAAAATTTGGAAATAAGTTTTTGTAGATAAACAAGCAATCTGCAAATAACGAGTGGAAAGAATAACAAAAGCATCCTTTAGCATTTCCCAATAAGATGGCGCTTTTGATTTGGGAGTAATCACTACTCAAAATATCAAGTTAAATCCATACGGCCGTTTGCACCGTCTGTGATTAACATTTTAATCAACTAATCAAAGATTAAATTTAATTACGAATTAAATATGAATTGGATTGCGCCGAACAAATTTAATTAATGATTAGTTGATTAAAAAGTTTGCGACAGAAATATAGGTTGGTAGTGCGTTAAGTTTAGTTTTTAGTCAGAAACCGTATTTCTATTGGGAACACTGTTCCATCATAATGAAAATTGCCGTTATGCGAATGCGCGATTTTAAGCGGCATTTGAAAGTTATTGGAATTTAAGCTGAAGCAAATTGCTACAGAATTAGATATTGAAATAAAAAAGTTGAGTAGTAGTTTTAAAATGGAAATTAATATGTGAATGCAGGTTTTTTTTTTTCATTATGCAATTCTTTTATTTGTTTGTTCTGCAAATGCTCCAATTTTTGATACTTTATTTGACCTCTGCTATTACTTGTTAGAATTATTTTATTATTACCATCATTTCCTTATATATTTTGTTCCTTTTATTTAATAAATAAATGGTTAGTTACATACACAATATTTCTTTTAAAAAAATCAAAGTGATGCAGTGAATGCATTTAGAGTAAATAAAATATATTTCGTTTATACAAAAGCCAAAGAAAACAAATACAAAAAAAATGTTCGAAAGTTAATTTCTATATAGCAATGAATTACAAATTGTTGAAATAATCATTAATTAGTAATGCCCGTGTCGCAGCAGGTACATCATCAACAGCGTCATAATTAATCTCATGAAGTTGTCCATTTAAAATTTCTTGATTTAATTTTTCTTTATTGATTTCCTCTTCACCCACATTTATGGCTATATTGTGCAATACTGAGGTACCAACTACTACTGCCATAAAGGTATCCAGCTTTAAGCAACAACCATATGCCAGTAATGGAAAACATTCTTCTTAGAAACATGCTTTCAATGACATTCTGTGTGGTAATATGGCTTTCATTATAACGATTTTTCGCAACTGTTTCAGAATTTACAGTAGGGTCAATAAATATGTTTTTGAGGCATATCCAGTGTCGCTTGTGGAAAAGAATGGATTGTTAAAGTGTGTATTCTCTGGCCATCGTACTACGATATCCATTATTTTTAAATTAGCATCACATAAAAATTGTGAATTTATAAAAAGATATCCTTTCCTATTATGAAATACCTCCGGGTCATTCCCACCTGAAACCATGAGTAATCCCCAAAATACATTTATTGTTAGTTCTTATTTCGGGAATTAATTATTGATTTACCTTGGACTTTCTAAAACCCTGCCAAATATACACTTCTTGCACGCCGCTATTCCTTGTCCTAATTTTCAAAGTTCAAACACTTTAATTAGCTAGCTACTTGAATTTACAGTCACAGATATTTGTATTATAACCAGAAATCGCATAACATAACCTATAATCGCCTATAAACACGATTGGAAACAAAGAAACTACGCTTGCGCTAACTTTAATTATGAGTTAATTCGTACCTTGGGTACTGATTAAAGATAATCACGAATTAAGGATTTAATTATTAGTTAAGCAGTCGGTGCAAGGGAAATTCAACTTTAATTATGATTAAATTTTAATTACTTTACTTAATCACGAACGGTGCAAACGGCCGTTAGCATGTTAATATTAGGTGATAATGGGAGATTACTTTGTACGCATTTCCTTGGGAATGCTTTTAATAATAATATGCAATTTAAAACCAGACGCAACAACATTTAGCACCTTATTGTGGTATTCCACCTTTTTTTAATCTATTAATTATCCTGCAGTAATTGATGATTTTTTTCTATTTATTTATTCGCGAATTAGTACTTTGCGAGTTAATTCCATCACGTCGCCAGCCAGTGTTTTAATTTTAATGCATTCTTAAATGGTGCTGTTATACAGGGTATCCTCTAAATATGTCATAATATACAGGGTGTTCCGTTTAATTTTTCACAACTTTGGTGTGTAACTTTTCTTTGAGTCACCCCGAATACTTCAAAATAATTTTGAAATGAAACCCTTAACAAAAAAAAAATGAAAATATGTTACCCCTTTTCGTATATAAACCGACGCGAATGTGATTGCCGCAGAGATTATTTTTAAAGTTTTATTTATAATCAGTTCAATACACTGGCAATCATAAACACATTGATTTGCCAAGACGTGAAAAAGTAATTTATATTTACGAGATGAACAACAACGCTCGAACCTTTTTTTTGGCATATCATATTTGAAGTGCAAAATTTTCGATGATCTTAAAATAATAAGATCCTATAATTGCCGGAAATATGGACATTTCGCTAATAAATGCACGATTGCCTTGAGGTGCGGGAAATGTGCCGAAAATCATAGTAGCAAGGACTGCCTAAATGAAAATAAAAATTGTGCGAACTGCTGTAATGCGAAACAAAGGTTTAATCTTGATTTAGACACACAACATATAGTATCGGCCGTTTGCACCGTCTGTGATTAAGTTATAATTAAAACTTAATCATAATTAAAGTTTAAATTCTCTTGCACCAACTGCTTAACTAATAATTAAATCCTTAATTCGTGATTATCTTTAATCAGTACCTAAGGTACGAATTAACTTATAATTAAAGTTGGCGCAAGCGTAGTTTCTTTGTTTACAATCGTGTTTATAGGCGATTATAGGTTGTTATGCGGTTTTTGGTTATAATACAAAATCTGTGACTGTAATTGAAATAGCTAGCTAATTAAAGTGGTCACTTTGAAGATTAGGACAAGGAATAGCGGAATGCAAGAAGTGTATATTTGGCAGGGTTTTAGAAAGTCCAAGGTAAATCAAAAATTAATTCCCGAAATAAGAACTAACAATAAATGTATTTTGGGGATTACTCATGGTTTCAGGTGGGAATGACCCGGAGGTATTTCGTAATAGGAAAGGATATCTTTCTATAAATTCACAATTTTTTATATGATGCTAATTTAAAAATAATGGATATCGTAGTACGATGGCCAGGGAATACACACTTTAACGATCCATTCTTTTCCATAAGCGACAGTGGATATGCCTCAAAAACATATTTATTGACCCCACTGTTAAATTCTGAAACAGTTGTGAAAAATCGTTATAATGAAAGCCATATTACAACACGGAATGTCATTGAAAGCGTGTTTCTAAGAAGAATGTTTTCCAATACTGGCATATGTGTCGCTTAAAGCTGGATACCTTTGTGGCAGTAATAGTTGGTACCTCAGTATTGCACAATATAGCCATAAATTTAGTGAAGAGGAAATCAATGAAAAAAAATTAAATCAAGAAATTTTAAATGGACAACATCATGAGATTAATTATGACGCTGTTGATGATGTACCTGCTGCAACACAGGCATTACTAATTAATGATTATTTCAACAATTTGTAATTCATTACTATATAGAAATTAACTTTTGAACATTTTTTTTGTATTTGTTTTCTTTGGCTTTTATATAAACGAAATATATTTTATTTACTCTAAATGCATTATCACTTTGATTTTTTTAAAAGAAATATTGTGTATGTAATTAACCATTTTTTGTTAAATAAAAGGAACAAAATATATAAGGGAATGATGGTAATAATAAAATAATTCTAACAAGTAATAGCAAAGATCAAATAAAGAAGAAAAAAAAAGAATTGCATAATAAAAAAAAAACTGCACTCACATATTAATTTCCATTTTAAAACTACTACTCAACTTTTTTTATTTCAATATTAATTCTGTAGCAATTTGCTTCAGCTTAAATTCCAATAACTTTCAAATGCCGCTTAAAATCGCGCATTTGCATAGCGGCAATTTCCATTATGATGGAACAGTGTTCCCAATATAAATACAATTTTTGACTAAAAACTAAACTTAACGCACTACCAACCTATATTTCTGTCGCAAACTTTTTAATCAACTAATCATTAATTAAATTTGTTCGGTGCAATCCTATTCATATTTAATTCGTAATTAAATTTAATCTTTGATTAGTTAATTAAAATGTTAATTACAGACGGTGCAAAGGGCCGTATGGGATTATAATTGTGTAAGAGAGAGAGAGAGAATTGTCATTGTAATATTAGGTGATAATGGGAGATTGCTTTGTACGCATTTCCTTGGTAATGCTTTTAATAATAATAATGCAATTTAAAACCAGACGCAACAACATTTAGCACCTTATTGTGTTATTCCATCTTTTTTTAATCTATTAATTATCCTGCAGTAATTGATGACGGCGTGTAAATTGCATAAACAACAACTTTCGCACAAGTAGTTTTTCTGTTTATTTATTTATTTGCGAATTAGTACTTTGCGAGTTAATTCCATCACGACGTCAGCCAGTGTTTAGTAGTTTTAATGCATTCTTAAATGGTGCTATTATTATACAGGGTATCCTCTACCGAACTGGCTTCTTTAAGCTTTTTCAATCTTCTAGCAAGGTTTTGATTTTGAAACTAGCAGAGTAGTCATCTGTATGCTCACTGTAATCTTATCTAATAAGGAAGTTAATTCCTCTGATTTTGATTAAATTTGGTAGATCACCGAAAAATATTTGACACGTATTTTTTATTTAGCGTCTAATATTTGGTTTTAGGGGGTGTAATGGGGGCTCAAATTTTCCCACAAAAGCGCATTTTTTGCAATATTACAGGAACAAGATGAGATATCTAGATCAGGTAAAGATTAAATCGTTCCTTGTTAACAGTCGTTCATTTTAGGTTGAGAAAGGAGCAGTGGCGCACCCACGGGCTGGTTAGGGGGTTAAAAAATTATTTTTTTCTCATCCCTGCCGTTATATATTATAAATTAATTTTTTCTTTTTTCAATCTTTTTTAAAATTAAACGAAAAAATGAAGGCTGCTGTGAACAGACTGAGTTTGAAAATGCAAAATGAATATTAAAAATGAAAAATTAAATTAGCTAGCTCAACGGATAAAAACCAAAAGGGTGCAAAAGAACAATAAATCTCAGAGTTACCCTCACAATTTAAAACTTGAATCTAATCACGAAAAGTAAAATGTGGGTGAAAGAAATCTGACTTTCTTAATTACCCCAAAAATTGAAAAGGTTTAAATAAAAATAAAAGAACAGAATTTTGAATGACGTTAATTCATAATCAAAAATTTTTATTATAAAAAAAAAAATGTTAATTACAAAATTTTTTAGAAAAAAAACCGTGGACAGAGGGTCCTGGCTTAAATCAAAAAACTGCTATAGATTCTAAATTACAATAGGACAATGCTAAATCCCATATCAAGCAAAAAACAAATTAGTTCAGGAAAATATTTATTCAATACAATCCACGTGGTTTCAAATTAAAATAAAATAAAATCATGGAACGCTAAACATTTACAAAATTGAAAACTAAAAGCAAGCACAAAGCTTCCATTCACCCAACCCGAGGTGATAAATAAAATAAAAATGAAACAGCAAACTAGAAAACCAAAAATGAACTCTTTAAAAATTATAATGAGGGGAAAAAAACTAAAATCTATCTTCCTGCACGAAATAATAAATGATCTTACATCTATGATGTGCACACATCAATATAATAACAATTATTATTAACCGAGTTCCTTGATGGACAGAATAAAATTCAATTCTCAAAATCAAATGAAATAACAAAATGGCAGCAAACAATATAAAAATTTACGTCTACTCACGCTTGTGTCTATCTCGGAACTCGTTCTTACAATCTCGACCGCTGCGTACAGCGAAGCCGCACACAGAACAGTCCGCCAACGGACAAAATCACAAAACATAATAACATAAACTATACCATCGAACGCAAAATATTTAAATGAATGAAATTAATATATAAAACAACTGAAACTACATAATAAAAAACAAACAATTGAATTTGTGAAAACCCTCCCGAATTTGCGAAAACCGGGGCGCCAGACCACAGCAGTATGTTTTTGGATTTTTTTCTAAATATTAATTTTAGGAAGTTATCGTCATTTTTATGTACACCTACAGAAGACAATTTCCCTTCATATTTTTGGAATTAAATTTAATGTCGCATTGTATTTCAATTAAAAATCGTTCGTTATATTAAAATATAAAAAAGTAAAGTGATACATATTAATAGTTTTGCTAAAAAAAAGTTCTTGCGTTGTTGGTTATCTCGTAAATATAGATTACTATTTTACGTCTTGGCAAATCAATGTGTTTATGATTGCCAATGGATCCAACTGATAGAAGTAAAGTGATACGTATAAATAGTTTTGCTAAAAAAAAATTCGTGCGTTGTTGGTCATCTCGTAAATATAAATTACTATTTTACGTCTTGACAAAAATACTCCAAGCTGTGGTCTAGGAGAAGTTTGCATTTTACGTCTTGGCAAATCAATGTGTTTATGATTGCCAATGTATGCAACTGATTATAAATAAAACTTTAAAAATAAAATTATCACTACGGCAACCACATTCGCGTCGTTTTATATACGAAAAGTGGTAACATTTTTCAATTTTCTTTTTTTTCTTGTTAAGGGTTATACAGGTTCAGAAGGACCACATTTGAAAATTATTTTGAAGTATACAGGGTCATTAAAAGAAAAGTTACACGCCAAAGTTGTGAAAAATTAGATGGAACATCATGTATATTATGACATATTTTGATAGTACAGACTTAATAAAGGCAAGTTGGTGTTAGATTTCTTATACCTAACTCGACTCGTTTACGATATAATTAATTATATATATATTTCAAAATGTAGTCCAAAATTTATTTAAGCTAGATATTTTAAACTGTATTTATTTTTTTACTAAAGCATTAGACTTGATAATAAAATAAAAGTAATGCAAGACAATATACAGGGTAACAAAAACATACTTTTAATTTTCGCTTATCTTTAAAGCTAGTAACTTTCTTGTTTTAAATGGAACATCCTGTATTATTTATTTATTTTTATCTTATTTAGATTCTAATTTAAGATTGTATAATGCTTTCTATATC
Organism: Protaetia brevitarsis; assembly: GCA_004143645.1. Classification (NCBI taxonomy): domain Eukaryota; kingdom Metazoa; phylum Arthropoda; class Insecta; order Coleoptera; family Scarabaeidae; genus Protaetia; species Protaetia brevitarsis. The sequence goes on along the minus strand of RXPK01000055.1, from coordinate 955,769 downwards.
TATTTGTTACAGTTTCTTAGTAATTTAGAATTTTTAGTAATTCCTGCGTTATTTTTTTTTTTTTTGAAGTAGGTTTGGACAAAACTACTGTTATTATTCAACAATATTTTTCAGCCTATCTCTTCAACTGGCTTTTCCTACATACTAATTAAAAATCATAACTAAGTAAACTTCAGAAATGTACTCTATTAAAACGGATAAACTGATATGTTAAAAACTGCTCGAAATGATGGCCATCGTTTTCAATGCAGAGGCGTACTCTTTCTTGAAATGAGTCTTTAACATTACTCAAAACATTTGGCGTTACCTTTCTTAATTTAAATGGCACACCCTGTATTTATTATCTTATTTAGATTCAAATTTTAACGGTCTTTAAGATTGCATTAATGCTTCCTGTACCTATCTGTTATAGTTTCTTAGTAATTAAGAATTATCTTTTTTATCGATAACCTTATTTTTTTTTTACATTTTTTCCATGATCTACAATTGATCAAGACTCGATTTAGTGAAAAGAAATAGTTAGTTCCCTTCACTTAAGACCATTGTGTATTGTCGAAATTCGCAATAAAATAAATAACTTTCAAATGAGCAAGTAGTAGCACGTAAAAATTTTATATGTTTTTACAGGCACTTCAAGCTATCTTTGGTAATTTTTAAAACCAAAGTTGATATTATGTGGACAAATAACGGCAGAAATAACTAATGATATATTTTTTTTTGATAGATACTTATATATATTACATACTGCTGTGAACTGATGGTCCAAGCATATAAGTAAAGAGAAATTAAAAATGACAAAATTAATTTAGCCAGCTCAGCAAAATGAATTTAAAAGGGCGCCAGAGATTCTTAAATCTCAGAGTAAATTTTTTAAAAATTAATAGTGGGCTTTTGCAAAATTTACTTTCTTTAAAATCCCCAAAAATTGAAATGGCAGATTTAAAAATAAAAGAACTATTTAAGGTGCTATTTAAAATCATAAACTTTTATTGAAAAAGAAAAAAAAAAAACATTTTGATAACAATTAACAGGGGTAAAAAAAACCATGGACTGAAGGTCCTGGATTAAAACAAACCCTGCGTGAATCTAAAATTTAAGAAGGACAAATCAAATCCTTCAGCAAACAAAATGGTGAATTCGTTCTAGAAGAACTTTCAATACCACAAAAAATCCACGTGGTTTCAAAAATTCAAAGCAAACTAAAAATTTAATTCAAATCACGTAAAGAAACAACCAAAATCAAAAATGAAATTTAAAACAAGCTCACAGCTTCACTTCACCTACCCCGAGGTGATAAAATTAAAATTAAATTATAACTACTAAAAAAAAACGGAAAATTTAAACTCAAAACGCGATTACTTCTAAAACGAATATTAATAAAAAAAAACCTTACATAAATTGTGCACAATTAAGAAGAGGAGACGTCTGAATAATGATCAAAAATTAAAATAAACCGAAACAAATCTTAACAAATGAAAAATCGTAAAATGGGGGAAAATGAAAGAGCTCAAAATTTACATGTACTCACACGTGCCACTATTCAGACTCTGCCCTAACGTGGCCTCTCACACCGCGTATATACAAAACAGCTGATGCGCGCGCTCTGCATCGGCCGCAATAAACAAAGAAACCGCCTTATATGAAGGACCAAAACAAGATAAACTAATGCTAAACTTACAATCAAAGAAAAATAAACTAACTAACTGAACAATTAAGTATACATCCAACAAAACTACTACATTCAAAGAAAAATGTAAAAATTAACATATGTGAGAATTTGTGCGCGGCAAAGCCAAAACTTGATCTTGGAAAATTTACAGCATAGAGTTCAAACAACCGGGGAGACATGTCACAGCAATACGTCTAGCGTACTGTATAAAACAACTGATAAAATAATCTATTTTTCAAGCTTGTAAAACGCAGAGGAGTTTTTCTATTTTTCCTCTCTAAAAAGTAACTCTAAAGAACCTAAATTATAAAGTTTTATTTATAATCAGTTGCATACTTTGGCAATCATAAACACATTGATTTGTCAAGACGCGAAAAAGTAATTTATATTTACGAGATGACCAACAACGCACGAACTTTTTTTGGCAAAACTATTTGTACGTATCACTTTACTTTTTCATATTTTAATATAATAAATGATTATTAATTGAAATACGATGCGACATTAAATTTGATTACAAAAATATGAAGGAAAATATTCTACTGTAGGTGTAAATAGAAATGACGATAACTTCCTAAAAGGAACATTTAGTAAAAAAACAAGGAACGATTTTATCTTTACCTGATCTAGATATCTCTTCTTGTTTTTGAAATATTGCAAAAAAAGTGTGTTTTTGAATGTGTTTTTTTGGGGAAACTTTGAACCCCCACATGTTAAATATTTAAAGTTTTTCAAAATCGGAAAGATCAACTAGGGTCACTTGCTAGGTGTGTCACATGATGGAAATAAATAGACGTTAGGTATCCACTTAAAGAGATAAATGTTAAGTAATATGTACGTTTTAGTAATGTAAATGTTAATTTATGCTTAAGTCGTATCTGCAAACTAGCAAAAATGATAATTTGAAACCCCGCCTATTGTCAATTTAATCAATTAATACTTATGTGTGCTTACTAACCTTAGTGATCATCAAATATTTTATAGCTGATTTCTAACGAAGTAAACGTTTTTTTTTTAACACTTACTTATCAATGCTAATTAATAAAAAGCGCTATTTAAAGGAGAGAAATTAGCAAGTTGATTTGAGATTATCATTAAATTAAAATAAGAAATAAAACGAATTTTTACATAGCCTGTTGTACATAATCAAGACTTATAATTATACAATTAAGCCGGCAGTACGGCTGAGAAGGAAGGGTGCATCATTGCCAATCTTGAAAGTCAAGCAGCAATATGCGGTACCGGTTGTTGGTTGGGTCACCATTCAGACAACACTTGTCAGTGGCTCGGTGTGTTCCGGCACTCTAGCCAAGGGCCTTCAAGGCCTGTAGTAATTGTATAATTATATATATATAATTATACAATTATAATTCTGATTAGAATTATAATCATAAAGTGATTTTGACGTAATCACATGTAGAATATATATTTGTTTATTAGATTATTTTTTTATATGAAATTTAATAGTTAATTTTTAAAAACCTATTCTATAAATTCGAAAGCAAAATTGATACTAAGAATGTAATAATTATATTGTATCAATACAGGGTGTATCAAATAAAAAAGTAAATTTTGCTTCGGTGTTAACTACACGACATATAAAGCACAAATCCGCCGAAACCGGATTTCATCATTAAAGAATAAAAAAAAAGTAAAATTTAGAGCCAAAAATTCTTTAGTCCGGGCCTGATGCAAGGAAACGTCATGTTAAGCACCTGTTAAACGTGGTATTATGTATAAATACATTGCACTCATTTAGTATTATTCTTAATGGTATGCCGTAAGTTCATTTAACGTCATTCTGAATAAATAAAGGCCCTTGTAAAAATAGCAAAACTGAGGCATTTTAAATTTCTTCTTTTTATAAAATAAACATTCCTATTTTGTTAAGAGCATTCTACGTAAGTCTACAAAGTATTATTTTTAATATCCTGATAAGACGTTCGAGTTTCACCGGATATCCGACTTCAGTAGTTACAAAAAACGTAAATATTTTTCTTTTGCTTTGTCGAATCGACAGTTAGTTGTTAATAAACGGTACCACATGAATCTGAGTTATTTCTTTCGGATTTATTTAATCATATAACGCAAAATGAATTGAATCGAATTACACAGAAATAAATGTAGATACAGAAAATTTGCAAACACGCCTTTTTACTATGACGTTGCGTGAAAATGAATCTATACATTCCCGTGCTTTTGCCGATGCATCAAGCTTCGATTTTCTTTATATGAAATCATGATGGTCCTGAAAAGGATAGTTTTTTCGAGACGGGAAAAATTTAAATAAAATGTTCGAAGTGGCTAGCCCTCCAAGCGGCGATCCACACAAAACTAACAGCGGTAATGGCTGAATGATAGTGGTATGTGGGGGTATACTCGGGACAGCATTTAGGTTGGGCACAGGTGCGGCTCTAGCCCACGGCATTTACAAAATATTATTTTTCTCGTTAAAGCTTACAGATAGATCCCTTGTGCATTAAGACTTTTTGATTTTATATGATTACAGCTGCTACATATTATTATATTTACCTCTATATCTGATACACCCTGTATATCTTTAAAAAAAAGTATATATTTTTTTTAATAAGAGAAAAATTAAAGAATTCGAAATATTAATACAATAAGTGAAGCAGAAATACAATTTTACTTTATTTCCGATGAGCTACATTCGTTCTAGCAATTATTTTGTTATAAATAACGTGATAACATCATTTATCATTTGTTTGAGAAGAAATCAGGGTTTCGTGTCGTCATCTCCACGAGTAAGAAAGGCGCTAAAAATTTCCATTGTCGCGGAATCAATAATATAATATGACAACTAATAATATGTCACAATAAAAATACATTTAACACGTCTCTATGAGTGGACATGCTTTTTTTTCTATTGACCTTAATAATGGCACATTTGTTTCTGTTTGTACAGATAGTTAATATCCACTTATTATAATTTTCAACCTTTTTTTCCTTTATTTAATGGTACATATTTGCTATTCGAAAATGACAAAATACTTAAGTAGGTATTTTAAATACTCTGTGTTGAAAGTATTTGTGTAAGTAAACGGTTTTAATGGATGCACATACAAATTCACGGTTTGTTGACTATTTTTTTGTTACAAATAATATAACAATGGATCATTCCAAGTTTATCGACATTTGTAAACACCATAATTAACTTTGTAAAGCAACTAAACCACCGATAAAACCAACTATAATCATCCCCTAATGAATGAACTGTCAATGATGAAGTAAACACGATGCTTCAATTGTTTATATCGGGTTTTCCATGGCAAGACATGATTTTTTTTGGTAAACATATAACAGTGTATTGTGCTATTATTTATTACAATAAGTGCTACGACCCTTACATTATCACAAACAGAAAAAAATGCATTATTAGAATATGTTACAGTCCATTCAAAAAAAAAATAGATTTTGCTTCCTAATTCACAAATGCTAAGCAAAATTAAAAATTTAAAAAATACCAAAGATTGCAAGTTTTTTACAGTGAGAAAATAACAAATTAATATATTTCTGCTTTTAGCTGTAATAATTAGGAGTAATTTTTTCTCCTCACGCAGGATTCGAACCTACATCCTTCCGCTTGCCGCACGGGTGCTTTACCAATTAAGCTATCTCTTTTTTCTCACTGTAAAAAACTTGCACTCTTTGCATATTTGCCGTACTGCCGGCCGTTCAAGATCTAATATCGACATAATTTCGGTGAGAGCGCTCGAACCGCGTCCTCTAATAGTTTAATCGGTAGAGTGTTCATCCGGTAAACAAGAATATGCCGGTTCGAATCCTGCGTGAGGAGAAAAAAATTTCTTGGGAAAAATTGCTCCTAATTATTGCAGTTAAAAGCAGAAATACGTTAATTTGTTAAGAAAATATCGTTTTTGTCATTAAATTCACTAAAAATAATATTCAATTTGTTATCTCTATATATCTTATAAGTAAAAGTGTTTAATAAAAGTGTACTGAAAAGGTTGAATTTCTATTTTTTTTTTTTACACATATCTAGTAAATCATACATTTCCTTAAATTGATAAAAGCGTATCTGTATTAGGGTTATAAAGATTCAAATCTTTGCCATTTAACCCAATGCGTATCTCTAATAGTTTTCGAAATCCCTATCACCCTGTATAGTTATTTATTTTCTATAAGTGTTTATGTTTTATATACTATAACATGCATACTTTAAATTAAATTTAAACTTTTTCATGTTTAATAAATTCCGACGACAATACTCTTTACTGTTATCCTGATGAGGCGGAAATAAAATCTGCGAAAGCTTGATCAAACAGTGATTTGAGTATTGTTTAACTTTTGGCCATCTAATATTTGTCAAACCTTGACAGTCAGGTGAAAACAACGTTACAAACACTAAACATATATAATTAATATCAAAATATCTTTTTTTTTTAAGTGTGCAATTGCGCACATTTTTTTATGCGTATAAAACTGACACAAAATATTGTATTTTCTAGTCTATAGTTGTTTTTAATTACAATATCAACATTGTATTTTTTGTTATCGAAAAAATATAACACATTCATAATAAGTAATCGATTCATAACATCAAATTTATATAATCATCTAAATTTTCGCTACACCGCCCCACATTGGGCGCCAAAATATGCACTGCGTAATCGAAATTAAATATATATGTATTTAGAATTGTCCTAACGAATGTGTCTAAATGAATAAATTCGGAAAGATAATTTGAATTTACGTCAAATAGTGGCAATAAATTTCAAAGTTTTAGTTTTTAGATAACAAAATAGATGGTTTAGGTTTCCATCTCCTGTTAAATCAAACATTGCTTCATTTATTTATTTAGTATTATACAGGGCTATTCACTCTATACAGCACGGAATAAGGTGCCTGTTTTAATCAAGTTTATAATACCTTAACGTTAAGCTTTTTCAAATAATTTGAATTTTGTGAAAATCTAATCTAATTTTTATGTTTCAACTACTTAAGAAATATTCAAGTTATATAACCGAAATGAAATATATAGTGAAGTGTAACAATATACCATATTTTCTAACCGAATTATAATCAACTTGCCTTCTTGCACCATTTAATGTTTGTTTTTTTTTTTAAATAAAAGTTTTAATGTATTTTGAAATATCAGATAATTCATTTAGTCTGTCACTTTATACTGCAAAGTCTCTTTTTGCTATGGTTTTTGTTTTTTTACTAACAGGGTAAATAATAGCGCCCTCTATGAACAGTGTCGTGGTCTATTATCTAAACTGATGATGCCATCTAGTAGCTTAGCAGGAACCACAAAATTCAAAATCTCAAAATAGGCGCGCGTTACAATATCTTATCATAACGATTTCGTCTTATTGCACATGACATTCGTTTTACCATATGTTTGTCCTAGTAGTAAAATTTATGTAAGAAGATTCTAAACTAGATAACAGGGAACTAAACAGAGCATTCACTCCCTAAGAAACTAAGAGCAAATTTGAAGACTACATAACCTGACATAACATCATTTTTTTAAGCCTATCTTAGTTGTAAGTTAGAACTGTTCCTACCTTAAAAAGGGATGAGAAAAGAAGATTTATCTTGGTTAGTTCTTAATTAATGTTACTTTTTTGTGGTAAAAAATACAACCAACTTCTACTAAGATACTGAGTTGCAGTAATAATCTAAACTAATCTGACTTAAAAACGGTAAAAAGAGTACAGCTATGGACTGGGACATAGTGGTTATAGTTTGAATATTTGACTTAAAATTTAGGTGTGCACTATTTTCGGGGCGCAAGTTTGCCTTAATTAGAAAAATTCATTGAGGGCTCGTGCTAGTATCAGTGCAAATATGGCGGAGAATCAAGTAAAAACTGTTACAAAGATTATAGAAATGCTTTCGTCGAGTTCATCTTTTGAATATGAAGGAATAATGGTTAGCCTTTTGGAAAAGAAAAGGAATACTGTAATGAAAATAAAGAACTTTACTGAAATAGCAAATAAGTGTAATAACACACAAAAAAAAAAACATTGACATTGCCGAATTAGTTTTAAGATGAGTAGGCAAGATCCATATCTTGTATATTCGTACCATGGTTTTGCGGATTTGTGGGAATTTTGTTTAAAAAAGGGAAATTTTGATAGTTCTCGTGGGAAATTCTATGCTTAAAGGTTGGGAACACTGCACTACACTCTCTATACGACACATTATGTATTATATTCTGTTACTGATGAATCGTGATCATATCTTGAATTATATAACATTTACGTATTTTACATGTTACATTGTTATATAACATACGTATTTCACTATAAAGGCAAATTTATACGACAGATACATTAACTGTGTGATATAGCAACAAGAGCACGTAAGTTATATGGCTAGTATTACAGTGTAATATTACATAATAATGTTACAGTGTAATCCGGTTGAATCGTCATTGAGATGTAACATAGATATGTTGGTTTATTGGGTATTTTTTATGCTTTTGGACACCCTGTGTAATATGAAAATAATTTTAAGAAGAAACTATAATAAACCTCGTAGTATATCTCAAAAGTAAAACCTTTTGAGCGTCATGTATTTTAGCTAGGATATCTCATGCCATATAGCGACAAGCGTCAATAACCCCGTGTTTTAACATTACACCAATACTTTACAGGATCTCGCGTTAGAATACTACGTGGTGGCGGAATCGTTCGAGACCTCGGTCCCCTGGGATCGCGCCATCAATCTGTGCAAGAACGTCAAATACAGAATCAGCCAAGAGTGTAAAACGCGCGGCATCGAACATTACCTCTCCTGCTGTCGCGTCACCCAAACATACGACGCCGGTTGTGTCATATACTTCTACTTCGCCTTCAACTACAGTAAGCTGAAGCAGGATCCGGTGTCCACCTACGAGAGTATCGAAGAGAGAGCCAGGGACGAGATCATAGCTTGCGGCGGCAGCATTTCCCACCATCATGGCGTTGGAAAAGTGCGAAGGAAATGGTACGCCAAAACGGTCTCCCAAGTAGGCGTCGGCCTCTTCAACGCCACCAAACAAGAGTTAGATCCGCAGAATATCTTCGCAACGGGGAATATGGTTAAAAGTAAACTCTAATGAAAGTTAAGGTGTAATTATTATTATTATTATTAAATAGCATCATTCCGAGATGAGACGCCATATACAATTCTTTAATTTAACTTTTACGTGCTTTTCTGCAGTTGAGGTGTGTGAGGATTACTTGAATGGAGTTTATATTATGTACCTACTTGCTTAAGTTTGAATTAACGCAATGCTAGTCAATATTTAGCAGAAATTCATGTGCAGTAATTTTTGTCGTTTAATGTAAGTTTGTTTAGTACTTCGTGATCATTTTAATAATGGAAGTGTTATAATTTGTACTTTTATATTAGTATATAGTTGTCACCACTAAATCAAATTTATTATATAAGTGCCCAGTGTTGTCCTGAGACTTTTAAAGAAAATGTATTGGAATTTAATTACATTGTTTCATATTGACTTGGAATATTTTTTCTCGTATTTTTTCCTTATTTCACAGTTTGATTATATTTAAAGTAAAATGTTGTCTTTTCTATACCTACAGCGCTGTTTTTTATTTCATTTTCCAGGCGTTGTAAAGCTGCTTTATATCACCTTATACAATCTTATTTATTAATAAATTGATAACATCGTCTAGTACTTTATCATATTGCATCTTTTAATTGAAGATTAAAACCATTTATTGCATTGAATAATCTCCAAATTATGCTTTTGAGAGGATTAATCAGGTAAGCAAATTCATAGTTCCGGCCTATATTCGACAAATTTATCAGGAAATACATTCTGAGCATTATAATATTCTAATATCAACAAATTCAAAAATATTTTATGTAATCGGTCCCAACTTGGGCGCTAACATTTGTAACGCATCAAGCAGGCTTTCTAAATATTTCTTTTTATGCTATTACGACAAGAATAATCAAGTAAGACAATGTATAGTCCCGCCTATATTCGTCAAATTTATCGGAAAATACATCTTTTTATTCTGAGCATTATAATATTCTAATATCAACAAATTCAGAAATATTTTCTGAAATCGGTCCCAACTTGGGCGCTAACATTTGTAACGCATCAAGCAAGCTTTCTAAATATTTCTTTTTATGCTATCACGACAAGATTTATCAAGTAAGTCAATGCATAGTTCCGCCTATATTCGTCAAATACATCTTTTTATTCTGAGCATTATAATACTATAATATCAACAAATTCAAAAATATTCTGTGCAATCGGTCCCAGCTTGGGCGCTAACATTTGTAACGCGTCAAATAGGCTTTCGAGATATTTCTTTTTATGCTATTACGACAAGAATAATTAAGTAAGACAATGTATAGTCCCGCTTCTATCCGTCAAATTTATCGGAAAATACATCTTTTTATTCTGAGCATTATAATATTCTAATATCAACAAATTCAGAAATATTTTATGAAATCGGTCCCAACTTAGGCGCTAACATTTGTAACGCATCAAGCAGGCTTTCTAAATATTTCTTTTTATGCTATCACGACAAGAATAATCAAGCAAAACAATGTATAGTCCCGCCTATATTAGTCAAATTTATCGGGAAATAAATCTTTTTATTCTGAGCATTATAAAATTCTAATATCAACAAATTCAAAAACATTTTGTGAAATCGGCCCCAACTTGGCGCTAATATTTGCAGCACATTAATGTGGCTTTTGAAATATTTCTTTTGAAATAATGCCGAAGATTGAGTTTGATAAAAATTAAATTGAAAGTGATAATCACTGATCTATCTCGCATTCATAATATAAAATTTAGTATATAATTTAAAATCGTCTAGATTGCCCCAAGTTAGGCGCCAAAAATGCAGTGTTAGATTGAAATCGACGCAGATATTTCTGAAACTATGTTTTAGTTCTCCTTTTTTTTGCTGCAAATTTCATAAAATACTTTTTGCTGCAACTTTTCTGTTTTTAAATGATTAAAGAATTACAATACATTACAAAAATATGATCGAAAAAGAGTAGACTTAACGCCATCTATTATAGGGTAGCAGACTTCGTGTTTTATATTGTTACTTACTGTCTATACTTCAACAGATTTTCCTACAAATTTAATCACTCGGTATATTCATCACATAATACACAATTAAAAAAATGAAAATGAAGCCACATCCGATAAAAATAAAACATCCTAAACAATCACTTAATAGTTTTATTTACACCGCCTTTAAAATTACATACCAACAATGCAATAGCTACACTTATACTAAAACGCATAAATTGGAAATAATCACTCTACTCTTCATCTACTTTCTCAGCACCGGATTCATTGTCCTGATTATTCTCCTTCATACCAGAACCGACAGGGCCGTGCCTACGCTCCCAAACCATACGATGTTTCTGTTTCATATACGCAGTCTTTACATTGTGATAAGCGCCTAAATCTCCGTATTTCATAAACCAATTCGTAGCAGCGTCATCGTATATCTCTTTCAACTCTTTACACTTCTCAAAATGATCGGGATTCTCGTATAAGTGGCATTCTTCGAACCTCTGTCGCAATATCGCTAAATTTCGGTATCTACTAGCCTGTAAAGTGATTATGTAACATTTAATCCTTATAATTACATCTGCTTCAAACTACCTATCGCGTTTATATTGTGCGTTGGCTTCGTAGTAGCAGATAGGGTCGTCTGTGTAACATTCATCGATTGTTGGGACTCTGCGAAACTTCTGATGGTACCACGGATATGATTGTTGATTGGGTTCGACGACGGTTTCTGAAGTATAAAATTAATTTTCTACCTCCACTAATTATTAAAATATTAAATACAGTAATAAAATAAAGAAATAAAATATCAAATAGTTTAAAAAAGGCAAAATAATAGGTAAATACTAGGTTATGGTAAGCCTTACTTCTAACCCACACTACGGGGGCATCTAACACATTGTAGACGGTACGAAAGAAACTCTCGAAGAGATTTCTCGGCTCAGGTTCAGGCATTTTCCTATTTAAATCCTCGTAAAATACAAATTAATTCATGTAATAATTGTCAATTATCAAAATGTAGTGGCTAAAGTAGATTTCTATTGTACCGATTTTCACCAACTATTTAAAGTGAAATGTCGCTAATACAAAGTTAAAGAAGCCTAAACGAAGGAATTTATTATTTGAGTCAAATCGAATTTATAAGCATTAATCACGTTATAAATATAATAGAAGAAGGTGTAACTACTCATGATTATTCATTACCCAGTTATGAAATTAATTTATCTTAAGAGGGAAATTTCATTTCCTTGTATTGACACCACTACCATTACAATAAATTCTAACCTCATTATTTTTAGAAATTTAAAATTCTATCAAAGCTCTTTAAAATGTTAAATGGATATTTTAAGACGCTTGTTCACCACAACAACAACATTAAGATACTATTCGAATAGCACTGCTACTACAATAATGAAATATCTTAATGTGGCAGAAAAAAACGATGCCGCCAAAAATATTGCTTCTATTTTATCATCAGGACATTCAACTAGAGTAATTATTTTTGATTTACGGATAATTTTACGCACTCCGATTTTTTCTATTTTCAGAGAGAAGGTCTGTCGAACTACAACAAAATATACGAATTTGATTCGACCATCAATGCACAGCCGATTAGAATGGTTATGACATCTGTCTCGGGTCATGTCACGAATTACGAATTCCCGCAGAATTTTAGAAGTTGGGGGTCGTGTAATCCCTTGGTGCTCTTCGATGCTCCAGTAGCAAAGACTTGTACAGAAGATGCACAAAGAATTAAAGTATTAATAAGTATTCCTATTAAAAAAAGTTGAATTACAAAAGTATACATTCTAGAGAACTTTGGAGCGTGAGGTGAGAAGCTGCCAAGCTTTAATCATTTGGACAGATTGTGACAGGGAAGGGGAAAATATTGGATTTGAAATTATTGACATCTGTACGGCTGTCAGACCGGGATTGAGAGTATTTCGTGCCAAATTCTCTGAAATTACGAGACAGTCGATTTTTCGTGCCTTAAACAATCTAGAACAGCCCAATAGGAATATAAGTGATGCTGTAGATGTTCGACAGGAGTTAGATTTGCGAACAGGTTAAATTATTATCAATGTTTAGAATGGAAGACTAAATAGTAATGGGTCATGGACTGATCCTTGTGGCATACTTTTTTCAATTTTTATTTTATTATAATACGGATTTCTTTTTAAGTTTTCAAGTTGAAATTTTTTGTAAATTAGGTGCTGCATTTACTAGGCTACAAACACTACGGCTCCAAAAAGTATTTCCAGCAAAATTATCTGATAAGTTGATAAGCTATGGCTCTTGTCAGTTTCCGACTTTAGGTTTTGTTGTCGATCGCTATAAAGCGATTGAAGATTTCATACCAGAACCATTTTGGAAGATAAAAAGTAATGAAACATTTTCTTATTTCCAAATTAATAAAAAAAATTACTTTGTCTTATATTTGATAGTGAATCATACTGTAAAAGATTTAACAACTGAATTCAATTGGAAACGCGATAGATTATTCGACAAAACTGCGTGCGAAGCGATCTTAGATATCTGCCTGGAAAATCGGATGGCCACGATCGAATCGATCGAAAGCAAGCAGAAGAGCAAGTGGAGACCATTGCCTTTAGACACTGTTGTAAGTATGTGAATCGTTTTTAAAAAATTTCTATCTAAAATGCAAAAAAAAAATAGCAAATGGAGAAGACTGTGTCGAGAAAATTGAGAATAACGGCCAAGGAAACGATGAGGATAGCGGAAAAATTGTACACGGCAGGTTTGATAAGTTACCCTCGAACGGAAACTAATATATTCCCAAGAGAATTGAATTTGCAACCGCTGGTCGAGCATCAACGGGGGATAATAGGTGGGGCCCTTTCGCACAGAGGATTTTGAATGAGGGTGGGCCAAATCCGAGGCAAGGGAAGAAATCTGACCAGGTATGAATGAATTGAATAACATTTTATGGGGGCTATTGAGGGAATAAATGTTTCAACATTATATTTTCTCCTTCTTTTAATAAAGATTAATAATATAGATCTTTTAATAAAGATTAATACTTTAATTTGATTACATCTTTGCTTTGTGGCTTTTCTAGTAGCTTTATTCATGTCTTTCTAAGAGTACTCATGGTTTTTTTTTTTGCTTTCCTATTGCTCGAATATTTTATTATCAATACATTCTCTTTTGATTTAACTAGGGATAGCACATTGATGACCATCAATGATTCTTCAACATAATTATTTTTGGCGTAACTAGTTTCCAATGAATGTGTATTGCATTTTTCGAGTAGCAAAATTTAAATTTCCCACAATTATTTGCAGTAACTTCAACAGAAATACATCAAAGTAACTAGTAATCCAATATAAAATCATTGGTAATTTCGTGTTTCAATGTTGAAGTTACTAAAAATAATTGCGGGAAATTTAAATTTTGCTACCATGAGTTCTAGAACTTATTTGTAAGAATAGATATTATTCCATAAATGAAAATATGTTCTATTACGAAAACGTATGCTCTTTTTGGAAGTTATTTCGCAATTTGTCTTTCACTAATCTATGAATTTTCTTGTAAATTCCACAAGATTAAATTTAGATACTATAGGCAGATAATTGATTGTGTTTTCCGCGAAGACACAGAATGTCAATTTCATACAAAATTAAGTAGATGCCACTCTCGAGTTCAATCTCATCAAAGAGAAACAGTTTTCTTTTTTTTTTTCCTGAAACATATGATCATTAGGTATATTTATGTATTTTTTTTTTGGAAATCCTTTAAATTGACTTCTCTTATTCGTGGTAAATTCTTTTGGATTAGATATTATTGACTTATACACAAACTGTAAGGTTTGCTTCTGAATTTCGGTATACAAAAGCGATGTTGAGTAAAATATTTATTTTATATTAGCAAATCATTGTGTAACATTTCGATGGAATTATCAGTCTTCGTCAGACCAACAATGAAATAATTATAATTAAAATTACATTTGAAATTAGAAAAAAAAAAAAATTAAAATCAAATTTACCAGTTGCTCTCTAAAATTATCACCTAAAAAGTTCTATGATAAATACATTTTGTTTTTCAGCTAATTAAATGTTAAAGTAAATTATAAAATTGAGAATGCAAAATAGCAATAAATTTAATTCAATGGTTTAAGTAATCTAAACATGCGAGAATTTTTTTTTTTTGTAACACTGCGTAGGCTTTCACGGCCGGTGTAACTATAACTAACAGCTTCTTGCTTCAGGATAACTGAACTGAAGAAGCTGTCAGTATGAACAGCGAAACGTCGAGCGAAAGTTTTGACACACGGCGAAACCCGCAAGAAGCTGTTAGTTTTTTTTTGTAGTTTTAATAATATATCCTCTTAGTCAAGTACAGTATATGAGTATAAAATATGAATACAGCTACGTTATATTTATGTATTTAAAACATTTTTAGTGTCTCCTTTCTCTGCGGTGTTGCAAAAAACAAAAAAAACAAATTAATCAGTTAGAAAAAAAATTATTCACTCAAAAACTGAAGCAAAATTATTATTCCTAAAACATTTTTTTTGCTATAACTATATAAAATATGTGCGAAACATTAAAAAAATAATAATAAGTTGTTATGTCCATAGTCCATAGTTAGGCTTTTGTTTAATAATAAAAAACATCAGAAATGTGCTTCCTAATCTATTGTGTTTCGGTTTTGTTATTAAAGTCATAAAGTTTTGTTTTAAATTTAACTGTATTTAGTGCCTCTTTAACCTATTCACTTTTTAGTTTTATTCCTTATTCGTTTTATAAGTGTATATTCTATTTTAAAGGTGTTTAATTCTTAGTGACTCCTTTAACTAATGCAATCTATTCTTAGGCCCATCCTCCTATACACCCGACAAAATATGCGAACAACCTAGCAGGCAATGAATCGAAAGTATACGAGTACATAGTCCGACACTTCCTGGCCTGCGTCCACAAGGATGCCCTCGGTCATGAAACGACGGTCCACGCCGATATATCTGGTGAGAAATTCATAGCGAAAGGCTTGATGATACTGGAAAGGAATTACCTCGACGTCTACATCTACGAGAAATGGAATGCGAAGGAAATCAATCAGTATCGTAATGGGGAGACGTTCATGCCAACGGTCTTAGAAATGGTGATTCCAATCATTAATTCTGAAACGGTTTCTAAACATATTATACGAATAAAATATATGCAGGGAGTTCCACCCAACTGACTCACTAAATTTTTTTGAATCCCTAGATTAGGGATTACGATTTTAAAACTTGCAAAGTGGTCATGATCGATTATGATTTATTTAAAGGAAACATTTTCAACCTCACAGCATTTTTGGGGTGTTGATATCAACTTTCGTATATTTTTTTTAAACGTCTTCAAAATTATTGAACCGGTGTTGATTAATTATTATTTTTTCATTTCTTTGGGTATTCCGGTTTCTTATTTAATTATAAAGATTTTTTTTTTACGTTTCGGAATTATATTTTTTCCTTTTTCACATTTTATCATTATTTTTCACCTTTGTGGCGTTGTCAATAGAATTTTTAATTACATTTAAAACTTAAAATTGTAAAAAAACACGTTAGTACATTTACAGGTCAATAAACAAACATATACTTATACTACTATATTTTTTTTTACAATTTTAAGTTTTAAATGTAATTAAAAATTCTATTGACAACGCCACAAAGGTGAAAAATAATGATAAAAATGTGAAAAAGGAAAAAATATAATTCCGAAACGTAAAAAACATCTTTATAATTAAATAAAAAACCGGAATGCCCAAAGAAATGAAATAATATTTTTTGTTGAGGTTATGTTAGATAGGTTCTCTAACCCTAAACTTAACAGTGTGTTGTTTTTAAATTTTAATTAACTCTTAACTAATTTTAACATGTTTCACCTTTTCCATCTTCTCATTTGTCTTGTTTTTGCCAATTAAATTTAACATGGTCCTGAAGATAGCTATTTAGTAGAAACTAGTATGCCGATTCTTTTATTACATTTGATGAGTATTACATCACTCTTTCATTATTCTTTAATATACAGAGTGTTCTATGGTCCAGGCAATTTTACTGGCTTCAAGTTATGAGTTTTTACATATTTTAGGCAAAATTATGCAAAACCTGTTAATATGTTGGGAACAATTAAGAATTGTTCTATCAAATCCTTATACTATACCTATGAAATATTTGATTTTATTTGTAGGAGTGCAAACGTCAAAAATTCGACAGAATTGTAAATATCTCAAAAACGGTCGAATTTAGGAACAAAAAAGCCTAATACAGTTAGGTCACAAAAAATGCGATGAATTCATTGCATCGATAAGAATTGTACCATTCTGTTTGAAATAAGAATGTCGATTTCAACACCCTGTATATCAAAAGTAGGTAGTTTTGTTTGAAACTTTTTTTTGATTCGTAACAGATTACGCTGTAATCGCAAAAAAAACATGATTGTGAACGTCTAGAAAAAATACACAAAAAAGAAAAGCAAGCAAACATGATTTTGTGTTTTTTTTTATTTTAACATAAACTAACATTTCAAAAAGCCATTCAACAACGAAGAACTTTACTTTATCATACCCATTTCAGAAAATGTGTTCGAAAATGTACCCTTCCACTTCGATACATTTATTTATTCACAATTGGAATGATTGCACACATCAAGAAGTGTTTCGGGCGTAATCCTTGAACAAGCGTTGGTGATGCGCTCAATCATGTTTTCCCTCGTGGTTGGCACTTTTGTATAAACTTCAGACTTTAAGTGACCCCACAAAAAGAAGTCAGGGAAAGTAAGATCTGGCGATCTTGCAGGCCAAGACACTGGACCACCTCTTCCGGTCCATCGACGATTGTAGGCTCGATCTAATACTTCTCGTGCTATTCTTGAATAATCTGCTGAACGACCGTCATGTTGGAACCACATTGTTTGTCGTACGTCCGAGTACTGGAAGTTCGTTCTGGAAGATGTTTCGATATTTTTCAACATTTAAGTTCCCATCGATGAAATATGGACCAATAAGCTTATTGCCAATTATTCCACACCAAACATTTACGTTCCAAGGATGTTGATGTTCAACTTGGCGCAACCAATGGGGATTTTCGATACTCCAACAATGCATGTTGTGCCGATTTACCGTACCGTGATTTGTGAATGTCGCCTCGTCAGAAAATAATACTCGAGCAAAAAAAATTGGGATTATCTTGTATCCGTTGAAGCGCCCATTGACAAAATCGCACTCGATTTTGAAAATCATCGCCATGAAGTTCCTTGATGCATGGAAACTCTAAATGGATGATATTTTCTACGTTTCAATATTTGGCAGATAGTGGACTGAGAAATTCCTGATCCGTGAGCTATTTCTCGAGTACTAATGTGCGGATTATTAGCTACTGCAGCTAATACCGCCATTTCAATATTTTCTCCAGCAATTGTTTTTCGGCGGTTACGATTTCTTGGCTGTACAGTTCCTTCGCTAGAGAACTGTTGAACGACTCGGTAAAAAGAAGCGCGCGATCGCACCTTGTCGGGAAAACGTTGTGAATAAAGATTAACAGCATCATCGATATTCCTACCACTTTCTCCATAGATGTAAATCATTTCAATTCTCTCTTATAATGTTATAGCCTCCATTACTGTTCAAATATTCAACACTAACTAACTTGTATTGGATTAATAATTAATAATCTAAGTGGGGATCGGACAATGTGTAAGTATTCACAGCTTGTCAAGTACTGAATAAAGTACGGTTTTGTATCGTCGAATAGCATTCCAATTGCGAATAAATAAATGTATCGAAGTGAAGCGGCACAGTTTCGAACACATGGCTTTTTGAAATGTTAGTTTATGTTAAAATAAAAAAAAAACACACAAAATCATGTTTGCTTGCTTCTCTTTTTTGTGTATTTTTTCTAGACGTTCACAATCATGTTTTTTTTTGCGATTACAGCGCAATCTATTACGAATCGAAAATCTTCAAACAAAAACTACATACTTGATGGCGTAGAATCCGAATCTGCAATACAAAATGGGGTTCCCATTTAAGATTTCAAAGTTGTCCCCCCTCCCACTCTGGAGGGGATGAGATGGGGGATCGAGTTCGGCACCATTCAGTGAGCCCCCTACGTTATAACAAATATTATTAAGATCTTTTTTTGATTTGATGCAGAGTTTTAGAGATATTCCGTTGTCTCAAGATAAAAAACTCACTCATTATACGCTTTTACACGCCTTAACCATAAATACCTACGGAGCTGTGAAGTTTACGAAACTAATAAAAAAAAAAAGCATTTGAAAAAGGATTCTAACGAACAAATAAAATCTTTTGATCGTAACGCCATCTTTGTTTTCACGTAATAAAACACAATTGTGATAGCAAACTGAAATCAATCGCATTAATTACCAACTGCTTTCTGCAAAATGCAAATATTTGTAATTGATTATCCAGGTTGGTGGGACACTCTGTATAATAGTCTTATTCATAGGTCGAAAGCAGTACATCACCACCGAAATTACTTACGGAAGCCGATCTGATCGCTTTAATGGAAAAACACGGTATCGGAACTGATGCAACACACGCCGAACATATCGACACGATTAAAAACAGAGAATACGTCGGCTTAGACCAGAATATTTATTTTATCCCGGGGAAATTAGGAATGGGACTCGTCGAAGGGTAAATTAAATAAAAAACATGTTTCATCTCTTTATTATTTAACCGACATAATCATCCTCCTCAGCTACGATAAAATCGGTTTGGAAGTATCCCTAGCCAAGCCGAAACTGCGTGCGGAATTCGAAAACGACCTGAAACTGATCTGCGAAGGTAGAAAAAACGCCGAAACAGTCCGCCGGGAACAGATCGAGAAATACAAGGCGATGTTCGAATCGGTCATGACTAAGATGCGATGCATTGACGAAACGTTGGCGGAACGTTTGAACGATCGACCGGAGGCGTACGCGGAGCCGACAATCGATCGAGAAACGTTCAAGTCGGCACTGAAGTGCCCGAAATGCGGCAACGATATGGTGCTGAAGGAGCGCAAGAACGGTCAGGGGAAGTATTTGTCTTGCGTCATGTATCCGAATTGCAAGAATGCCATCTGGTTCAGTATAAACGTGGAGAGTGTGGAGATTTTGGACGAAACCTGCCCGCATGTGAGTTGTAAAATATAGTGATGGGGCAATCGGGTCCGAAAAGCATCCGATAAGCTTAAACGGATATGTCAGTCACTACGCTAAGAAAAATCGGAACTTTTTCTTAACGATTCTGATTCTTTTGTTAAACGATTCAAGTATCGGTTCATACAGATACCGATTCTTTTTAGTCGATAAGGAAAAAGATTCTTTTTAGTCGATAAGGAAAAAGAATCGTTAAGCAAAATGTAGTCGATAAGGAAAATTATGCCGAATCGATGAGATTTCATCCGCATGCCTTGACAATAGTAACCTATTATCTTACAGTGTGTAAGCAGCGGAACGCCGTGGTCTCTGGTAGGCAATGGCAAGAATTTTTGAAAATATCTAATATTAGGATATATGTAGGCGGATTAGATCTACAATTTAAAATAATGTGCAATATACAAGGGTGTTAAAATTTAGCAGTGCATCATGTATGTTTTTCTTAATGGAACGCCCTGTATTTATGGCAATTTTTGAAATGTACACTAAAAACTAGAACAATTTTATTTAAGATTCCTATACCTAATTTTTATAGTTTATGAGATATTTCAATTTGTTTAAAACTGCAATGTTGCAAAAAAAGTTTAGTATCTCGGAAACGAATTAATTTAGAGAATTGAAATGAAAACCGTAAATAGCAAATCCTTTGGCTGATTGTATGCGACATTCAACGTTCTAGTAAGTATACAGATTGTTCAAGTACCTAAGTCAAAGTTTGTGAATTTTACTCGTGCGTAACTTTGTTATTTTAAATAGAACACCCAGTATATTTTTACGTTGATAGATAGAAATTTTTATTTTCTTCAAACCAGTATTAGGAGTCCCTATACCTATCTCCACCAGTTTTTAAGTTGTTTGGATTTTTTTAAGTGGTCTAAGTAAATTGTCATTACCTTAATTTAATCTAGGTAGCTGATGATTTTTTTTGAATGTGTCAATTTGATGTGTATCCAGTTAGCACCATGAAAAAGCATACTCGTTGCAAGAAAGAACTGATATGATTTTAGTTATTGGTGAGTGTCAGAAAAATTGTTTCCTTGCGTCTCGGATGTATACGCAGAAGTACCCTAATCGAAAACATCCAGATAAAAGGGTATTTGAAAAACTGTTGAACAGATTTCGTACCACAGGCAACGTTGCTTACATAAAGCGACATAAAACAACAATTGTAAGCGAAGAAAATGAATATGTGGTATTAGGAGCAGTCATTGAAGAAGCGCATAGCAGCACAAGAAAGATGGCTAAGGAATTGGATTTAAGTCACATGACTGTATCTAGGATCCTGAGAAAACACAAATACCATCCCTACCACTTTCAACACCACTATGGATTATGAGGGAAGAGTTGATTTTTGCGTGTGGGCGCTCGATAGATACGCAGAAGATAATGATTTTTTTAATTATGCTCTATTCACTGACGATTCCACATTTCATAATAACGGACTAGTAAACTGTCACAATTTCAATTATTATGATACCGGAACCGTCATCTTTTTCATACCTTGGATCGGCAGCATAGGTTGAGTTTGAACATGTTTGGAGGCATTATAGGTGATCATGTAATTGGTCCACATTTCTTCAATAGACATGTAAATGGAAACGAATTTCTAAGCTTCCTTAAGAGGGACTTTTGTGCCCTTTTCGAAAACATTCCCTTAAATATTAGAAACCGGATGTGGTGGATCCGAAGAGATAACACCAAATATACTGAGGAACGTCTAAAGAACATTTGAAGAAAGAGCTATGTTGTGCATTGGACAAAATGGCAATTATGTTGAATGCTAGTGTCTTTTCGTTTATTTTACTGCGTTTTTTTCCTTTATTTTATAGATACATACAAAATTCCCTTGTTATTACCTTTTTTATACAAAAATATTTACTGTTGTTTTGTTTAGTTTGTATATACTTAGTGTTTATGATATTCAGGTAAATTATGAAAAATAAAGTTTCTTCGAATAGTAAAATTAATTAAATAATCAATGTAAACGTACATCGGATGTTCCATTTCAAATAACAAAGTTAGGGACGAATAAAATTCACAAAGTTTGTTCGCCAGCAACTAAAATCATATCAGTTCTTTCTTGCAACGAGTATGCTTTTTTCATGGTGCTAACTGGATACACATCAAATTGACACATTCGAAAAAATCACCAGCTACCTAGATTAAATTAAGGTAAGATAATGACAATTTACTTAAACCACTAAAAAACCCAATAACTTAAAACTAGTCGAGATGAGTATAGGGACTCCTAATACTGGTTTAAAGAAAATAAAAATTTCTATCTGTCAACGTAAAAATATACTGGGTGTTCTATTTAAAATAACAAACTTACGCACGAGTAAAATTCACAAACTTTGACTTAGGTACTTGAACATCCTGTATACTACTAGAAAACGTTGAATGTCGCATACAATCAGCCAAAGGATTTGCTATTTACGGTTTTCATTTCACTTCTCTAAATTAATTCGTTTGCGAGATACTAAACTTTTTTTGCAACATTGCATTTTTAAACAAATTGAAATATCTCATAAACTATAAAAATTAGGTATAGGGAACCTTAAATAAAATTGTTCTAGTTTTTAGTGTACATTTCAAAATTGCCATAAAATATAGGGCGTTCCATTAAGAAAAACATAACTATCAACCGCTGCTAAATTTTGGAACACCCTGTATATTGCACATTATTTTTAAATTGTAGATCTAATCCACCTACATATATCCCAATATAAAATATTCCAAAAATTCTTGCCATTTGACTACCAGAGACCACGGCGTTACCGCTGTTACACCCTGTAGATAAATAGGTACTATTGTCAAGCATGCGGATGATCTCATCGATTCGGCTATATTTTCCTTATCGACTACATTTTGCTTAACGATTGTTTTTCCTTATCGACTAAAAAGAATCGGTATCTGTATGAACCGATACTTGAATCGTTTAGCAAAAGAATTAGAATCGTTAAGAAAAAAGTTCTGATTTTTCTTAGCGTAGTGACTACATATCCGTTTAAGCTTATCGGATGCTTTTTCGATCCCATTGCCCCACCACTAGTAAAATTGCGTAAATTACCCTATCATTCGGATTGATTCGAAGATATTTTAGTGCGGGCCGGATGTTAAGAAGTTAAAGATGAAGTTTAAACATAACGTTTTTCCCGGTTATCCGAATCCTAATGTTTTGTGCGTCGGCGGTTGCGATGAGATAGTTTTAAGCACGTTAGACATTAATATCAACAGCGTGCGGAAAGGTGAGCCTTTAAAAAATTCGATTTGAATGTAAAAATAATGTTACCGATTTATTTTTAAGCCAATAATCAAAATCACACTGTAAGCAATTCAAATAGACCTAACGCTCAAACTAACAATCATTCCGATTTTAACTCGACGAGGAATAGACCTGCTTCCACGTCGAGAGATAGCGGTTTTAACAACTCCTTTGATAGTAATTCCAATAGGGGAAACACGAGCAATAAGAAAAATAAAAAAGATTCCAACAGCCGCAGTTTTCTACCTAAAGCAAATTCAACTGTTCTGATGCCAACGCCATCTAATAGTGGTAATAATAACAATAATAATAACAGGTCGATGCACACGTCAAGTTTTTCGAACGATACGAATGATGCAGATGAGAATAACATCGTGTGTTCTTGTAACAATGCAGCCGTTTTGCTAACTGTTAGGAAGAAGGTCCAAACATCGGTACGTATTCTAAAACAACACTGATATGTAAAGCCCGTCTGACACGATCAATTTAAATGTACATTTTTTTGTAATTTTTTTAAGTAATAAAAAATTGAACGTGTCCTACAGAAAAAATGATCATTTTTCGTTTCAATCATTATGTACATAAAATAATAGGAATTTTTTTTGTCATTTTTCTGCGCACAAGTCTAAAGCGTATGTAGTAATATGCTGATGCTCCAAGTATTGCGTTTATTTCCATTACGCCTTTTTTTCTTAATAGAATCACAATAGCTGCTTGCGCCGCAGCAATACTAGCTAATAGTAAACATTCCATATGCATTTTTTAAAACTTTCATATATGTACCAGACAAATCCATACAAATATAACCTTCAAAAACAAAATTCTGCGCTTGCGCCGAAAGAAAAATGACGAAAAAATTGAAGGGCTCTGCATACAGAAAAATTCTAGCTTCAATGTTTCTGCACAAGTTTCTTTCAATTTTTTATTACATGAAAAAATTACAAAAAAAATGTACATTTAAATTTATCGCTTCAGATGTAAGTAAAAATAGTTAATTCAATGTTCGATCCATTCAGATTTATTATCGTTATCTTAAAAAGTAAATATTTCCGCCTAACCTTGACCATCTTTAGATTATTATACGTCGATTTAAAATAGAGATGAGCGTGTATGTATTTTTTTACTTCAGAAAAAATCGTTTCCATACTAATTTTATTCAAATTCAAATAAAATTATGCCCCGTTTTATCTACCCCACCACATTCACAATGCGAATCATTAACCCTGCTAGTTCTACATAAATATGATTTAAAATTGATTCGTAGTTTTATTTTTTAACTTTTATTTTCCTAAAACGCGTGACGTTGCAGATAGATTTCTAGTTCACCCTTAAAATAGTACCCCCTCTATCCTACCAATGATTATTAAGTTAAAAATATACAAGGTTCTATTTAACACTAATTCAGACCACCGAAGAATATGAAATAGTAGTTTATAAACGCGTACTCCAGTGCTAACTATCTAAATACCATGCCGTAACGTGCCTAATTCTTTAGCAGCATTACTAAAAAATTCGTACCGTTTGAGCGACTCGGTATCCTTAATATCTGTTTTGTATCGCGGCCCTAACTAATACCCTAGCTTCCGTACGCGACCGCCACTCATCAGCGAGTGAACATTAAAATAAGAGAAATCCCACTGTATCTACCCCACGACATTTACAATACGAATCATTAACCCTATCAATTCTACATAAATGATTTAAAATTACCGTCTGATAAAACAAACCAATCCTCATTTTCCTAAAACGTGTGACGTTAACTATTATTTACAGCAATATGCCACTTACTCTACTAATAATTCATCATTATGTTTATTCCTAAATACCTTTTTAACTAGACTAGCGAAAATACTAACCAATACTTAATAGCCCTAGATACCTCTTTTGATTTGATCCGCCCTCTCATTACCGATTGTACCCTCGTGAGCCCTAGCCCAAAAAAACTTTTAGAACGTCCTCCCGTAACATATCGCAAGTATCTAATAGCAAGTCGGTCGAATTTTTTAAATTTACTAACGCCTCTAATGCAGATAAACAGTTACAATTGACACGTCCCGTATTGTAATTGCCACTCGCGACTAATATAACGAACTGCCGGATTCATTAATTATCAAGTTTATCCCTAAATGTTTATTTTTTAACTATACTAACCGAAATGAATCCATACTTAATACTCCTAGACACCGTCTTTTTCGCTTGATTGATCCGCCCTATCACGCGCGTATACAGGGGGGAGGGGTGATAGGGGTAATTACCCCCTCCTCCCCCCGTCCCATGAGCCAACGGAACCTATTTGTAAATGAAAATTTTGCATTTAAAGACAAACATTCATCCTTCTTTTTCCCTTTTTTTTGTATAATTACCCCTCCCATGATGACACTATTCAAATTGTATCGAAAAAGAGCCGACCTTTTTTTTTTTTAGTTAAAATAAAATATCTCCATTACCCCCCCTATAAACTCAAGTATAAGTGTATAAGCGCCTGCGCCCTATCATTACTAATTGTACCCACGTGAGCCCTAGTCCAAAAAGATTTTAGATCCCCTTCACGTAACATATCCTAAGTATCTAATAACGAATTGGTCGGATTTTTTAAATTCCCTAACCCCTCTAATACAGATAAGTTATCAGTTATAATTCGAACATTCTGTATAAATTTCCTCTCACACCTAATTTAACATACTGCCCGATTTATTGCAACTAATTTTGCCTAAAAATTATTGCAATGATCTCCTAATTTAAACTTCTGATTATACAGTGAGGTCGTAAATGGTACCCCCCCCCCCCCCCTGATAATTTTTGAATGGTATAAGATAGAGCAATGAAACAAAAACCAAGTGAAATTAGAGATAATTTGTGATTTTTTGCCTATAGAGATACGCACATGGCTTCTGATGTAAAATAGAGGGCGTAGCTATCTTTAAAAATTTTAAATAGGAAGTAATTTCATTTAGAAGCTCATTTGGAAGATATTTCTATTACTTTTATGGCAATGCAAATAGTTTTACGATTTTCGAAATTTTTACCAACTTATCCAAGATTAATAATTGGAGTACTTACGTTACTTTTTCTATAGCCCTCGTATAAATATTGTGGTTTTATGTGACTTAGGAAGCGATTGCTGTAAAATATGACATATTTTACAATATGACGTTTTTGCAAAATTTAGCTAAAGTGTCTTATCTGTCAGTGTATGTGTCATGTGTGTGGGGGTCTATGTACAGATTACTGTAATTACAGGTTTCTGTACACTATATCCAAAAAAGCGAATACGAGGGCTATCGAAAAAGTACGTAAGTACTCCATTATTAATCTTGGATAAGTTGGTAAAAATTTCGAAATCGTAAACTGTTTGCATTGCCATAAAAGTAATAGAAATATCTTCCAAATGAGTTTCTAAATGAAATTACTTCCTATTTAAAATTTCAAAGATAGCTACGCCCTCTATATTTACATCAGAAGCCATGTGCATATCTCTATAGGCAAAAAATCACAAATATCATCTCTAATTTCACTTGGTTTTTGTTTCATTGCTCTATCTCATACCATTCAAAAGTTATCAGGGGGGGACCATTTACGACCTCACTGTATATTTCAATACCCATATTGTAAACAATAAAATCCGCCCCTGTACCATCCTAACGCTTCCACCCATTCGTAAAAAAATTCTAAAACCCTCTCCAGAAATGCCTATAAATTTGTTATAAGTTATACTTTTTAATTCCGCAACATGAATTCGACCCGATATATCTACTCGCCTTTCTAAATCACCACGGTTCTAATCTAACTCCCGTTACTATAATTAAACCCTCAAACCCTATTTTATTCGCGTCCCTGCGAAAAAGTTCCCTCAGATGTAAATCCATTGGTAATATAGCCGAAATGATGCACGCCGCATCTATCGAAATAGATGAATACATGTGCAAAGCCGTCAATCTTTGCGCCCCAATTAATTTTTGATACAGTATGTATGCATTTGTCTACTTTTTGAACACTGGGCTAAAAATACTATTAGATTCTACAACATTGCGTTCTATAAAATCTTTAGGAAAGGTTTTGCTTTTCTGAAATAAAAATAAAGCTCAATAATCAAAGATCCAATCTTCACTGGGATACTCTTTATGTCCGCAGGACGGCAATTTTATAAATGCCGGCCGGCTTAGACGGAAGTGGATGCAATTTTTTCTTGTGGGCAGCCGATAACGAAACTCCAAACTCGAACAACCACAGAAATACGCAAGCCGCACCCGTTGTAACCTTACAATGTAATTGTCAATTACAAGCGATGTTAAGGGTTGTCCAGAAGGAGGGCCCGAACAAAGGGAAACAATTCTATTGCTGTCCGAAACCCATGGGTCAAGGGTGCAACTTTTTTAAGTGGAGCGAAGATGTCAGTGTTCTCAAATGATTATTAAAAAAAAAAAATAATCTCGCTTAATTTGAATTCTAGGCCTCCAACGATAGCGGAAACTCCGCAGGCGGAAGTGGATATAATAATAATTGGTCGAATAAGAACAGGAGAGGGGGCGGAAAAACTAAAACGAGAAAGAATAATACGACAACCAGAACCGTGCCTTACACGAACGGAAATAGGGGGAGGAGAAAATGTGGTATATGCAGGCAGGAAGGTATGCTAATTATAAAAAATGTCAAAACTATGAAAAAATTGTGATGTGATATTTTTTACAGGTCACGTGAGAGGGAAATTGTCCGAATGCTTAGTTAATTAAGATCTGCTAATTATTATATATAATGTATTTTTTATTCGTCTTTGTATATGTTGTATGTTGAAATTGTATTCTCCATTTTATATTAAGAAAACAAACTCACTACTTATAAATCGTTTATTAGATCCTCAAGGTTCCATCTTAGGCCCGTTTCTCTGTGTAAGATAACGATTTAACGTGGAGTAGTGATGGTGGAAAAAATCATCAGGATAAAGATCTTAAAAGTGCAAAGATCGGGGATTTTACAAAAGAGTATTTCGAAAAAATAGGAAGGTTGTTAAAGAGATAGTAGTACTAATCGCGGCAGACTAAATATCACAATTTGGCGCCCAATGCGGAGCAGATTTGGGGCCCAATGCGGGGCAGATTTGGCGCTAAATGCGGGGCAGATTTGGCGCCCAATGCGGGGCAGATTTGGCGCCCAATGCGGGGCAATTTTGGCGAAATCTGTTTGAATGACAGAAACAACATGTATAGAAATAATTGCACTGACATTGATAACTGTAAATACCATATTATATAATCGTTTTTTTGCATCATTTTTTTTAATTTAAATAAATTCAGTTGTAATTAATATAACGTGTTTTGTTAAAAAAATTAAAATTCACAAACAAAAATCTCTTCGCATGGATAGACTATTGACCGATTGTTACCAACTAAATATTGCTTTTTGGCGCTCAATTTTAGCCATTTTTTTTGCAAGTGACAAAAACATATTTATTTCGTATAGAAATAATTGATTTTAATTGCAGTTCTCATTGGTAACTGTAAGGATCGTATTTATTTCGTCGTTTTTTTTTTTTTATTGCAATGAATTCAGTTTTAATTGTAAAGACTTAATATAAAATCAATTTTAAATTGTTTTTGTCAAAAAAAAAAAAATGCAGGTATTATAACGATTACTCAGTCAAAATCCTTCAAAAATATAATGCGATTATTGATTGGGCATACTGAACGAATATATATCTTGAGATATTATATCTCAAGATGCGGTTGGAAAAACATATCTACAATTAATAATATATGTGCTTTGATGATTGATGGGTTGGGAACTATCGCGTGAGTATTTCTTAGCAATTCACGTATACATATTTCGTGCTTATTTACATTAAATTTTGGCGCCCAACGTGGGGCAATTTAAACCATTTTTTTTTGGGTGACAGAAACGGTGTAGAAATAATTGATTTAGTTTTATTGATATGAGTAGCTGTAAAAATCAGATAAATTACAAAAAAGGCTTAAATGTATCTTAAATTATGTGAAAAAATAAACATTTTTGACAAGTATTTTGCAGGTTTAAAATATCTTCAAAAAATAAGAGTTGAAGAAAATGATTTCTAAAACAAGCATTTAGCTCTCATCAATTGCTTGCCAATTTTCTCTAAAATATAAATATGAGTCTTTTGAGAGTATAGCAAAATTTCTTGGAATTATTGCAGTGGGAAAAACATGAAGACGTTAAAATATATGTAACATATTACAAAATCCCATTTATTTCATTTTATTTTATTTTACAAGGATTAATCAAAGTTCAAACCTATATTTTTGCAAAATCATAAAAATTTCCCTACTCGAAAAACAAAATCACCGTTTCTGGTCCTGTTTCTTCAACTTATCGATTTCCCGTTGCTGTATATGACTTTCAGCAGTGGTCTGCGACAACTGAAACTCACAAATCAATAAACACTTGACTCTGATCCTCTCATCTCTCCTCACCATATTTAATAATATCTCGAATTTGACTCGCAACAAGTAGTTCTCTTCTTCAAGTTGACGTATCTTCTGCGTCATTTTCTGCACACTCTTCTGGGTACTTCCAGCGCTTCCGCTCTCTGCAACTCACATATTAAACCTTATGTGACCTTTACATTTTTATTTCTGAGCCTCGAACTAACCCGCTATCCATTCGCCGTTCTGAAAACTGGATTTTTGGTCTCCCAATTTTAGATTGACTTTACCATCGTCGGTTACCAAATCGTCCAGTTGCTCTTCCGAATTTAGAGAGCCGACACTTTTGCGCGCCGGTGTCTTCTTCGGCGAGAATTTATTCCCGAAAATCGGCATTTTTCACTTTGAATTTTCAATTTGTATTCACATTTTGACGTTTGTTATGACATCTGTTTGAAATTAGAAAATTTTATTGTTTAGAGGTTGGTGAACCTGCGTTAGTAAATTATCTAATTCGATTTTTCTTTTTCTTATCTGTAATTTAAAGTAATTCTATTTTATTTTATGGGTTAAAATGATCATTTTTACTGATTTTAAAAAGAAATGTTAATTGTATTAATCTAAAGTTTATTACGCGCATGCGTAGTCATATTTGGGGAATTTGATTTTTTGTTTGTGGTAGTACCGCCACCGAATCGCACTTCAAGAACACACAAGAAGCGCCATATTGTTTGCGTGTGTGTCAATTCCTCGCAGCAGCTTTAAATTGCAAATTGCAAGTGTTTTGTGGGTATTTATTAAAATAAATCACTTCCATCGTGGAACGGTCGGCAGGAAAAATGACGGCACACGATCAGATGCGTGCTATGCTGGATCAATTGATGGGAACGGGTCGTAACGGTAAGTTTCGTGTGTCGCAATTACATAGATGTGGGTCAGAGCGTTTAATTCTACCTCCGTGTTATTTTCACGCCCTCGCAGGAGAGAATAATAAGTTCCACGTGAAATTCAATGATCCCAAGGTGTGTAAGTCGTTTTTGCTCGGATGTTGCCCGCACGAAATCCTGTCGTCCACGGTAAGTGTTCGCCTTGATTACGTATTAATTAGTTATGTATCATTACAGAATATTATGCATTTTGCGTTGTATTAAAAAGAATTATTTTTTTATCGATTTTCCAAATTGCCTAACCACATCATTTTAGTTTATAATTTATTAATAAGTTAGGGTAAATGAGTTTAAAATAAAAAGCTCACAAGAACAGTTGATTTTTTTTCGGTTCACTAATATTCGAAATGTGTTTTCAGAAACTTCAATTTACTATTATAAGATGAGGATAGGTGTAAATTTTGTATGTAAGTACTATGACGTACGTATGACAAAATATATAAACTTTATTAGGTTAATGTGGGTAGCGACTGATTTTAGTTTACACTCTATTATTATTAATATAACTGTAAGCAACAAATTTATTTATTTTTTTTTTATTTATCTATTATATGTTGAATAAACGTTGACCAATTGAAATGTTCAGGAATGCTGGTGTATTTATGAAATTCTAACGATTTTAATTTCCAAATTATTTTCATTTTCGGTTCAAATCTTTATGTTCCTCCGTAAATTCCTGAATGTTTTTATTTGTTTTCAAAAAAGAAAAGAAAATGTTTGTGTCTGGGAGATATGGTAGCGAAAGAACGCCCTTCGTTAATTTATATAGCGGTCTCTGGGGGCTGTTGTGTTGTATTCTCGGTAAGTAAACAAAAAAAAGACTAAAGTTCATCACCAGATTACCCAGGAAATAATCTTTTGCGAATCTGCCACGCCAAATTGATACATTTTTTCGTTCTCTCGTTGTCCTATTCTCGAATTTCAACGTCTCCGAATGTATTTTTTGCTAAAAGCTAAATAAATGCATGTCACACGAAAAGGGATATTTAAAGAATTAGCGGATTAGAAGGATATGTTTGTGAGTATAAAAACTAATTTTTGTTCCGGAATTGCGAAATAATATCGAGGGCCTTTCCTTGTTTTTTTGTGAGTATAGCCGTGCTGGATACAAGCACGAAATTTATTCATTAACGCATAATTACATCTGTAAGTACGTGACACATCATCTAAAATTGTAAATTGTACTTTCTGACGATCTTACTTCGGATGTAATTATGTTTTAAATGATAATAATAATCGTAAAAAAAAAAATTTCATCATTGACAACCGAGGTGACTGTGACATCTTTTGATCGACCGTCTGGTAGCAGCAGTTAAACCCTTGTGGATTGGTGCGTCTTTCAATGAAATTAACTACTAAGAACGATTACATATTTATAAATGTTCTGTTGTATAGTACGTGACTGATTATTCTTGTACGATGTTGCTGTTCACTCGTGTAATATATTTTTATTTGCATTGTCAATTGTCTTAAGGTTAAGGTCTCTATATCTACAAGTGCAACGATTTATCCCACTTTGTGTCACAAAGACACAAAACACATTCATTGTAAAACATTGCCAAAATTGTAAGTTTTTTCTTTTTATTCTCTAAGTATATTGTGTAATAAATATACAGTGCGTACGAAAAGTTTAGAAACACAAAAATGACAACGTAATTAGTATTATTACTATTATTTTGAGGTGAAAAGTTTTTCAATAACGTAAGTGTGGTTTTTATAATGATGATATTGATTGAAATTCTAACGACAATGATTTGTTTTTCAAATGCGATCGAAAAAGACTTTTTATTTCGCATATGCAACGGGCAATATGTTGGTTTACAAAGCACCATCTTGTTTTTAATGCAACTTTTGCTTTGACAGCTTAGTTTTCTATTATAGACTTTTGCCATAGAACAATTGCATATGATTCTATTACAAACATGAAAATCTTGCAATTCTCTGCGTGGATTTTATTATTTTAAATAATAAATGAAAGTAAATTAACGCGAAATAGAAGAAAAATAGTATGGAAAACACGTGTTACAATAGTACATATAAAAGATCACATGACATCAAAAGATATATCTAACAAGAACGCTCAAGATATTCTATTTTTTTTTCAGAATAAATTAATACGAAGTCAATAAATCTGGTATAACATTGATTCAATTTATATCCTGTTTCGTAAGTTTACCTTACTCGTTACCAGAAAAGACCAATGTTAAAGTATTGAAAACTAAAAAAGTATATATTTTTTTTGTTTAATTAATTATTTGATATGTATATTGGTAATATTGAAATATTAACAGTTTAAGTAGTTTTTGCCTTATTTAATTTATTTTCCTCATTAACTCACATAGGATTATTTTACAGTTTATTGAACAAAATTTTTATATAAAACGTTCGAGGCAGTCAAATTTAAATTGCCCACAATTATTTTTAGTAACTTCAACTTAAAGGTATTAAAATAATTGTTACTGTAATACAAATTGTAGGTAATTTCATGATTCAACGTTGAAGCTACCAAAAATAATTGTGGGAATTGATTCGTTAATTATTTAATACAGTAAAAAACTTGCAATCTTTGCATAATTGTGAGAAATTTAAATTTAGTAATACGTATTACCAAATACAATATAAAAATACATATACAGTCAGTTTGATTTTAGCTGTCACACCAGATATCTCGGCTATTGTTAAAGATACGTCAAAATCTTTTAGAAGAAAAGTTATTTTACATTTAATTCCTTATTATATGGCTTAGAATAAAAAAAACAATTGAGCATCAAATCTGTTACATATGGCAAATACATACAAAATTTTAAATGGAATGTACTCAATTTTATTACGTATCTTAAAACTTTAAAAAATTCTTTTTACAATGATATATCATACGTCATAGTTACCTAAACATTTAAAAAAATAAATTGAAAAGTTTGTTACAAATGCACGCTTAGATGAATTGAACACAACGCCTAAAAAGGTAGGCGGTGAAAACAATTAGTACAGCTTTAGTGTCAAATTAACTGGGAAAATATTACCTTTTTATTTAGGTGTTCTTAAACTTTTCGCACGTACGGTATATTATTTTAGGTAAATTGTATGAAACAAATTTTATATTTTGTTCTTTATTTGACGTTTTCATTTTATTATTTTTTAATTTTCTTCGTTTTATTTGTTATTAATTTAGTTTACGTATAAAAGAGTTTATTAGTCACCTTAATCATGTTTATCGATATTTCAAGAAACGTCGATAAAAAAGATATAAGAAATACCAGCTGTGTTCCAATTTTTATTTTTATTTTTACTATTTTTTCATCGTGAAATATTAAAATACCGTTGCAAACTGTCAAATCTCCTTTTTAAATTTATCGGTCCCACGTAAAAATGATATATACGAGATTGCAAAATCCCAAAAACATCGTCTTATCTCAGTTCCAACGATGATGCGCGCGACATCTGTTGTCAGATTTTGGTAATTTATTGTGTTGACAGCGTATGGATCTCGGAGAATGTCCCAAGATCCACGATCTGGCATTGAGGGCCGATTTCGAGAAGGCGCAAGCCACCAAGGATTATTTTTACGATCTGGATGTAAGTTTTCGGATTTTTTTGCTCTATAAAACGCAAATCTTTAAATCGCTTCCTATCGCGTAGGCCATGGAACATCTTCAGGCGTTCATAAGCGACTGCGATAGGCGGACGGAATCGGCAAAGCAGAGGTTGGCCGAAACGCAAGAGGAACTGTCGGCAGAGGTCGCTGTCAAGGCGAATAGCGTCCACGAATTGGCCGAGCAGATCGGACAGAAGTTGGCCAAGGCGGAGCAACTGGGCGAGGAGGGTTTTGTCGAGGAGAGCATGAAACTCATGGAGGAGGTTAACAATTAATTTTGGAGCGGTTGAATCGATCGAATTTTAATTTGATAATTTTTGCTAGGTTGACGAATTGAGGAAGAAGAAATTAGAAGCCGAGCAAGAGTATAGGAATTCCATGCCGGCTAGCAGCTATCAACAGCAGAAGTTGAGGGTATGCGAGGTCTGCTCTGCTTACCTGGGCATACATGATAATGACAGGCGATTGGCCGATCATTTCGGTGGGAAATTGCACTTGGGGTTTATTAAAATCCGCGAGAAATTGGCAGAATTGGAGGTGAGTAGAATAAAACTGCTTTTTTTACTGTTATGAAATTTTTTTTAATTAGATTTAAACGTTTCGTCACAAAATTGTAAGTAAAATAAACTGTATTGGTGTTATACTAGACCCCCGAGTCAAATTTTTTTCAAACTTAAATAGTCGTTCAGCATTTTCGAAATCGTTCAAGTATGGATGTTTTGGTTTAAATTCTGTGCTAGAATTAAAAGTATTATATTCTATATGGAAAAAACAAAAAAAAAACACATTCGATGTAAAAGGTAAATCTCAAAATGTTGACAAAATTATAATTATCAAGTCTGCGGTCTGGTCTCAGGTTTTTTGTTTTGGTG
Organism: Protaetia brevitarsis; assembly: GCA_004143645.1. Taxonomy (NCBI): domain Eukaryota; kingdom Metazoa; phylum Arthropoda; class Insecta; order Coleoptera; family Scarabaeidae; genus Protaetia; species Protaetia brevitarsis. The sequence goes on along the minus strand of RXPK01000055.1, from coordinate 920,813 downwards.
ATGCTATTTTCTTTTTCTTTTTTTGTATGTATAATAAAACTTAAATCACAACTAAAAAAAAATGCATTAATAATGCAAATACAATGTTTTTTATGGGTAAACTATTATTGAACCTTCGCACATTAAAATTAACATGTTGTTATTCTTTCACACCTCACTTTTTCATTGAGGATTACTTGGTCTTTGATTAGTTCTACTCTTAGCCACTGCAAGTCGTTTTGGTACTCTGCTTGAAGAAATAATTCCCTATTCTTCGTTAATCGTATTTCTCAAACTATTGTAACGTTTTTCTATTCTCAAAACGTTGTCGGGGTTTAGAAAAATACACAGGCGATATATTTAAAATTAACTTGATTTATTTTCACACTTACGAACTACTTAAAGTCTAATAAATAAGATGTAAATAAACACTGAAACTAAATCATTCACTACTTACTATTAAAAATCACTTATTAATTAAATCACTTAATTACTAATGTCTTAATTTATGTAAACGATTTATTTCCACCGATATTTATATCACACCTACTAATTCCCTCGTATTTATTTCCACCCGTTATTTGTTTAACTGCACAATTCAACTCATATCCACTGACTGACTTCCGACCAATCCCCACGCGTTATTTATATTTGGCGCGAGAATTGCGAGAGTGTTCGCGACTCGTCCCGGTATTGCCCTCTGTCGTTCCGCTTTGGAACCTCGTACGTAAGCGTTTCTTCCGCTATGCTAGCGCCATCTAGGGGCGCCTATCGAAACCGCCAATTTAAAAATTGTCGCTCGTCACACTATTATTGAGTGATGGAATACTGAATAAAAGGATCATCTATTATTCCTGAATAACAATAGCACAGTTATTCACTTGTTTTTATTATTACAATGAACGAGTTTTGCCCAATCCTGATATGTATTGCGATATGACCTTAAGAACATTTTTTTTTTTTTTCAATAGCCATAATTCATAAAGAAATGTCAGACGTATATAGTTGAAAATAATAAATAATAATTCAAAATTAACAAATTATAATTTATCATCATTAAAGTGCAATATTAGTTCCTACATTTGTAAAAATAATAAAAATTAAAATTTGTTTAATATATAAATCTAGTTCTGTAAAAGTCAAGCTTGCAAAAAAATAGACGTAGGCTAATTAAAATTCAAAACTAAAGTTAAACAACTGTTTAGGAGTTAATTTGTCCAAAATCATTTAACTTAAAGCCGTGATTGTATCCAAAAAGACGTTAAGAGGTGTAGCGAAGGATAGCTCTTCGTCGAGGGCCACACTGATTTTATTATTTAATAAAACCAAATAAAACACATCTTAAAACGTAACGCTGTTTATTCTTTTACCGCCATCTTCTCCGTTCTCTCTTCCACTGTTACCAACTACTGAGTACTAAAACAAACTACTAACATTGGCGCGATATTTAAATTTAGAAAAAAATGACCACAGAGGATATCTTTGTTAACACACGTGATATTCGATTCGATCTCAGATTGATGGATCGAAGATCACAAAAAAAAAGGGGGACACGCTATGTGTATATGTAATTAGGAACATTTCAAATTAATTTTGGTTAATTGCATTGGATAATAATCGAATTACCCTTAATTCATTCGGTTACATTCGCTGCGGAAGCCGATAGAGCCGCTCTTAGAACCTTATCTATAACAGTCGTTAATTTTTCAAAAAATAAAGCCTCATTACCTGAGGGTGATCTGTAGCAATTAAGAAGTATGGTGTGACGTCCATCATAATCAAAGAATAATGCACTGGCCTCAAAGTGCTGTTCAAGGCAGTAATCATTCAAATTGATAGATTTAGATACAATAACCCTGCTTAGTCCATATACCGACACCACCGCACCTCTTATTCGGTCTACAGTATGCACTAGCCAAATGGTAACCCTGAATTAATATAATTAACATTATTTAAGAAATCCTTGGTAACACCAATTTCAATAATACACAAAAATGAAAGAGATTTAAACTGATCTATATCCGCAGATAACAAATTAATTTTATCATAAGTCAGTCTATTTACATTTAATACGAATATATGTGGGTTGAATGTAGCTAACTCTCCTGTAGGTGATTTGACTTGCGAAACTTTAAAAAAACGACTAATTACTGCACCATTGGGCCACATATCTGGACACATAATGAGCTTGAATTTTTTTTCATATACATACACTTTAAACGAAGAGTAAAACTCCGGGTATTTAGATGCCAAATTTTCACACTTAACTTCTGGAAACTTCTCGCGCAGCAATCCTACCTGATAAATCCTTCTGATAAATCTCAAGTAAATAATAACAATTTTTGGCGCCCAATCAGGGGCAAGTCTATTAAATATCCGATACGTAAAATACGTAAAAAAAAAACAAATCTCCACTTGTATATTCGATTTCCAGAAAACGTCGGAGAAACGGAAAGAAGAGAGACGAAAATCTCGAGACGGCGACAGAGATAGAGACCGCGAGGATAGGTACCGAGAACGATATCGCGAACAGTACGTGGGCGGTCGAGAGCTTCGACAGACGCTCGAAGAGGCACAGATCCAAGTCGAGGGATCGCAGAGAGAGAGACCGCGAACGAGACAGAGGAGATAGAGGAGACAGAGGGGACAGAGGAGATAGAGGCGACAGAAGTGACAGAGACGACAGAGGTGACAGAGGCGACAGAGAGCACAGGAGCCGCTCTTACCGATCCAAATCGAGGAGTCGCGACCGTGACCGAAGATCGCATTCGCGACATTCCGGATCTGGTAGCGACAAAAGGCGAGACCGCGATAGAGATTAAACTTGGACGGAGACACGCAGAATATATAAATATAATAGAGAATAAAAAGAATTGATAATCCGATCATGTTCACGCATTATATATATATAAAAAAAAATACGCATTCATTCATTCATTGTACATTGTCAGTTAACCGTGATTAAAAAAAAGAATTAAATTTAAAAACAGGAAAAGGCGTTTCCTATAGGTGCTTAAAACGCCATCTATTCTTTAATTACAATTAATTAATGTTTAATAATCTTTTACAGTAGGAAAAATAAATGGTTCCGAGAAAAAACGATTGATGATTATTCTATGATAAAAATGGGTTATGTTTTGTTATTATTTTCTTTTTGTTTTTTGTCGTTCGGGTTTTGTTTCTCGTTCAATTCTGATACTCCCGTAAATGTATGATGTGTACATTTGTGTAACAGGCGTTTATTATATTATGAATTATATTAAATATTAAACGATGTATTATATATATTATATAATGTGGTGATGACAAATGATGACTTAATTGCAAGACGATTGTTTTTTTTTTTTTTATTTTCAGAGTTTGTTTTTCTTTTTTTTTTTGAATTGTGTTGGTTTTGTCTTTCTTTTATTGTTAAAATAATACTTAGAATATATTGTAACGACCTCTGTGAGTAAATAAAACATAAAATGCGATTTGTTCAATAAATTGTATTGTGTAAATATTTAATCTGCGTTTTATTGTATGAGATTTTCAAACATTTATTATTGATTTAATAGCATCTGTATTCAGGTTCCGGCATACAGGAAACTGTGGATTAGGAGTTGAGCAATTGATAGCAGACAAACGAAAATTACCAGAAGAATCACCAAGATAAAAACAAAAATTCAACAAACCCGTTACAAGAAGGTATTAAAAAATACATAAGCATAAAGTCAATAGGTTTGTTTGTTTGTCTGATCTAAGCAAATCCAAGGAATTTTACGCGTTTGTTTGTATTTTAGAGCATGATTTGTGCGTGTTTGTTTGTTTAGAGCAAGCAAATCCAGATCACAAAGAGGTTCCTCTTCCTGCTCGCGATCCGGCGTCCGAGCAATTACGAGCAATTTGAGCAACATAACCTAATCGCGCTAACACCGTGTTGTAAACTGTCGTTTGTCAATGTAATCCGATTTATAACTGCATCAAATATGCACGAAATGGATAGTATAAAATGAACCAATGTGATGAGGTAAAGAAACGATCATTATATTTAAAAACTTCACTTGGTAGGGTACATAAACTACTAGTTATGTGCATTTTATTGTAGTCTACATTCATTAGTTTGAAAAATTACTTTTACTTTTCCTATTCATAATAGCTGTGACAATTTGACAATAGTAAATAATAAAATTAAGGTTATATTGCAATCGAGCGCGTTTGTACCATCTTTAAATCCAACTCTCAGACGCTCTCAAGTTACTCTGATGACGTCAGTAGATACTGCTCCAAGCACACAAACAAACAAAGCTAATATCTAAGGTTTGTTCGCTGGTGTTACACCAATTACACTGGTGCATGTTTTATCTTTCTTAGGTACCTAGAGAGTAAATCTTCTATCTTATTTTAATCACAAGCCAGTGTAGAAAGTGTAACACCAGCGAACAAACCTCTATTCTTCCAGCACTCTCCAAGTTTTCGAACATGTGATTGCGAATATAGGCTCCTACATTTTCGCAAAAACAACATTATTATAACTTCTCGACATGGTTTTTGCAGAAATCTGCTGCACTCTTTGCTAGCGCGGTTAGATCAACAGGTAAGTGTGCAGTTAACGTGTTTTGACCCCAACAGAGCGTTTAATTGGGTAGACCATGCTTTACTTCAGAGAAAATTATATCTTTATGGGATACGTAACGATATAAACAGCTTGGTATCATCGTATCTACCACACATACAACAATGTGTGGAGTTGAACATCGCAAAATCAGACGTGATAGATGCACAGCGTGGGGTTCCGCAAGGTTCCGCCCTGGGGCCTCTCCGCTCTGTCATGTACAGTGCCCTCCAGGTCCAATGTCTCCCCCTACACTAACTATTTTCCGCATAGCAAGGTCGAGTACATCGGATTTGTAGGTAGAAAAAGAGCATATAGAAGGCTATTATCGTTGTTGAACAGGATGTAATTATATTTTCTTAACACATTTAAAGGACAATTAATACAATCGTATTAAAGCTATATTACAATATTTAACAGGTTAACCTTCAGAACTGAAAAAAAGAGAAAAGGGAAGCAACGGTAAAGTAACTCACTTGGCAAAATTTAAATTTCCCACTATTATTTTTAGTAAAAATAACTAATAATCTAATACAAAACCATTGGTAATTTCGTGTTTTAATGTTGAAACGACTGAGAATAATTGTGGGAAATTTAAATTTTGCCAAGTGGGAAATAAGAATGGATAAAGTAAAGCATCGGATTAGTAATCTGTTCTTAAAATGCATAATATATTAATAACTGATTATTAATTATGAATATAAGGTGATTATAATTATCTAAACCTATTGTTTAATATAAATTTTGGTTTACATGAATATAAAATACTTAAAACACGAAATAGAGGAAAGAAACTAGAATTGAAGTCAGAATTTTAACTGGTAATAAATCGTTAATAACACGACTGTTCTAATATCTGCCTATTTATGTCAACAAAACCTTCTAACCGCATTTGGGGTGCATCCAGAGATATTTATAAATATCTCCCCTAATAGCCAAATTTAAATTTCCCGCCACTTATTTTAGTGACTTCAACGTAAACGCATTAAAATAACTATTAAGGTAGTACAAAATGGTAGGTAATTTTATGTTTCAATATTGAAGTTACTAAGAATAATTGCGGGCAATTTAAATTTGGCTATGTGGATCTGGGTGCATTATTACTAGAATAACGATTTGTGACCGCAATTCAGGTGCACCGATCCAATGTACGTCTTACGAATAAAAAATAAAAGCCTATAAATCATAGTATCAATAAATATTTTATTTAGGCGGGACTTTTTCAAAACACCGCGGGACGCAGAAAAAAATGATAAAAATCGGGACGTATGGTTACTTTACCCTAATCAGTTTGTAGAAATATATCGTGCCAGCTTAGTAAGTGGACAATGATGGACAGAATAGAAGAAATATATGTACTCATATGTATCTGTATTGAAATAGCGCCCTCTATGAGCAGTCTCATTATCTACGTGATGTCCGCTCTAAAGATGTAGCGCCATCTGCCGCCATAGTTGGCAATTCAAAATTTAAAAATAGCCGCGTTACTATAAATCAATCAGTCAATTCTTCGTCGAGAATTTTTATATAAAAGACAGTTCCAATTTGCGATAAATAAATGAATTAGACCGAAAACTATGGATTTTTGTCCACCTACAACTATAACAGATAAATCAAAGAAATAACGTCAGAATTTCAGAAAAGAATTTATATTTACAATTTTTTTTGAAAATCATGGAAATTAAATATATATTACATATATTAACACTATAAATCTCTCACACCAGGCGCTTGCCTATCTCGTTTTGTCAATGATCTATCCCTTTTCAAGCTAAGCCGAACTTTAGCAGCAATTTCTTTCCTAAAAATAATTTACAATTAATAATCGCACTAAATTCAATTTTCATATATTACTTCCGCCTCATCTTCTCCAAACTCTCTTCTGTAGGTTCAGGTTTCTCATACAGACATTCCCTAATGGCACACCGCAATTTCTCCAAGCAATCGGCAAGATTTAGTTGTTGTGATCTCGTTAAATCTGATCGGAATACTATAAATCCTTCTTTAGTTATCTTACTACAATACTTTTGTACCAATTTTTGTTTGATGTCGTCATGTAACCAATTGGCACTCTCTAAATGGAATCTCAAATCTACTTTCGTATTGATTTTATTAACATTCTGTCCACCTGGGCCCGTACTTCTACTATAGGTTATGTCTAACTTGTCGATAGGTATGAATCCAGAGAATTTTTCGTGTATCGATGTTTGGGGCTGTAGCATACGATATGGCGTTTAAGTTTTATTCGTGTTACATTTAAATTAACGCTAAAATTATTACCTTATTCGGTGTTGTTAAGGTTAGGGAACTGTTTGGGTATAGACTTTCGAGAGAAATTGCACTTTTAAAAGTGGGAGCGCTGAGTAGGCGGTTTTGGTTATTCGAAATATAATTTTGTTTGATTGCTGTATATAAATTTCGTCGTAAAATGTTCATTTTATTTGTATTTATCGATTTCCAATTCACTTCAAGTATAGGTTATTTTAATGTCAATAATCATGTTAGGCAACTGTAACATATAAAAGTTATTGCATATATTTTCTTGTTTTACAAAAGAAAAATAACTGAATTTATAATGTTTAAAATAAATACTTATTAAAGAAAGTGGTTTATTTCTAAAATATCTAGAAATTTTGCAATGCGAAATTATTGTAGATCCAAACACGCGGCAATTTTGAATTTTTGAAGTACATATATATGAAAAGGCTGTTTTAAATTATTCCGTATATTAAATCCGTGTTATACACGTAACAATTTTAAATTGGCCAATAAATTGTGCAGTAAATAGCTAGGTGTAAAACGGCCTTAATACTAATTGCCTAAAATTCTGGAAAATAAGTTGTATAGTAACTAAAATGGTAGGTAATTTTTTATGTTTCAGCGTTAAAATTAGTAAAATTAATTGCAGAAAATTTAAATACTTATATAATTAAGTAGGTGGCTTAAAAATAGTGAAAATGATACTGTGAAATCTCGACTGGTATATAGTCGAAAACTGGATATTTAATCAATTCTAATAATGTTACAATATAAGTATTCGAAATGCTACACTTTTTCTTTTATTTTATGAAAGTCGGTCTTTCCATTTCATGTTTTTTTTTGTTATATTCGGCGGGAATCTAAAAAATACCTTTTTATTTGATAAAATATTAACAATTTCAACTACTTAATTTTGTTTTATCTTATCTTATTGTTGTATTAGTAATAACAATTATCAGTTGGTTATATATTTTGGTATTGTTTATAATGATTGTTTATTTTCATTGCGTTATTTTCAGAATGTTTTGCAATCAATTACAAAGTAATTAAGATTCTAATATCACCTTTTTCAACTATAAATTTCGTGTATTTCATTGCGAATTTCCTTGCTTAATTCAAATTTAATTATTTTAAGGTTTGTGGCACCGTTTAACACATGTATTTTATCGCTTCTTTTGTGTTGGCAAGGGTAAATATCAAAAGTTCCGTTTATGTACAGAAAATTTCAAAACAAATTCGGTTTCATATGTTAGGTAAATTCCCATAATATTACTTTAAGCCAGCACCGTAATGTTGCTTGTTTATTTTTTAAAAAGAGGAAGATAACAAGAATGTATCTATTTCGTTTCGCCAGTTATCGAATCGTAACCGAACAATAGCTTTTAATAGCATCAGTGTGCAATATAGCGTTTTATTTATAAATTCAACGAGGAGATGGATTCTACTTCGACCGAATCAAAAAGATCCGATACGGACGATACGAACACCATAGATTCGAATTCGTCAGGTTTTAGCAGGCGAAATTTTAAATTTCCTCCAGCGCCGAGACTTTGTAAAAGTGCTAATAACACCTCGTGTAGCGTGAGTTGCCAATCGGATAGTTCGATAAGCGACGGGCAGATCGTCAAGTGGAAGAAGAGAAATAGGAAAAAGCCTCCAAAAGTCCTCCCGCCGATCGGAGTCTTCTGGGATATCGAGAACTGCCAGGTACCTAAAAATAAAAGCGCTTCGTCAATCGTACAAAAAATCAGAGAGTTATTCTTTGATGGGTATCGGGAAGCCGAGTTCATCGTCGTTTGTGATGTCAAGAAGGAAAACGCTCAAATAATACAAGACTTACATGACGCACAAGTAAATATTGTTAACTTAATTGGAGCAATTGTAAGTTTAAACTCATTCTAGGTAAATTTAATTCACGTCTCATCTACTAGTAAGAATGCGGCCGACGAGAAGTTGCGACAATCTCTTCGTCGTTTCGCCGAGACTCATTCAGCTCCAGCCGCTGTAGTTTTAATATCGGGTGATATAAACTTTGCTGCCGATTTGTCCGATTTACGGTACCGTAAGAAAATACATGTGATCTTAGTGCATAATTCGAACGTGGCGGATGCTTTGATTCTTTGCGCGAATGAGTCGTTTTTGTATTCGCATATAACGGAAAATTTGCCAGTATTAAAAAGTAAGGTAAATATACAGTAGTAATTTGAATTAATTTTTGCTACAAATTCGGTTGAGAAAGTTTGGTCTCGAAATGAATGAAACATAGCTAGTCAATAAATGTAATCAAAAAGATTTGTTTTTCTATGAGAACTGAAAACCCAATACACAAAAGTAAATTAAAGTGCCCGGACATCAAGTGCCCACCCTAACCTGAATGAATGAATGAAGATGAATGCTTGACTTGCTAGGACTGTTTCGAACAAACTCAAATCATTATTTTATTTATTTATATGTTGTGGTAGTTTAAAAGTGTTCTTTGATCGGATCAATAAATTTTCAACACCTTTTCTTCATTTTTTGAGGACAAACACTCTCAAGTTCGCAAAGATTCTATATTTTTAGCATCAATTATCTTTTGCAACATTGAAGAATATACAAAAGTGTGCCTCAATTTAAACTAGAGAAAATATTTCATTTCTGATTACTTCAAAGAAGCTTTCATTCAATTGTTTTTTTTTTCTTTCCTATGAATCAAGCTCTAACCTAATAAATATGTACTAAAAGCTCTGAATCTTTATTAATTTAACCAAATTTGTAGCTTTTGATAATAACAAAGTTATAAATAGTGCCCCATATTCTTTGAGCAGTGGTTTCGATTGAAAATCTAATCTGTTCGTTTAAATGGAACACCTTCATTTTAGGTTACTAGTCAATATGAAGTGTTGATCTCAAATTTACCCACAAATTATGATAAGAATAAGTTAAAGAATAGATTAAAGTTTTTATCCGATAACTGTGGTGGAAGAGTTGTGAAGATTGATTCCGAAAAGGGCAGAGCCGTACTGAGATTTTCTTCGTTAGATTTTGCTGTAAGGTAATGATTTTGCTCGATTTTATTTTGATTTATAATCAGTGCAATTTCTTTTAATTTAAAAATGGTGTTAATTTTAGAACATCCCGATTTTATATAAATTATATCTATGACAATATTGCAATATTAAACATTTTAACATAATTATATTTTAATAACATATACCTGATGTTATTAAATTTTAAATATTTAATTGATTAAAACAGAAAGCGTTATTTTATATAAAACTATTAATGTAGCAAATAAACTTGGTCTTTTCTGGATTACTAAATTAATGTTATTTATTTTAGCACATTGTTATCTTCATTTTAGTTTTTAACATGTCCATGATGTTATCCAAATCATTTTATCCTTACATTTTAAATTAACAATTTCAATTTGTGTTGGAAAATACTTTTAACTATGTAATGTTAAGTCATTCATTAAACTTTTTTGATACAAAAATTCTTTATTAAGTTTGCACAAATACTCAATACATGACATCTTTAAATCAAACAGTTGAAACGTTTCCTAATGTTAATCAAATGTTATATAAAATGAAATAACCAGGAATTAAGTCAGCCTACGTTTCCACAAACAAATAATATGTTAATAATTTGTGTGTAATGTTTTATATTAATTTAACATTCTGAAGAAGACCAAGCTGGGTCGAAAGGTTGTTACATAAATTATGTTGCATAAAATAAGAGAAGTTAGCTCAAAATAGCTGTTTTTTTTTTGTTTGATGAACTAGATATCAAATACTCAACTAAATTTTTATGGATTATAATAAATTATTCAAAAGGATGTGAAAAATTAAATTAATATTAATTATAAATAACAATATTTAGTGTTTGTGTGACATAATAATATTCTAAGAGGTGATTTCATTAATTTTCAACTGAAAACTTGATTTTGTTATTATTTAGAAATGCTTCATTATAAAAATAATCTCTTTTTTGCAAAAACTTTTTTAGTAATAATATAAAATCAATATTAAACATTTTTTTTTGTATCTTTGTGATAGTATTTAAATAATATAATATACATATCATTAGATCTTTTTGAACTTCTAGTGGAAATTTAAGCTTGAAACTTGCAGTGTAATCACGGTCCACGTGATCTATTTAAGGAAAATATTTTCAACTTCATAGCACTTTCGATATACAGGGTGTTGATATCAATTTTCTTATTTTAAATGGATTGGTAGAATTTTTATCGATCTAATGGATTTACCGAGTCATTCGCTACTATATAGTTTGTATGAAGAAGATTCCCTATCCCTAAACTCAATCGTTTTTGATATATTTTCATTTTTGTTGAATTTTTGACGTTTGCACTTTTTCGAATAAAATTAAATAGCTCATGAGATATCAGATATTTAGTGGTTTTATTCAAGTCGATGTAAGTACAAGGACGTATGTATAAGGTGTTGTAGTAATAATCACTGAATCATATACAGGGTGTTCAAAAACGTATCTCCAATGTGGATACCTTTTTAGCTGAGAAAACTTTCTTCCTTCAAATGGAACATGGTATTTTTTACCACAGCATCGAATGCAGCGTAAAATATTAGCATTTATTGCATAAAATTACTAAAAATATGCGTAATAATAAGTTTCAAGCAAATAAAATAAGTTTTTTTCCCCACAAAACACTCTGTATATTATTTGCTTAACCTATCTAAGTATTTATGTTTGGATATCTAATATCACTATAGTTCCTTACAAATTCCTACTAGAAGAAAAATCTAATGACCCAGTTCGGTGAGACACTCTGTATATGACCAGATTCTAAGAATGTAATAAAGTATTTAACAAAATTAATGTTAATTAAAAAATCTAAAATATCCTATCTTTTACTATTTTTAACTGAAGATAATTAAATTCGCTTTTATTTAAAAATATTTAATTGCAAAAAAAAAACATTTTCTACGAAAATTATTTTAGTACACATATAATTAATATTAACCTTTTTTTTTTAACATTTGTAATTATATTTGAATAATACCAGATATATCAGCAAAACAAGTTATTTAAAATATATAAAAAAATAAAACTAATTTTAATTACAAAATACTTACAATTTGTGTAACACATAAATATTTTAACACAAACAATCTTTCACTATTTTCCAACTGAAGACTTAACATTTTTATCCAAATAGTTTTATATATATATTTTTTTACGTCTTCGCATGATTCTACTTGTAAAAGAAACTATCTCCAGTGATGGCGCGATCCTCACCGCATTAACATGTTGCAGATATTTTACTCGAAAATATTTTAATTAATTTGATCACAGGATCCGTCCCGATTTTACGAAATTAAAATTGGTTTTTGTACATTGGGAGATGTCTCATTATAGACCCTATAATAAGGAGAATCGGTCAGTTTTTTTTTTTCTTTTTTTTTTTTAATATTTAAACCCTTTTAAGATAATTTTTTTCCGTTTCAACCGTCGATGATTGTCGAAAATATTCGTATCGCGTTAGAATTTCGATTTTTACAAGTGAATCGGTGTCATTTCAGGGCTCAAAGACGTTTGAAGGGGGAAGATGCCTTCGGATATAAAATTGGAGTGTCAAACCCTACAACTGCTAGAGAATCACCTTTCAGGGGTTATACAGGTTCGTTCTTGAAATTTTATGTCCGATTAGGTAGGTGATTTTTTGTTCGTTTCGATATATCTCAGGCCGCAAGTCAAAGAGCGCAGATGTTTACCAGATGCAAGCTTGTTCGTACCCCCCAACGGAGTATAACATCCAGGACTCGACATTGTATTATTCGAACACTCAGGGGACTGTTAAAGACTCTTGGAAAACTTATCAAGATCAGGTAAGTTGTTTTTTTTTTCTCGAATAATATAAATGAGCAATTTTTTTTTATTTATTGAAAATATTTAGAAATTTAGTTTTTTTTTTCTGAAAGGAATATTTAAAATCTTCGTCATTCAATAATAGTTTTTTCTCATTGTAAAATTATATTAAGAGCGTGGGATACCAGCTGGTCGAGTTATTTGGTATGGTACATACATCCCACTCTTCATGTGAATATATAAGCTTATAGAAATTATGAGCATTAGTGTGACATACGTACACTTCTCACAGGAAAAATCGGGACACCAGCAATCCAGAATTTTAAAATTTCTTGATTGTAAATGCAACTTTCGGAGGACATATTCACTTATCATAGCCATAAATCACTTAATTATGTAGATTACTGCGATCAAAGGTAACGACTAGAAATTTAAACAGAAAAATAAATATATAGAGAGGAAAAGGTTTATGTATAGAATAAACAAATTGGAGTTTCGGTGGCAGCGTTTTCTTTAGAAATACCAATGAAAAAAAAAATACATAACAACAAAAAGAACTCTTGAATAGACGGCTTCATTTAGAAATATATGTGTATGTAACTTATTTGTTGTTATGTAGAGATCATTCTTTTTTAAGAAAACATGTGGTGATGGGATTTTATTATTTAATATTAATGTTACTTGTTAGTGCTGCTTTGATATTAGTTACTTTATGCTCGCGAGTATTAGTTTAGCAATAGACAATATGTCAGTCAGCCTCCTCAGTTTTGAGATAATGTGATTTTCACAGATTTATTGACTACACTATTATTGATGTATTAATTACTATTGCTGTTTAATATTCTTAAATATTGTATTACTATAAAATTTTTCTTCTATCTATAAAAAATTACCAAAACAAGGTTTAAGATTATTTATAAAATTCTTAAATAAAGCAATTAAATCCGCAAAGAAATTATTTATTTTATTAACCCTCCGTTTATTGTATTTTCAGGAAATATATCTTAGCTATCGTCTGTGTAATCTGACGTCGTTGATCTATTTTTTTGAAATATGGCCAACACTGGGTCTCTTTACAAACTGTCTTTATGTAGCACAGGTTTATTAACAATTATTTACAATATTATTGAATTTATAATACATAACAAACATTGTAAGAAAGCATATTGTTCGTCAATCTCAGTTAGTGCTAAAATATTTATTTTTAAATTTGATACATTTAATACTTTTTCGTTGCTACTGCCTGAAGCTGTGTTACATACCAAAAGTGTTAGCTATATTTCAATAAAATAGAACGACATTGGATTACACAGGCGATAGTTAAAATATATTTCTTGAAAATATAATAAACGGAGGGTTAATAAAATAAATAATTTCTTTCCGAAATGAATTGCTTTAAAAATTTTGTAAATAATCTTAAACTGTTTTTGGTAATTTTTTAATACATAGAAAAATACTTTGTAGCAATACAATATTTAAGAATACTAAACAACAACAATAATGAATACACCAATAATAGTGTAATTAATCAATGTGAAAATCACATTGTTCAAAAACTCAGGAGGCTGATTGACATATTGTCTATTGCGAAAGTATTACTTTCGGGCATAAATCAAACTAAGTAACTATAACATCATAGTAATAGGTAATATAATTTTAAAATCCCATCGCCATATGTTTTCTTAAAAAAAGAATTATCTCTACATAACATCAAACAAATTAAATACATATATGTGTATTTCTAAATGGTGCCGTCTACTGAAGAGGCCTTTTAGTTGTTATGTATTTTTTTTTGCATTAATATTTCCGTATTCGGTATTTCTAAGAAAACACCCCCACCGAAATTCCAATGTGGTTAATTAATGTGTAAACCTTTTTCTCTTTATGTATTTATATTTCTGTTTAAATTTTTAGTCTTTACCTTTGATCGCAATAATACACACAAGAAAGTGATTTATGGCTTTGATAAGAGCATATATCCTCCGAAAGCTGCATTTACACCCAAGAAATTTTAAAATTCACGATTGCTAGTGTCCCGATTTTTCCTGTGAGAAGTGTACATCTTTTATTACTACCGTATAAAATGTGTAATTAGTGAACTAACGCAACATAACAGCCGTGACAAGAAACGCAATTGCTGTACATTTCGTATTTCGTCGAAAACACGTGACGTTGTGATTGTATTATAACAGCGTCCTCAGGGGCGGTACACGGTCAAACATAGAACTACGACTTAGATTTCCGATTTTTCTTAATAATAATAATAATAATAATAATATCGATTTATTGGGATCATACAAAATATATACATTTTCATATTGCCCAAAAAGACCAAATCACTACAATAGTGCTCTTCCTTTAGCCTCGAGTCACGTCCAAATTTACTTGATTTTAGCCGTCAATTAAAGATTGAAAATTATATTATATTATATATTCAGTTACGACATTGTTAAATTAAATCAGGTGTGAATATTGACCAATATGTTTAATTTGCAGAAATCTAATAACAGACATATCTAATTTAAACAAAAAATACTTCTAGAAGTTAGAAATTAAATTAACAAGCTCTAAAAACAGAATAAACAATATGTAGTTCTAAAAATATAATGAAAATGTAAATACCACATAAACATAAACTCTGAAAGCAGAAAAACTTAAAATAAACTCTTAATAACAACAGGCAATCGATAAAGTCTTTTAAAAGAATGTCCTCTGTGCCTATATTAAATTTAGTTTTTTATATTAAGTCTCTAATTTTTTTTTTTTTTGGTATATGACGTTTCGACATGTATTATTGTTTATTTCATTTGCATATCTACAAAATAAGCAAAGAAGTAATTACAAAATTTATTAAATATGTAAATAAATCTAAAAATGATGAATAACATATGGCCGAGTCTGAGTTGCATATAGTGTTGAGATCTGCTTTTATTAACGTTGTTATTAAGAGCATGGAACTCCCTATAATGCAAACTTTGATCAAACTGAAGCAGCTGATACTTAAAAATTAAATTTACTTGATGTTTTTTATTTTTAAATGCTTCAACTCTACAATGATTTTCATTTCATTTCCGATAAGGATATTCAGGTTAAATTGAACCAGCACGAGCAATTCTTCCGTCCAGTGAGGGGAGCGGCCAGCGTGGGAACCGATCAAGTTTGGCTACCGCCTTTCGGCGAATATCGACCGCCCACGCCGCAAGATGACGCTGCGGGCGCGTGCGGGTATTCCCCGCAAAATTGGCCGATGAAATTCGGGGGAAATGCGACTTCGACAGAATCGAATAAGGTAAGATGATCTGGAGATGTGAATTATGAATGAATGTTACAAGTTACGTGATTTAAATCGGGATTTAGGGATTTTCCAAGTTTTTTGGCTTGTATTTCGGGAATTACTATAAGAATTCGAGATTTCCGCTTTGCAATTGTTATCAAATTCGTTTTATTATTTAAGTATTTATATTTATTTTTTAAACTTTACATACCAAATTTATCGGTTACATTACATTTCAATATGTATTTGTTAATACATCACTACATAATAGCGCCAGATACATATCTCACTTCTGTCACTTTGTTACTCTAAAAGTTCCTAACAATGCGCTCAACTTACTAAAAGTCTCTGACACAATAATAGTTGGTGTGTTTTATTTTAATAGTATACGATGTCTCAGATCTTTAGCTATGTAATTTAGTTTTTTAGTTTTATAGAAAATAAAATTTTAGAGGATTTGCCGATTTTGGGTTGTATTTTTGTAATTATTTGGAATTGATGGTCTTATTTTAGAAATGACGTTTCTTGTGCCATATTTTGATGGTGAACCAGGTTTCAAATCTCTTTTAAGAAATTGATATTTTAAAAAACTTGAGATTTGGGAATCTTTATGTGTTAAGTAAATTTAGATTTGGTAACTCTGAAATCATTAGGAGCTAGTAATTTCGACTTTATAACAATAATTTCTATTTCACATTCTAATATAGTGGAGAATCCAAAATTTCCATTCAACTTTATTTTCAAGAAATTCATATTTTTGTTCGAAAACATTAAAATGAATATAGATTAAAAACTACGAAATGTTTCGGTCTATATTCCGTACATCATCAGGCAGTAATAACGTCAGTGTTCCTGGTTGGCAAAATCAAACGTGTTTGGGTTTTGTGTTTATCGTTGTAATGTAGTATTAACATTTAATTTTGATTAAGAAATTTAACAAATTTAACAATTTCCTTATGATGGTCGGAATATAGACCGAAACAAGGCGTAGTAGATAATAAATTACATAAAAGATTGGAATCTTTTTGGAGACATTTTTAATCAACAACAACCAATCATGGACTCACACCCAAATTAAAATATTGTCTAGTTTTTAGGTTACAACTTTGTAATTGTTAGGAGCTTGTACCTCATATTTGGCTGGGATATTTCTTATGTTACTTCTAATACTGCGCTAAGTTTCAAATATCTAGCTGATTTAATTTTTTTAAAAATTGATATGTCAACTCTAACTTAAGATTTGGAAATCGTTTAGTTTCCAGCCTGTAACTTTGAAATTATTAACAGTTGGTAATTTATCCTCCGACATCAATAACTCTTGTATCATAGTGTAATGACAAATTTAAAATTTTTAACATAATTTTCAAGAAATCTGTATTTTTAAAAGAAAATAGAAATTTTTTTTCTTTCGTAATTATTGTAGGAGTTTCTAGTTCCACTTGTGGCAGTGATCTTTTTTGTTAGTTTTCCATCTGTAATTCTGAAATTATTATTAGAGGTTGGTCTTCTAATTTTGCAACAATAATTCCTTTTTTATATTTTAGTATAACACCAAACTTGAAATCTTTAAGCTAAGTTAATTCTAAAGAAATCGCTATTTATTAATAGAAATTAAATTGCATTTTTCTAGTTTTTAGTTTGTATTCTTGTAATTATTAGGAGTTTATAACTCTGATTTGACATTGATATTTCTCATGCCATATAAATATTTGTTTTTAAAACAGTTAGGAGATAATTTTTGCAGATAATTATAACGAGTTAGTGATTCTAAGTTTGCGACAATGTTACATTCGAATACTGTTTCAAATTTTAAATTTCCAACAGCTTCTTTAATTCATATAAAATCGACATTTTTCTAAAAATAATTATTCTTTGTAGCCATACCATCAAAATCTTTCCAAATCGCAAAACACACCGGTAGATTTGGTGATATCGAACTTAGATCAATCCATCGACAGCAAAGAACTGCCAAAGATCCTAACAAACTTATTAAAGCAATACGTGATGGTAAATCACTTATCCCAAAAGTGATTCTTATCTCCTAAACCTGTATAAATTGCAGATATTAAGTTTGAACATCAACATACAACCAGACAGCAGCCCGATCGCTTTGGTTAAAGTCGCCAATCACCAGGAAGCACAGCTGGCGATATCACATTTACATCATTACAAGTTGGGTTATAAAAAACTTACCATATCATACGCACAAAGTGGCAATAATATAGATCCTGTGCAATTGAGGGAAATGGTGATAGCTTTATTGCAGGTAAATTAGAGATTTTAGACACCATTTCTGCGTAATGGAAATCGAAAATGTATTTTAAATGATGATAACATAGGCCGATATTAATAATTCAGTGAGATCCTGTTTTTAAAACGGTCGATTTCCTGGATTATAATGATTATATTTCCTTATGAAGCGTTTATGTGCTGAATTATTTATTTCGTTTAAATATTTCAATTTAATCACATCCTAACACTGATCGAAGTTGTTTTCATGGAATTTTAGGAGGTTCCAGGCAATCGTATGCCTCTATTCAAACTTATACACCTGTTAGAATCGAGATACCACGCTAACGTTTCTGTATCGGAAATCAATAAACTCAGAGACATCTGCAAAATCACCGATGAACTCGGTGGAAGGATTATTTCTTTAACATCAGAGATTCGAACATCACCCCAAGGAAATTTGGGCAGAGTAGATATCCATTCCGAAACTGTATTATTTCCCATTTAATATTTCAATTGTCCCTTTCAGAATACGATTTTATATTGTTCGGTGCACTGTCCGAACGGTTTGGAGAGTCGTGGCTGGGGAGAAGCCGAGGTTTCGCAGTTACCTAATGTTCTCATGCCTCTAAAAGCTTTCTCGGAGAAGGTGAACGAGTTGTTGTCCTCTCACATGGGAACTTTACCACTTTTAAGGTGTTTTTCTGTTGTATTGTGCGGTTAGGGATGATGTAAGGGTGATATGGTGTTTCGTTTTCCAGCTTTCCGATTTGCTACAAGATAGAATTCGAGCAATCATTGCCGGTCGATGATAACGGAGTCCCTTGGAGCATTTGGTTACGTGCGTTAAGAATGTGGAGTTGAAGTTAGGTGGACCGAACAATAATATTAAATACATCAAGAGGGAAATTAAAGCTAACAATACCGATAGTGTGAAAGAAGGTAAATTTAATTTTTTATTTTATGATTACATATTAATTAGCTAAAACATAGTACTACATACTACATACATAAACATAAGTATTTTTTTTTCTTCCGGCAAAATTTACTGTTAATTATAGTATTTAAAAAGAAAGGCGGCAATTTGAGTAATCACTTTATTTTGTAATAATAACAATTCTTTCAGCTCTCTTTTAACCCACATTCTTTTTTAAACTGATGATTTTTAAAAACTAGTTTGTGATCGAATTAATTTTTACAGAATATAGTTAAAATTATAAAAATTAAGTATAAATAATAATGGAAATACTTTTTTATACATATCGAATTAGTAACTGCATGTAATATTTGAATCTTTCAAGAATGAAATAATAAAATCTTGAAAATATTTACTAGAAAACCAGGTGGAGTAAATAACAATGCCGAGATACGAGACAACGAAATTTGACGATAACAATTTCTTAATGCGAAATCTTTTTGTGTTCCTTGACAGTTTGACTTGTATAAATCGATATAAAACCCTTCTCAAATAAATATGAAAAGTTACAGAATATATTTAAGATATATAATGTTTGGAAAGACCTGTGTTATAGTAAAAACATCATAATTTTTTTTTATGAGCTTTTTACAATTAACTCTATAGGTGGTATTTATTTTTTTCTTATACATCTATTTTATCTTTTCGGGTGTTGAAGATTTTTGTAGTTCTTTTTAGTTTTTGAGATATAAGTGTGAAGTACTTTTCTTCTGACAAATGAATAATCATAATTTTTAATCCTATTTTTAAAGGTTCATTATTTTTGATTCTTTACGATTAACAATCAGATTTTATGACCTTAAAAATTTTAGTGTAGCATAGCTAACAGGTTAAATAGCTTTAAATCATTTAGCTAAAAAAGAAAAGAAAACCATTTTTTTTTCAAGGGATGATTAAATTAGAAAGTAGGAGAAATTAGGGTGTTTTTTTTTATATTTTCCATAATTAATCGGTAATTTTGCAGGATTAATGAATAAGTATTTTTGGGATTTGCAGAAGCTGATGTTATGGTTTAATCTTGGTAAATTTAAGTGGCTGTATAGTGTTCTACTCTGCATGAAAAATGTTTCTGTACATTACATTTATTAACAGTTATATAAGAAATAATAAATATTGGCGCTAGTAATAGAAAAATCTTCTTACTCCATTAATGAATATTTTTTTTTGCTTGGCTATACGTATTTTTTTGTGGTTTCATGTTTGTTCTGTTTGTTTTTCTGTATTATTATTATATTATTTATTTCCAATATTTTGTTTGTTATATTAAACATTTTATCTACATGATATTTGTATTTCAACACATTGTATCCAGTGTTACTGGCCCAAACAATACGAAAATAAACTAAAAACTATAAGCACATTCCTCTAATTAAGTAATCAATAAATTAAAAATAATCGTTATGTAAAAAATAAATGTAATTTCGAAAATTATTTAAGCAATATTGCTAAAACAAAGCTGTTATTAAATATTGTAAAACTCTTGGTGCCATCTATTGTACGGAATTATTTTCAGTCAAATTAAACCAAGAAATTAACGTTTCCAATTTAATAAATTTAAACATAGAGACTTTTCGTATATCAAATTCACAAAAAGAAAGTTTGTTTAGGTGTTCTGTGTTTAATGTACGTCATTTTAATAATGGGACTTTCCTAAAAGAAATTTATGTTTATAAATTGCCTACACAAAGAGATTTGACAACTGTGTACACATCCCTCATAAGCTCCATACTGTCAAAGTGGAGTGGAATGGACTATAGAGGTAAATTTTCTTATTATTTTATATAATTATTCACCAAGCTTCGAGTTTTTAAAAATTAACAAATTGAAAAAGACAGCGGAATATTACAAAATAAAGCAATATTTGCTCAAATTGCCTCTTTTTTCATTTATAAAGTATACATATGATTTTTTTTTATATTTAAACCTGCAGCGGAAGCACTCTTAAAATCGTCGACACAATCGATTATCTCTAACATCCAATTGCTGTGCCGAGAAATGGTCGATCTTCTTAAAACAACAGAACGATGCCAGCTACCCTTAGGTCGTTTAATTCCGGCTTATCACCACCATTTCGGCAGGCAATGTCGAGTAGCCGATTACGGATATACCAAATTAATCGATCTGTTGGAATCACAAATAGTTGCCGGTGTCGTTCAGGTGAACTTATACAATTCTTTTATCTAATACGATCAAGTGACTGAAGTTGGCAATACAGAATTTACGTTGGTACTACTGAACAGTCAGCTCATCTATTTTTTTTTCATTAGTTATGCTGAATGTTTACATTATGAATGTGGATTAAACGGAGAAAAGTTATCTCAGATTTATGAATTTACAATATAATAATATACACTCTCTGAGATACACAAAATGAACATAATTGTGATATTGTTCGTTAAAATCGTAATATAATATACTCAATGCAGTTCAATTTATTAAATACACATTTAAAAAATATAATATGTTTAAAATGTCCACACATCATTTTTAATAGTTTTGTCCGTTTCTTGATATATTTGTACCATTTGAATCGGTATGCTATTAATTTCTTCAGAAATCGCTGCTTACATTTCATCCAAATTATGATGTATGTGACGGAACGTTTTGTTTTTTAAATACCCGAAAAGAAAAAAAAATCCAATGGTGTGAAATCGAGTGAATTTTCTGGAAATCGATTTACACTAATTAGTCTGTTATTAGTCATAAAATTGTTGTAAATAATCTGTTGCATTGACGAAGCACCGTCTTGGTGAAAATATCCACGGCCGATTTCATCATCACGCAAGTTATTTAGAAATGATTTTAGAATTTGTTCGCTATTACGCTCTGAATTTATAGTATCGTGGAAGAAAGTTGGCCCTCTTTTTCGTATAGATTTATTTGGACTAGCATTCATTCTTAGCCTAATATTTTCTATTATATCATCTAATGTAAATACTCAAGGAGTTCTTTGATGTTTCCGCTTGGAAACACTATCGGTTTTCATAAATAATAATAATAATATTTATTTTTCTCCATAAACATACATGAAAGTACATATAAAGAAACGTCACAGAAAAAATTATATATAACATTCTTCAGAATTTAAACTAAAATAATCATTTACATTATATAAAATCATATTTTGGAGACCATGCTTAATTCTATTTTTAAAATTTCTAAAGTTTAATGCCTTAACTACTTCAGGTAATGTATTATACACTTTTAGTCCTATGTTGACAAAGCTCTTGTGTGACATATTTAAACGATGTTGTGGAGGTATGATATTGTCTTTATTTCTTGTGTTGTAATTATGTAAATTAGAGAATCTGTCATAACTATGGTAAACCAACCTATCTCGATGCCGTTGGAATACGTCTAAGGCAATTTCAACTTCCGGATACTTAGCAACAAATTGTTGAAGGCACATCTGTGCGGAAGATACTCAGGTCCCATCAATATTTAATATTCCCCTACGATACCATCACGATAAACGTGTCTTGATGCAACGTAAACGGCATGGTGTGTCTTTAATAAGACAAATTTTATTCAGCAATAAACGAAATAAAATCTGTGCCAATTCAAAATATCAGGAAAAGCGTAGATTTCTCCAGAACTAAGCGCAGGGCGAGTTAATAGCGAAGTAAGCTAACGGTGGAAATAAATAAATAAGTGAAAATAATAAGTAGTAGTATTTAAGTGAATTAGTTAATAGTTTAACAGATATTTTTAGTAGCAGTGTTATTTTATTTTTATTAAACTGCAAATGTAGAAATAAATACTTTTTATTTAATATGTCGCCTATGTTAATAATTTGAATCCGGAAAATGTACGTATTGCTGTGTACTGATTGAATGTGAAAATGCAAAATGAATAAATAAAAATGAAAAATTAAATTAGCTAGCTCAACGGATAACAATTTTTTAAAGGGCGTAAAAGAACAATTAAACACAGAGTTATTACCCTCGCGAATCAAAACTTGAATCCAACCGCGAAAAGTAAATTGTGAGAGTGAATGAAAACTGACTCTCTCAAGTACCCCAAAAATTGAAAAGGTTTAATTAAAAATAAAAGAACTGAAATTTTGTGATGACGTTAATAAACAACCAAGAATGTTATTATAAAAAAAAAAGAAAAAAAAAGTTAATTACAAATTTTGCAGAAAATAAAACCGTGAACAGAGGGTTCTGGTCTAAATAAAAAACTGCACGAGATTCTAAATTACAATAGGACAATACTATTTCCTAAATCAAAGCAAAAGATTAATTTGCTCAGGAAGATAATCCAATATCTTTCAAAATCAAACCACATGGTATCAAATTAAAATAAAATAAATTCGTGAAACACCAAAAATTTACAAAAATGAAAACTAAAAGCAAGAACAATGCTACTATTCACCCAACCCGAGGTGATTAACAATAAAAAAACAAATCGGCAAAATTAAAAAACGAAAAAATTAAACTCATAAAACAAAATTATAATGAGGAAATTAAAACTAAAAAATCTATCTTCCTGCACGAAATAATAAATGATCTTATATCTAAAATGTGTACACAACAATATAATAACAATTATTATTAAACGAGTTCCTTGATGGACAAAATAAAAGACGAATTTAAGCGAAACAATTCTCTATATCAAAAGTATTAACAAAATGGCAGCAAACAATTTAAAAATTTACGTCTACTCACGCTTGCGTCTGCCAAGGAACTAACTCTTACACAGTGTTCCCAACCTTTAAGCATAGAATTTCCCACACGAGAACTATCAAAATTTCCCTTTCTTTTAACAAAATTCCCACAAATACACAAAACACAGTAAATACCATATATACCATGGTACAAATATACAAGATATGCTCTTGCCAGTAAAATAAAGTAGTGAGTTAGTCGCCCCATTCTATAAATAACGTAAACAAATAATTTATTAGTAGAAAATTTATCATATATAGAATAACAGGCATTTGTATTCTAATGGCGTGTTTGCACGATACGCAATCCTATTGTTAATTTAACATTTTTGCTTTTAAACTGCACGGCAAACTATTATTCGAACCGATTAACGAATCATTATTTGATTAAATGCTAAATAACTAGCTATGCAAAAAAAAAATCCCACGTATACCATGCTATTTCCCTTTTTCCCTTCGACTTCAAAACTTCCCACGAATCGGGAAATTTCCCACGAGTTGGCAACACTGCTCTTACAATCTCGACCGCTGCGTACAACGAAGCCGCACAATTCAATACGCCAACGAACAAAATCTCAAAACATAAACTATACAAGCGAACGCAAGACATTTAACTTATTTAGAAACTAAATCTTATATAAAAATAAAATCTATATCTGTGAAAATTCTCTCGAAACATTGACAAACGCTGAACGGAGTAAACATGACAACATCTGAATTTGCGAAAACGGGGGTGCCAGTCCACAGCAGTATGTATGTACAATAAAATAATGATAATAATAATAAAACAGCAAGAATGAGAACCCTAATAGCCAAATTTAAATTTCCCGCAATTATTCTTAGTAACTTCAACATTGAAACATAAAATTACCCACCATTTTGTACTGCATTAATAGTTATTTTAATGTCTTTACGTTGAATTCACTAAAAAATTTTGGCGGGAAATTTAAATTTGGCTATTAGGGAAATCGTACAACAGATGACAAACAGAGGTGTAGCCGATGGATTGAAGTAAATATGAACTAGTTACTCTAGGGTCTTTTTTCTACCAACTTCAGTTACTTTCAGTTGATCACGGTGCACAATAAAGCTCATCATCGATTTCTCTACATAGATTTTGGGTTACGGCACGAGGCGTGTCATAACACTGACGCACTCTACGCAAATACGGAGATTCACGTCCGACCTCCTGCGGGTGCTAAAGGGGCAGGTTTCTAGACAGCTAACAGCTGCCGAATTCCCCACGGCTTACGAAAGAATCGTCGGTAAAGCGTTCAACGCGATCGAGTACGGATTGTGCAGCTTAGACGATCTCTTCGACGAAGTACCAGATAACACGGTCGTCATCACGAAGAAAGGCGGTATGACGATGATTTCCATACCCAAACGCGAACAAACAGCCGAAGAAATCGTACGAACTAAACAATTCGCCGAGGAGGTGGTCAAACTGCTAAGTTACTCCCCGGAATGTTCGATGCTGTTCAACAAATTCGTCCCCGCCTATCACCATCACTTCGGGCACCAGTGCAAAGTCTCCGATTACGGCTTTACGAAATTGATCGAGTTATTCGAAGCGATCCCCGACACGGTGCGCATAGAGGAAATGACCGACGGTGAACGCAAAGTCTTGCTCACGCTACCGAAAGCTTTGCATGTTTTAGGAGAGCAGATCGTCAATACGATCAAACATTCGAAATTGGCATCGTTACCGTTGGAGTCGCTTCCATCGACTTACTTGAGAGAATATGGGTACCCGTTAAAACCGGAATCTTACGAATGCTGCAACTACAATGAATTAATCGCAAAATTATCGGATTACGTCGAAGTTACGCAAAGCAGCGTCGGCCCTCTGTTGGTGTTAACGCACGCTGAAAGCAATTGCACGATCTCCATGAGGATCTGGTCGATTTTATTGCAACCGCCTCATACGATGAACACTTCGAATCTGGTGAATCAATACAGGATCAAGTTTCAGAGTAATATATCCGTTGTGAAGTTGGAGCAGTTGACGGAAGTTGTCGCTGTGGGTATTCCCCTAAAATGTGTTATTATGAGATGTATTTTCATATATCTTGTTTGTTTTTTTTTTTTAGGTGATTTCGTCCGAAGAGAGAGTCTGTTTAACTCCGTTCTTTATTCTCGCGGCGCAAGTGTATAATGTGATATACAGATCCGGCGGGCAAGTCGGTTATACTAATTTGGAGAATTTGTACAAGCGCACGTACAATAAAGAGATCTGTTATTCGGCGATAGGTGCGAAATCGATGGATGATTTGATAAGTCGGTTAAATTTTATGGTTTTGATACGTGGAAGTCGCAAGAAAACTAATGTGGTCTTAAATCAGAAATTAAAAGGTATGTTTTGAAATTACTTTATTCTGTTTATACTCTTTGTTAATGCTGGGCATAATCAAGTGATTTCATAATCGATTATTTAGGTAATATATTTAGGTAAGAGTTCTGTATTTCGCCCACTGAATTCACTTTTATACAGTGAGGTCGTAAATGGTCCTCCCCCCCCCCCTGATAACTTTTGAATGGTATGAGATAGAGCAATGAAACAAAAACCAAGTGAAATTAGAGATAATTCGTGATTTTTTTGCCTATAGAGATACGCAAATGGTTTCTGATGTAAAATAGAGGGCGTAGCTATCTTTAAAATTTTAAATGGGAAGTAATTTCATTTAGAAGCTCATTTGGAAGATATTACTTTTATGGCAATGCAAACAGTTTTACGATTTTCGAAATTTTTACCCACTTATCCAAGATTAATAATTGGAGTACTTACGTTACTTTTTCGATAGCCCTCGTATTCGCTTTTTGGATATAGTGTACAGAAACCTGTAATTACAGTAATCTGTAGCATAAACAGCCACACACATGACACATAAACTGACAGATAAGACACTTTTGCTAAATTTTGCAAAAACGTCATATTGTAAAATGTCATATTTTACAGCAATCGCATCGTAAGTCACATAAACCACAATATGAATACGAGGGCTATCGAAAAAGTAACGTATGTACTCCAATAATTAATCTTGGATAAGTTGGTGAAAATTTCGAAAATCGTAAAACTGTTTGCATTGCCATAAAAGTAATAGAAATATCTTCCAAATGAGCTTCTAAACGAAATTACTTCCCATTTAAAATTTTTAAAGATAGCTACGCCTTCTATTTACATCAGAAGCCATGTGCGTATCTCTATAGGCAAAAATCACAAATTATCTCTAATTTCACTTGGTTTTGTTTTCATTGCTCTATCTCATACCATTCAAAAGTTATCAGGGGGGGGGGGGGGGGGGGAGGGGCATTTACGACCTCACTGTATATGTATACACTAACGGATAGTAGAGCACGTCTTCCTGAGCCCCAAAAAGACATTCATTTTTTTTAGGAAATAAAAAGAAAGTAGTGAAAACTGTGTTTGAAAAGTGCTATTTCCAGGTTCTGATCGATGCGATTTTGACGTTTATTTAGGTGTGGTCACACTGCATCAATAATGAAAGTTACTAAATGTAATTGATTTTGATAATTAAATTTAAACCAAATACTAGATCATGAAAATTTTGCTGATCATGATGATTTCCCCATCCTTAAGGTTAAAAAAAAATTATGTAGTTTACAGTTATTTGCACCATTTTTCCCTAATAACAAACTTAGTTAAGTAGAGGCTCAGCTTAAGGTGAACCTTAAGGTGAATATGTTTTGTACCGTCGAAACTAGGAATAAAGCTTAGCTAAGTGTTGAAAACGGATGGCAACAGTGTCAGACAGTGTGAAAGTGACTTGTAACTTGTAAGTTTTTGACAGAAACACACAAAAAGAAGGAGAATGTCGACTTTTAATTCTTGATACGAATTTTCGAGTTTTCATTATTGTTGTCAGGTCAGTCTCAGGAATATTAACAGCTGATTCATAAAAGCAACACTATTATTGCTGAAAATTTGTTATTTAATTAGATATAACATAACAAACTGTATGCATTCGTGGTCAAAGGAATGCTTGTTTCGTCTTAGGTTACATGGTAAACTTAAAATTATTTTTTATAACTACTCACACATCAAGGATATTCAATTTCAGCTTCAATCAGGTTTAGTGTAAATAATGTTGTACATTTGGTTACCCTAAATCGCCGGAAAAATTTAAGTTCGTCAAACGTATGAAAATATTCTGCCCTTTCATTTACTTGTCTAGGTATACCACAAAAAATTATATTTAACTCGTCCAATTCATCATCACCTTCAAACATTATGTTATTTATTAAGATATTACGTGCCATTTTGTTTCAAAACTGTACAAATAATAAATATTCCCACAACAATAAATAAAACACCTCGAGAACACCGTAATACAACAAACAAAAGTCTTCTTTCACTTGCCGCAATACTTGTCATTTGAAACCAAAAGTGAGGTTAACTGAACCTTCAGCGGGGCAAATCTTCGGCTTATTTTGAATAACACTGAACTGGTCCTTAAACAGTGGTGCAAAACGAAATCATAGTTTAGGATGTACTTAAGTCTTAAGTTAAGCTTGAGTATAACCGGTGCAAATAGCCGTTAATCGATAATTTGGAAATTTCCAATGGTTGAAATATGAGATCTCTGTCCCCGATAACTTTTATAGTTTTTATACTTTTAAAATTGGTAAAATCATCGTGAGCATCAATCAATTGAGGGAAATAATTTCTATTGCAGAAATATTATTGCGAAGAGCGAAACAACTTCGCGATTTGTACAGTTTGAATAAAGTTAATAAAACTCCAATTCTCTTGACGGTATACAATAACCAAAAAACAACCTATAAGAACCTTGTAAATGAGACAAAAAAGACTTTCTATAAAACTAAAATCTTGAATTCTGAAAATAGAAGCAAAACTGCTTGGAATATTATCAATACAATAACAAATTCCCGTAAAAATAATATAGAACCCAACACGGTAGCCCTGCGGTACATGTTTTCAGAATCCTTTTATTTTATAACTCTGTTAGGACGTTGCCAGATAACCCTGCAATTCATCGAGCACCGCATGTGAACGATAGCGTATTTTTGACTCCAAGAGATGAACATGAGGTCGAACGTGTGTTGTTGGAAGTCGCTTCTAAACAACTTGCTGGTGTCGATGAAGTGCCTTGTTTTGTTTTAAAGTATGTTGTGTCAAGCATAGCAAAACCACTAACGATAACAATAAACCACTGCCTCCTCAAAGGCGTTTTTTCCGGGCAAATTAAATGTGAGCAAAGTTATTCCAATATTCAAAAAAAGGTGACAAATTCAAAGCTTGTAATTATAGACCAGCAGCGGGATTCAGAACCTCACGATTCGTGTCGAATCGTCAAAATTTTTGTCGACATGTCGACTGGGTAGCAATCACGGTATTCAGACATTACTCGAATCGAATAAACGATCACGTGATCACATAGATTCTGAATTAGTCGATTCATTAGAAATTTTTGCGGAGGAGGAGAAATGTGACATCCTGTGTATAACAGAGCATTGGTTTACAGTGAATAGTATTGAGTCGGTTAATTTGACTGGTTATGATTTAGTGACGCATTTCAGCAGAACAGTTTCATCACATGGAGGAGTGGCGATCTATGTTGGGAAATCTCATAACCTGATTTTTGAAGAAATAGGGATTGTAAAAATATTATCTGTAGAGTGTCAATTTGAATGCGTAGCCGTACAAGTTAAGATCCTAAATACTTACTTCATTGTGGTGACAATATATAGGAGTCCTGGCGGTAATTTTCTATTCTTTTTGGACAAGCTCAATGAAATGTTGGAAATATTGAGTAATTATAAAAATAGATATGTAGTAATATGTGGCGACTTCAACATTAATTCTTATGCCAGTCTAATGAGTTGAAAGTTTTAATGATTTATAGGGTCTTATAATATTGTCGCTACTATAAAGGAGCCTACAAGATACAATAACTGTATTGATAATATCTGTGTTGATAAATCTATATCATATTTTGACAGTAGGGTTATACATAATGGTGTCTCCGACCATTCTGCTCAGAAATTGCAATGTATATTTGAGAGAGAAGAGGTCACCCCATCATATATCACATATAAACCTGTCAATAATAAAAAAAATATTTTACATTTCCGGCACCTATTACAAAATGATAGTTGGTCAGATGTTTTTAGAATCAAATAACTTAGAGAAGCAGTATCTAAATTTCATTCAAAAAATAAATAAGAATTATGAAATAGCTTTTCCAACTATCCGCAAAGTAGTTACAAATAATGTGAATGTGACTAATCATTGGATAACTAGGGGTATTAGGGTTTCGTCATTAAAACTAAAGGAATTGTATCGGTTGACCTTGGAAGGGGATTGTCACGTGAAAGCATTTTATAATCAATATAAAAGCATATACAGAAAGGTAATAAAACAAGCGAAACTAATGTTTAACAGTAAAAAAATAGCTACTTCCGCAAATAAAAATAAAACGGCATGGAATATGATAAGGACTAATACTTGTGCAACGAATCGCAAAATAAATGACGATATTGTTTTAATAGATGACGAGGTTGAGTTGAAAGAACATAAAATAGTAGCTAATAAATTCAATGATCACTTTCATTCAATAGCAAATAATTTGATTACAAATAATACGGGTAACTTGAATTTGCAACATGTTAACCATAATTGTAGCACGTTTTTCTTATTTCCTACCCATCAAGCTGAGGTACGAGAAGTAGTTGTCAGCTTAAAAAATACTCATTCTACGGGCTACGACGGTATTAGTACTGCTCTAGTAAAAACGTGTTTAGATGACATTGTCGTTCCATTAGTTGAGATAATAAATTCTTCGTTTAGCACAGGCTTATTCATCAACGATCTAAAAATAGCAAAAATAAAACCTCTTTACAAATCTGGATCTAAAAAATGCGTTGATAATTACAGACCTATTTCGTTGCTTAGTGTATTCTCAAAAATTATTGAAAAGATAGTGGCTAACAGATTAGTGAAATTTTTGGACAAACATAACATGCTGAATAATTCCCAATTTGGTTTTCGTGAGGGGCGTTCCACTGTGTCGGCTGTAACCGAATTTTTAAACGAATTATATAAATCTTTTGAAGAAGGACAATCCAGTATCGGCGTGTTTGTTGACTTAAGCAAAGCGTTCGACCTGGTTAAACATGATGTTTTGCTTGCAAAGTTAGAGTGTTGCGGTGTCAGGGGCCAGGCTTTGGAATGGTTTAGTAGTTATTTACACGGTCGGCCACATTATGTAGATATCAATGGCACATCATCTTATTTACACCACATGAGCAGTGGTGTTCCACAGGGTAGCGTATTGGGGCCATTGCTATATATAATTTATGTTAACGATGCTCCGAATTTGAAAATGATTATGTATGCCGACGACACTTCACTGTTAATTACAACCAAAAAGAAAGAAGACATACGCATGACAGTAGAAAATGTAACAAATAAGTTAAATAATTATTTTTTAAGTAACGCCTTACACTTGAATTGTAAAAAGACTGTTTTTATTGAATTTGGTTTAGTCCAACGTGCAAGGGATTCATCGCATTTGATAAGGGTTAACAGCTTCTACTCAAGTAGATTCAACAAAGTTCTTGGGTATACATGTTGATGGGAATTGCTCTTTCGGAAACCATATCAGCCACTTGGTTAACCAACTAAAAAGTATATGTTTTGTTATAAGTAGATTACGCCATATTGTTAACATGGTTGCTGTAAGATTATACTACTTTGCTCATTTCCAATCACGAATTTCCTATGGAATAATTATTTGGGGTTGCTCATCTGAAACAATCAGAGTTTTTAAAATACAAAAAAGAGTCATCCGACTGATGAACAAAGTAAGCTTTAGAGCAAGTTGTAGGATGTTGTTCCAGGAAATGGGTATTATGACGGTGCCTTGTATATATATATATCAATTACTTTTGTATGTTAGACAGAATTTGCATACGTTCAACAAATTAAATGACACTCATTCGTATAATACCCGTAATAGCCATGTCTTAGAAATTCCTAAGCATAGATTAACCGCAAGCGAAAGAAGCCCCAGATATCAGGGTATTCTTTTATTTAATAAGCTTCCAGCAGAATATAAAACGCTATCTTTTAGTAGATTTAAACATAGTATTAAACATTTATTAATTACTAAAGCTTATTATTCAGTAGAAGATTATCTATGCGATCATAATATCTGATGTTATATGTGTTCTTACTGGGGTGTTATTTTGCATCTCTCTCTCTCTTTATTTCGTTTCATATAAAATAATTACTGTATGAATTATGTAATATTACGAACTTGAGATAGGTTTTTAATTATTATTGACTCTCCTTTTGTATCTAGGAAGGAATGTATATTTTATCTTTATTTTAATTACAAAGTTTGTGACTTATCCTATACTGCAATGTAGTCTAAAAGGATGAAATAAAATTATTATTATTATTATCATATTTTGTCGATATCGAAGGCATCGATTCGACCCGAATCGATTGAAGTTCTGAATCCTTTGTGCGGAGCAGATCGACGTGTGAAACAATTTATAACTGCTTACAACATGTACCTATATGGGGAAGTGGACGCGGGGAACACTGTAGTTGGCATGTTTTTTGATTTGTCAAGAGCGTTCGATAGAGTGAATTATGAAATTTTGCTATCAAAGATGTGGGCCTGGGGGATGCGTGGTGTTGCGTATGACTTGGATGTAGTGTATATATTATTAACCGTCAGGCACGCATGGCAATTCAGATTAGTGCTGAAGATTTGAAGTGGCAATATCTTTCTCCGGCTATGAATATTACATGCGGGGCCCCTCAAGGTTCTATACTTGGCCCTACTCTCTTTGTGATCTATAAATTATGTTCAGTATACTATAGAATTAGAAATTTGAGAACTAGTGTCGATGTCGGCACTTTGCCAATGTTTCTACTTTTCCTACATGAATCTCAATTGAGATATGTAAAAAATTTTGGGGTTCAGCTCTTTCTTGGGTTCTTTATTATCAAAAAAAGAATTTTGAGGTGTATGGTGGGCGGCGTCCTCCAGAGTCTCGTGCCGGCTTATATTTGAAGAGTTGATCTTGGCCCTTATAGTCGCTGTATTTGTACGAATTATTAATATTCTACAAGCGCAGTGAAAATTAGTTTCACGTAATGACATAAGTATATCGGTACACAGAACAACTTTTTACGAACGTCGGCCATATTATAAATGTGCTGTTTTATTTCATTGCTCTGCCGAAACAAATTAAAATGGCTCCCACTTTTAGATCATTTAAACAGTTGTTAAAATCATATATATGCATCACCATTTGTTTTATAACGCAAATGAATACCTGAGTGAGTGATTAGTTTCATACGGATCATTGCATTGTTGACTTTTTTATAGCTTTTTTTGTTGATAATTGTTAATAGTATATGTTTTATATTTTATTTTATTATTATTTTTTATGTACATATACTGTATTTATTTTGTTGACAATGTATATGTTCTTTACAACTCATGACAGTAAACATTATTATTATTTTATTATGAATATTACAAAGTATCTGGGTGATAAAAATGAGCATACTGTTTCGTAGAATCATTTTTGGAGGTGTTTATATTAATTTCTCTTCTTCATATTCAGAAGCATTTATTTGAACATTAAATTAGAAATGATGTATAGATTGTTTAATTGTTAAATGCAGTAAATTTTTCACTCAGTCAACTAACTTTTCATTTGCAGAATATGGAATACCCCTGCCGTTATCAAACACTGACACCCAGTGTACCAAAAAAGAAGATTCGATGGTTCAATGGCCTCCCCCGCCTGCTCACGACATAATCTTAACACCAAAATCGTCCTACAAGAGAGTCACCCCACCAAAACCAGATTCACCACCAACTCCGGTACGAACACGTTTTTAGCATTTTTCTAGTTTCTCATTGATACCAATTCCATTTCATTTGCAGGGTTCGAATTGGTCCGCTTGGATTAGTCCGTGCAAATTCAACAATAGCATTGTAAGTTTCACATCATATACATATTTTTTTCCATTCATTTCGTGTGTGATTCTATTTAAATTCCAGGACCTTTCGATACCTTTGCCGACAGTCAATTCCCCAAAATTGATAGGAAACTTCGATACTCTAATTTCCCCGACCAAAAACCTACTGCCGGCACATCCGTACCAATTGAGTTCGGTTCTAGCTACGATAACTCCACCACCTCCAAACGAGGTACCGATGCCTGATAAGTTGTTGAGTAAAGGTGTGTAAGTATATCCGAAATTATGACATATTTCTGAGAGAAAAATTCCGTTTTGTTTCTGAATCGTGTTTTTGGTAGATGATTCGAACGACTCCGGTATGATTAGTAATTCTAATATAGCTTCGGAAGGTGAGATGGATGTTTCAACTGCCGAACAAACTGGTAAGTTTAATTTTCTATATTTCAATAATTGGTGTGTCAATTTTTTTTTTAATGTTGTGCATATTCATGATATTTCGTTGATTATCTCCAAAATTGACCTCCCAATATTATCCGTGGTTTTCTTGTATTCTGATAATTTTGTCAAAGAAAATAGTTGTTAATTTGACTTATTTTTATATTCGTTTTAAAATAAAAGGATAAATCATAGAGAATAAAGTGTGTACCATCCGTGACAATATGTTTTGTTTCTACGAATACATTTTTATTTTCTTTCGAATTCCTGTCATTTTTAATTAGTTAGTAGTAATTCACTAGTTGTTCTAACTTCCATAGCCAATAGTATATGTTTTTAATAAACAAATTCAGTATCTTCAAATTTTGCTTAACCTAATTTCTTTTTTTTTTGTTAATTTATTTCAAAATTAAGCATCTCAAAATAACTTTGGGCATTAAATCGTAGCTTTCTAGGAAACACCAACTTTTATTTTACATGAAATAAATTTATATATAATATACAGGGTCGCTAAAAAGTATGGATACAGTTAAATATTTTCAGAACGGTTTAGCAGAGCTCGTTGAAATTTGACATACTGTTAGAAGTGTTTAAATTCTATCATCTGAGATTTCTTTCAATTTTCTACCATCATTTATTTTGAAAATACAAGGCTAACTTGATTTTTTTTTTTAAATGGCACGGGTGTCAAATTTTTGATATTTTAAAAAGAGCATTTTTTTCTGAATTCAGTAATGTAACACATAGCCCACCTTTATTTTTATTAAAAGGCAAAAAAAAAATTAAATGAAAAAATTTAATTCTGGAAAAATAAAACTAAGTTAGTTTTGAAAATGCTGTTATTGACGATGTGTCACTTGCATATTCGCCAAAAATTAAACTTGCGTGCAATAATTTGTTTAACAATGGTACATTTAAGCGAAACTGAGCGTATAGAAATTCTCATGATGGTTGGTTATGGTGACAGAAACGAAGTTTGTGCTCAGTAGAGACTCTTTTTAATGAAATTCATATCCAAACTTGGGAACCGATCTGCAGGACGACGGGTTTCAAAAACCTTTACAAAGCATTTCAAGAAACTGGTAGCGTTAAAGACCGTGCAAGACCTGGGCGACCTCGAATTATTACCAACGAAGAAAATTCTTTGAATGTTATGTTGGATGTGGTAGAAAATCCAAAAAATTCAGTACAACAGTTGGCGTTGAACCACAGCATGAGTAGACGCTCCATACAAAAAAATAATGAAACGCGAAAAATATCATCCTTATTAAATTCACTTGCTACAAGAATTAAGTGACGACGATTTTGACGCGCGAAATCGGATTTTTGCGAAAGGTTGTGCACAGAATCATCAGATGGTAACTTTCTTAATCGAGTCCTTCTTCTCTGATGAGTCAGACTTTTTGTCTAAATGGATATGTTAACCGCCATAACTGTCTATTGGTTCTGACATAAATCCGCATTGAATGGAGCAGGTTCATACGCAGCATCGACAGAATTAATGTTTTGTGTGGCATTATTGGTCGAAATGATCGTAGGTCCTTTTTTCCATTATCGTCAATTTAACGTCTGTGAAAGATATTTGCCAAGTTTTGCAACAACAATTGTTCCACGGACTGTAGGGAATATGTTTTCCAAACCACGGCAATCAAATTGTATACCAACAGAAACCATATGGTTTCAACAAGACGGAGCACCGCCGCCATTTTGGTCGTCATGTGCGCGGGTATTTTTGGATGAACATTTCCCGGTAGATGGATATGGGCGAAGGGGGCTATTGAATGGCCAGCTAGGTCTCCTGATCTGTCCCGACTGATTTTTTTCCTTGTGGGTCATGTGAAAAAATCGAGTGTATGTCAACAGATCGTGTACAATCGATGACCTACAAGAACGTATAAGAACCGAAATTGCCCAGTATTTCTCCAAATATTTTGATTGATCTCTTTTGCAACATTTTTGCTCAACGTGTTCATTATTGCCAGGAGGTAAATGGAAATCATTTTCGACCATCTTTTCTAACATAAAATTATGTAATTTCTTGTTTGAGCTTCTTTTATTAAAATCTGTTTTGTTTCAGTTTAATTGTGTTATTTTTACATTGATTATTAACCTATTACTATTTATTTTTTGGTCAAACTTCCCGCAGCAAGAAGTAACGATAGACAAAGACAACATTTCCAAGGCTACAAATTTTTCATTTTTCAAATTTTACTAGTTCGAATTTTTTTTTTTAAGTTTCGATTAAAATAAGATATGGAGTGTTACATCACAGACACGCAGAAAAACATTCTCTTTTCAAAATATTAAATTTGGACCCTTTGTGCCATTTAAAAAAATCAAGTTAGCCTTTGTATGCCCAGAACAAATGAAGATAGAAATTTGAAGAACATCTTAGACGATAGATTTAAATACTTTTTACCATGTCACCAAATTTCAAGTTTGTTGAATAGTTTTCGTAATATTTAACTGTATCCATACTTTTTAGCGACCCTGTATATAAATTTATTAATGTTTTGATGTATATCAAAACATTAATAATTTTTTCCCATTCGTCTCATGCTTAAGTCGACACATTATGTATATATAAGACACGACACTAATAAATAATCACCCTATACCAAATCTATATTACATATAAGTTCTAACAAAGGTAAAATTTTTGTAGGTGCAAAACCCAAACTTAAATCAAACACGTCGAAATCATATCTCTCATACAACATGTAATGAGTCCGCTGTGTTAGTATCGAAACAGAAATCATATAGTACAAAAATGAAAACGTACACACTAGCAACTACAATAACTTATCGTACGGAGTTCAGAGGCAGCACCTTCATATCGTCTTATAAGAAACAAAATTGAAAGGATTACGATGAAAAGATTGTGTCCCGCAGGATTATCTTATGTAATTTTATCATATGTTAAGAGTTCCTATTTTTTACTTATTACAATAATTATTCTCACTATTAATTGTATCGAGAATATTTTCCCTGTCGATTCTGTATGTTCCGTTATACATCGTTGCGAAAACATCGATGATGTATATCATAACACGATCACTGGGAAGATATTCTTAATCGGTAAGCATGGGTAGTACATACATTCCCAATTGTATTCACACCAGAACTGCATTGCTGTGATTATCGTTTTTTTTTTTAATTGTTTCTTTACGTACTCACAGGAATAATCGTAAACAATTTTGATTCGTGTTATATTGATTCCCCGCTCATTTTAGTATATAAAAATAATAATTGCTATGTTTTACAGCAATTTTGGTGTAATTTAAAAACTTTTTAACGTGTTGTGTTTTGAAAAATGCAATTTAAAAAGAAAAAGAAATATTTATTAGTACGACTCCTCCCCCAGCGATTGTGAAATCGTTTAAAACGAAAAATCATTTGCAATACATCGTTATTATGTTACTAATATTATTATTATTAATTTGAATATCGAAATACCTCTCCCAGTGCAAAATGGAGTCGATTATTTTGGAAACAATTATCGATTGTGTAATATCGTTTTAAAGATAATAAAATATGTATAAATGGTTGTCCTTCGGCATTTAGGAAATATGTGTATCGTTATTTTAAACCGTACAATCGACTATTGTGCTATTTTCTCTTCTACACTAGGTATGTGTATTTTTATATTTCCGATTGACTATTTTTAAAATATTATTAATATATTATATTATGGATATACATATAAAATAGGATGTAAGATTGAAAATGTGTAAATGTAACAACAGATGTACTTTTTTTTTTTTGATTATGTGAACTGGATCTGAAAGTCGGTCTGTTTGTTATTAATGCAATACCAAATATACTTTAATAAATTTGTACTTTTTTAATTATAATTTGTTTTATTTTTACCTCAAAATTTATAGATACCCACCAAATATTGCTTAATGTCTTAGAAAATAATGCTCTATACAGAAAACATTAAAACGAAAATTTAAAAATAAAAATCTTGTCCATATATTAAACTATAACAGATTCTACTTTTAATGATTTTTTTTGAACATAACATGCCTACTAACCAAATTAAATTTCCCGCCTCAGTAATTTTCCAGAAAAAAAGTTTTTTTTTATTCTTCACAGCGATTTCTTTTCCTAAGTGTTAAAAAAAATTACTTCAGGAAATATTTTTTAGATGTTTGAATATTATTAATACCTAAATCAGAAATAAAAT
Source organism: Protaetia brevitarsis (assembly GCA_004143645.1). Taxonomy (NCBI): domain Eukaryota; kingdom Metazoa; phylum Arthropoda; class Insecta; order Coleoptera; family Scarabaeidae; genus Protaetia; species Protaetia brevitarsis. Next base: position 882,389 of record RXPK01000055.1, on the reverse strand, counting down.
ATTTGGAATCAAATTAAGGAGTACGACAAGGTGCTATTCTTGGACCATTCAATTTATCTTACAAGTTGCAACAAAAATTCAAGATTTATTTTGTTTTAAAGCAATATTTATTTTCAAAAAAAAAAAAAACAATTTTATAAAAATAAAACGAAAATTACTTTTTCACTACTTGTATAACATCTTCATCATGCATTATATGATTTGCCCCAACTCTCTGCGGAGAATACTTAGTACTAGTGCCCCAAACCAATCCGTATTTGAAAGCTTGCGCTAAATTTCTATGAATCGCATGACAGACATGCTCGACTGTAACGCCTTTCCTCAAAATTAAACCGTCACTGAAATCTGGCGGTTGTCCGGGTTTTTTCGTGTAAACTCGGATTAGCCGTAACAATTCCCAAAGTGTTTCTAACAGATAATCTAGATTCAGCTTCATGTTACAACTGTAAATGAACGATGTTAGAAAATATGACGAATTAAATTGTTATAGGTATTACCATTGTTTAAATATATCTAGTTAGTCAACGTAATGCATTTTCGGAAAAATAAAGTATTGCTCAGGGAAGTGGTGCACTCTATCGGTGAATGTAAATTGATTTGAGAAACGTGATAAATATAACAGTATCTCGTCAGAGTGAGAGACAGATTTCTGTGTTTTTACTCCTCTGCGGGAAACGACGGAATCCGTATCGGTGATTTACTAGCATTGGGAATTGTGTGGCCTGGGGAAAAGGGAGGGTGGATGCATGTGACGCTGTGATGACGCACCGCGTAATTCTGTGTTTGTTTACATTAGAAGATTAGAATTCTGAGGTATTCTGTTTTATGAGATATAAGGAAATTTGAAAGTATAGTTGCAAGGCATGTTCTTGTTGACAAAACATTAATTGAACAATTTTCTAAATTGAATTTTTTCTTTTATTTAGAATAAAGTATTTAAACTTAAAACAAAAATCACTGATAAGAGAAAAGTTAATCTAAAAGGACGAAAATTTGCCGAGAAAAAAAAACAAAAAATCTATTCTCAATTTTATTTTCTTAGTTTTTAAATTAATAAGTTGTTTTGTTAACTCTAATTTACTTATGCTTATGATTTTATAATAATCAGAAAAATGTTTGTTTTATTAAAAAGAATAAGTATTAGTTTATGATAATATATAATTCTGTAGTTCCTATGGCCTTTTTATATTTAAAATTTTTAATAAACGCGGGTTTTTCGTTCGGAACGTATATACGAAAACCTTCTTCTCCTCCTCTCTCTCTATTGCTATCTTCGCTTTCTCCGTGCTATAGCGGTACTATCGCTAACATTTCAACTGGTGTAAAGGCGGGAAATTGAATTTAAAATGTAGCCTACTATAAAATCGTTATTTTTTTTTAGGATGTATGTACCATTTTACCTTTACTTTTGACTTTTTCTTATTTCTAATTTTAATGTATAGGCACTCTATGTATATAGTTCTTATATTCACAGTTTTATATTCACAAAACATTTTTTATTTGATTTACTTATGTTTTTTTTTACTATAATAATAGAAATTCGTTTTTTTATAATGAATAAATATGTAGTTTGGGGTACAAATCGCATTTATTTTTACATATTTATGCACCACTTTACTTATTAAAAAACACCATACATGATGACGCATTCGCGCTATTTCTCTTGAGCGGCTGAAAAGTCACGAGGTAACCTTTGGGGCAACATCTGTATATACAAGGTTACATCGTTAACTTTTCAGCCAATCAAGAGAAAGAGCGCGAACGCGTCATCATGTTGCTGTTTTTAATAGCTTTGTTTGTTTGTGTGGCTTGGGAGCAGTATCTACTGACTTATCAGATGTAACTTGAGAGCGTCTTCAGAGTTGGATTTAAAGATGTTACAAACAAAGCGTCTGCTCGATGCAATATAACCTTATTTTATTTACTTTACATATTGTCACAGCTCATTATGTATAGGAAAGTAAAAGTAATTTTTCAAAGTAATGAATTGAGACTACAATAAAAATGCATCAGTATACTAGTATTATATACCTAATCAAGTGAAGTTTTTTTAAATATAATGATCGTTCTTTACATCAATCACTTTGGTATCATTATTATTATCCATATCGTGCATATTTGATGCAGGTATAAATCGGATTTCATTTACAAAACGACAGTTTACAACACGATGTTAGTGCGATTAGGTTATGTTGGACACAATTGCTCGTAATTGCTCGGACGTCGGATCGCGAGCAGAAAGAGCAAATCCAGATCTTTTGTGATCTGGATTTGCTTGCCCTAACACAAACAAACACGCCAAATCATGGCTCTTAATGGCGATTTGTACCTCACAAACTACATATTTATCTTTTTAATGAAAAACGAATTCTACTATTATGCAATAGTAACATAAGTAAATCAAATAAAAATATTATATAAATATAACACAAAACTTAGAACTACACACAATATATAGAGCATAACATTAAATTAGAAACCTAAAAAAAGTAAAGTAAAATGGTAAAAAAATAACGATTATATATTATCATAACTAAATATTTATTCTTCCTAATAAAACAAACATTTCAATGTAACAACACGAAAATTATCGCGTGCGCGAGGCATCACAGCGTCAATCGCCTATCCACCCTCTCTTTTCCCCGGACCTTGCAAATGCTATTACAAATTAATAATATTTGCCGACACGTAAGAGGGCTCATCGTGTATGTAGTAGTCTAACTATAAAGCTTATATTTAAATCGAGATGCACCAACGGCGTGCTGCCACATCTACGCTTTTGTCCAAAATGTTCAAAAATCCGTTACTATTTGTCCATAAGGTTGACTACTAGTATTGTATATAACAATTGAGTTTATTAACAAGAATTTACCCTTACTACGACACTGAACAGGATGCTTGCCGATTTGTCCTACCTCCTCCCATTGATATGATTGATCGATTTTATTGTAAACATACAAACACGGCAAGTAGACCCGGTTCGCACAAATAACATCAATTAATTCGTCTGCAGTGCAATCTTCTCGGAACAAAACTTCGCAATTGAATATCTTATACTCGTGCAATATCATTTGAACCAATTTCTCATCAATTTTTGTGAGAGCACATGTGGAGTTAAAAGAGATACCCCCACCTTTTTTAATCTACAAAATTAATCCTGTTTTAGTTACAATAACATATAAGACAGAAAATTCAACCTCCTTAAAAGTAATATTTGTTTATTTTATTCAACGTGATCCCCACACTCTCCAATTCCTTCTCTAAAAGTTGTCTCTGCACATCTTGTTTTGTCGCATCTAGCATCATTAGAACTAAATCTGCCGTCCGTGCTACTGCTATAACTTGCCTTCCTGAAATATACAAATTAAACTAAACTTATATTTTTCCTTAATAATCTTAGCGGTACCTCTTCCTTTTCCTTGTGAGGCACCCTCAATAATCCCCGGTAAATCCAGCAGTTGTATATTAGCACCATTATAGTCAATAACCCCAGGTATACAAGTTAAAGTTGTGAATTCATATGAAGCGGCCTCACTTTCAGTTTTAGTAAGTGTCGACAATAAAGTAGACTAATATTGAAATATGATAAGAAAATCAAAGAAAATTCTGAAATATATTCAAATATTTACCTTTCCAACTGAGGGGAACCCTATTAGAGCCACACGAGCATCTCCACTTTTCAACACGTCAAAACCTTCGCCTTTTTCCGATTTCTTGGATGGTTCTAACAATTGCGAGCGATACTTCGCTAATTTTGCTTTAAGAAGGCCCAAATGGTATTCAGTTGCTGAAAGAATTGATCTTGTAACAACATGAAATCACCCACCTAATTATGTTTATACCTTTATTCTTTTTGAGTTCGAGGATATATTTCTTTTTCGATCTCCGATATTTTCTCTAGAATTCCCATCTTGTTTGCTTATTTACCGGCGTAAATAGTGATATTATTCTTAGTATAAATTAGTTTGAATTATAGTTAAACAACGTGACAGCTGACATTTTAAAATGACAGCGGTGGAAAATTGGAAATTGAAAATTAAAGCAGGGCAGACAATATAAAAAAGTGCAATGCCTAATTGCAGTGTAAATGAATATTTAAATAAAAATAAATTCATAAGACATAGCTTCTGCTTGTTGTTAGGAATAAGAATAATTAAGTAAAAAAACATATTTTACAGTTAAAAATATTAAAATAGAAAATAATTAGAATTTGTTGGGAAATTCTTAATTCGTTAAGTTTGTTTGTGGCGGCTCCCCACGCAACATAGAGAAACAAAGTTTTGTGATTTTATATTTATTATAAATAAATATTAAAAACATAATGATTTATTTAGTCATATAAATAATATTATTAATTAAATCAATTCCATATTTAAAAAAATATTTTTGTATTTGCTATTATAACTTGTATTAGCAAAAACAAATAGATTGTTAGGGCATTTATATTGCATTAAGTTTATTAACTATTTGACTGTCAAATTTTTCAAATATGGCATTTTGCAGTTATTTTCTTATTATCCAAAACTGTTCGTTTAAACACTAACAAAATAAATAAGATGAATAACTATTAATATTAAGCTTATACATCGTTTCGTTAAGTAATTCTGTCCTTGTTAATTCATCAAACATCATCTTTGAAATATGGAAAACGTAAAAGAAGAAGCAGCAGATAACAAACCAAGCACAAGTGCTTCTAAAATCCCAAAGCTGAGATTCCGATTCCGACGACCGCGACAATATAGATTACCATATTCACAAGACGTACCATCACAGAAAACATATAACAGAGAGATTACGAGGAGTTAGATAACAGCCTGTCGAAAAACAAGGACCCAAACTCCAAAGGAACCAAGGGAAAGGGCAACCGGAAAGCTAAATCTAAGATCCCGATGCACTTGAAAGGTTTGATGGGCGAAGCGAACTTGAGATTCGCGCGTGGCGAATATAGCATAGCAGAAAAAATGTGTTTCGAACTGATACGACAAGTGCCTCTGGCTTATGAGCCGTACTGGACTTTATCGCAACTGTACGAGAATGAACCCATTAAAAGTGCGCAATATTTGACAATCGTGGCGCACTTGAACACTGGCGACGTTACGAATTGGTTGAGATTGGCTCAGATACATACGGACGCTAATGATTTACGTAAAGCCGTCACTTTGTTATACGAGAGGCTATAAAATGCCGATCCGTCTTGCAGAGAATACATTTGAGAGGTTGAATTGTTTGGAGAAAATTGCGTAAGTAATTTGGGTACTTTTAATTTTGGGAGTATTACTGTCTGGAAAAATGTAGCGAATATGTTGGTTATTGATAATTAAACATTGTGTTTGAAAGTTTTTCTTCTCTTCTTCATAGCATCATTTTGGATTTAATTCTTCTCAACTCTATTTGTTTCAATTCCTGGTAACAATCATCCATGTCTTTTTGTTTTCATTTGTCCAGATATAGAATTAAACTGTTAAAATTTAAAAGTATGTTTAGTTTTTTCAATTAATTGAATTTTAGAGGTCCATATGCATATTTGTCATTTGACTTTAGTATGAATTAGGCATGTATAAGTTTGCTTTATTTACTCTATAGAACATTTTGGCCTATCATTCCCACACTAACAATGTTTATCTTGATTTTCTATACCATTTCTGTTTTGTAAAGGTTGTCACAGCTTGCATATTATTCCATAGTATGGGTCCAAATACCGAGCCTCGTGGTACACCCGCTATTATCGGTGCAATTTCTCGCCTAGTCAACTATGTAAAACAGCTCACAATTTATGTTAAGTAAATAACTGGGTGTGCCTTTTCTAAATAATCTACAATCTGATCTATTAAATGTATAAAGTGATATCAATGTGCACTCAAAAATTCTCTTTTTCAATATGTCTGTCCGAATTACTCTATGACGTTAATTTGACGTAAGTAGATAGTACCTGACCAATCAGAGGTTGTCGTATGTGTCCAACTGACGTCATATAGAGTAACTCGGAGTAGATAAATAAACGTATTTACTAGGTGCGTTCAGATGTCTACTCCGAGTTACTCTATGACGTCAATTTGACGTGAGGAGATAGCATTTGACTAATCACAAGGATGTCATAGGTGTCCAATTTGACGTTCATTATGTTAACTGGATAGTACTATTTAAACGTATCTCCTGAGGCGCGTCCAGATATGTACTTTCTTACTTTATGACGTCAATTTGACGTAAGTAGGTAGCATTTGACCAATAATAGGTTGTCGTAGGTGTCCAATTAATGTAATAGGCTAACTCGCAGTAGATATTGAGTAAATATTTGAACATATCTCTTAGGTGCGTTCAAATATCTGCTCCGAGTAGTACTTGACTAATAATAAGTTGTAGGTGTCCAATTAACGTCATAGGGTAACTCGGAGTAGATGTTGAGTAAATATTTGAACGTATCTCTTAGGTGCATTCAAATATCTACTCCGAGTTACTGTATGACGTCAATTTGACGTAAGTAGATAGTACTTGACCGATCACATATTGTCGTATGTGTCCAATTGATGTCGTAGTACTCGGAGTAGATATTTGAACGTATCTCTTAGGTGCGCTCAGAAATCTACTCCAAGTTACTGGATGACGTCAATTTGACGTAAGTAGATAGTACTTGACTAATAATAGGTTGTCTTAGGTGTCAAATTAACGTCATTGAGTAACTCGGAGTAGATATTTGAACGTATCTCTTACCCAGGTAGCAGAATGACGTAAAATGACGTTTAATAAACGTTGATATCACGTATTAGACGTAATATCGACGTGTAATAAACGTCATTTTACGTCTCTCTGCTAACTGGGTAGGTGCGTTCAGATATTTACTCCAAGTTACTCTCTGACGTTAATTTGACGTAAGTAGATAGTACTTGAGCAATCAGAGGTTATCGTATGTGTCTAATCATTGCTGTTATAGAGTGACTCGGAGTAGATATTTGAACACCTCTGAAGCTAGTATAATAGACTCGTCCTACGATTCCTACGCTTAAATCAGACAGGATATCAGGACATTTATACTTCTCATTTTGTGTTCGCTCTATCTTACTGTATTATAATAAGTTGAGTTACCTATGCGTCCAATCTGGGCTGCTGTCCCTTAGCGGTAAACCAACATTGTTACAGAAATAACAAAATGACGACATCTGTAAAATTACGGAATCGAAAAATTACGCAGTTTTGTTTAATGTGAAACAGATTAATTAAAAATGTAGATATCTAGTATGAAAGTTACGGATTATTATGTATATAGCTATTGCTTTGCGATTCGCCGACTTAGAGATATAGAAAGTTGGCATGTGCTTCGTATTATGTATTATCGTTGCTACTCAAACATAAAATATGGAATCGTTGTTTGGGGTGGTGGTAGTGATTTAAACAGAGTTTTTTTGATACAGAAAAAGATTTTACCTGTGATTAATAAACTCAGTACTTCTCAGTCTGCAGAGGATTCTTCAAAACAAACTAACATTTTAACTGTATATGGTATTTACATTTTGAATTGGCTAATCTTCTTATTTTTAAAACAAATAGCTTATTCGAGGATAATGAATTACAACACGAGTATTCTACAAGGTTTAAAACCGATTATCGCTACCCCAAGCATCGACTCACACTAAGTGAGAACAATTTAGAATATAATTGCCTGAGGTTCTATAACAAATTGCCATCACATATTAAAACTGTAAAAAAATTGCCAACATTTAAAAATTATGTATAGAAATTATTACTAGAAATATAGTCATACAATATAGAGGAATTTCTAACCTCAAACATACTCGTACATTTATAAATAGTTGCTTTTGACCTGACATTTGTATCGTTGTTTTTGTACTGAAACACTGCAATCACGGTACAAATAATACGGTATGCTCGTTTCGAATCTCAAATTCGTCAAGGTCGGTCAGATGACGTCATTAAGGAGCGTATCGAAAACAATAAAATACATGTATGGTAAATAGCAAAATGTTAAAATCCAAATTATTCACAACTACCAATGAATGTAATTCAAATGCAGCTTTGTTTTAAAAAAGCCCGTTTTAAGTTGAAATTTACTTTATCTATCTTGTCGCCATCTACACTGTAAAAAATTACAGTAATTTTGCCATGGTAAATCAGGAATATTACATGTAATAACGTTGTGAATTTACCACAATAAATCATGTAAATTTTGTTTTACATGTTTTTTCTAGGATATTTAAGATGGAAAAACAAATTTCGGTAAAATTTATAGCTTTTTCATGTAAGTTTAAGATGTAACAAAAATTCAAAAGGAAAATACAGGAAAAACATGTACAATTTTGTATTTACTCTCAAAATTTACTTAAAAGTGTAAATTGACATTTTTTTTGGGGTATTAGTGCACTTTATAAAGTAATTTTACTAGTGAACTATTATTTTGCTCTAAAATATATGAGGATCTTTTATATTTATTTGTTTTTACTTGAATTTTTCGGGTAAAACTATATATATCATGGAAAATACGAAATTCATACGCCGCAATTGATTGGTTATTTGATTATTTATCTGTTGCGCGTAGGTAATTCTATTCGTTTGTCGAACTATTATTTGGCTCAATGATATCATGTACGTCACAAACAATCGTAGGTTTCGCGTAAGCGTGTTCATTCTTGATCCCTGGTTGAGCGATTCAGTATGACCTATTAGGTGCTATAAAAGAATTAGGTAAGTTGCTTGCTCTCTTTATAAAAATGCATATGAAAATTACTTTAGTGTTCGGTAAATATAGAGTTCATATAAATATTACATACGAATTTTACAGTACAATCTTTGAAAAACACATCAGCATGTGAAATTTACTAGATGGTAGAAATTTTACCTTATGAAGCAAATTTACCTGTAAAATTGTAGGCAACTTTGTTACCAACGATTTTACATGTAATTTTACTGCAACTTTTTTTACAGTGTAGTAGCGCACGTGTTTATTTCTACAATTGTAGCGAATTTCGTGTGTGCTCACAAAGCGTTTTGGTGGTTTTTTAGAAAATTGAATCGTGAAAACACCTTAACGCTTTTAAAATACGTTCCGTAACCCCGTCCGGATTTTTTAAACTTATCTTTTGCATTAACAAAACCCTCACGGTCGAAATCGATTTTAATATAATAATAATTATGTATGTGGCGCCATTTATGCTCCTATGTGACGTAACTTCCATATGCGCGTAAGAATACCGTATTATTTGTACCGTGACTGCAATAATAAAGCTATTCTATTCTATTATTATGCAGCAACTATAGGTGGCGCGCATAGTCAAGGTTCCTATCTTTACTAGGGTTGATCGTCGATCAACCCTAGTCACGAAACACCTCAAGCAAGTGCGAACTGTTTGACAGTTGTTGACTGTTATAGACAAATCATGATTTTACAACACAATCTATACACACTTTCTTTCTTATCTTTCACTGTTTCCGATTTGTTGTTGAGGAATTTTCCGCTAGTGGAGTATCCTGTAATGCAAAGTGTTTCTTCTTTCTTTTTTACAGGCGACGTGAATTACATCCGCAAATGCAAGATGAAACTGATTAACCTCCTAACCCCATCCGAATCGGAAACAATCATGCGGATGGCCAAAGACCTAGCCGAGCAATACCACAAGATACGTGAATACGAGAAAGCGGCAGAAGTGTTTACGGCAGCCTTCGAGAAATGCTCCAAAGAAATAACTCCCGAAATGGTGAACATATACCTAGAATTGCTACTATTGACCAAGGACTACGCGAAATGCTTGGACGTCTTCGTGCAATACTGCAACATAGACATCGAGATCATCTTAGAAGACGACAACAGAATCTCCGTACTATCCTTCACCATGCCCGAAAATATCCCCGTCGATTTACGAATCAAATTCATCATATGCGTGATACGTTTGGAGGCGTTCGACCTATTAGATCGTCTGATCGATCCGTTATTGATGGAGGATAATGTCGAAGATATCGGCGATTTATATTTGGATATAGCGGAGAATTTGATGGCGGTTAACAGAAACGCTGATGCGTTAAAGTTACTAGTACCTTTGGGAAAAGTGAAAATTTCTCTTTAGCAGCGGTGTGGTTTTTGAAATAACGCCGAATGGTGGTGCAGGGCTTGCGGGATGACGGAGCAAGCTATCGAGGCTTACACGACCGTGGTTAAGATGGCGCCACAGCATAACGAGGTGCGCTATCCTTTATCGCAATTACTCCTGGAGAGGGAGCGGCATAAAGACGCTTTAGAGGTGTTAAATCAGGATTTAACCTCGAACGAATTGGATGTAGGTTTGCTGATTAAAAAGATGGAGCTGCAACGCGCGATTGGGGATTATGATTAATTACATGCGTTCGGCGAGATGCTCGTTGATGAGGCATTGCATCGAGATCAAAACACGCGGCGAGATATAACCCGTAGCTTTCTCGATAAATCGGATAAAGTGTTCAGGATTGAAGAAGCCTGAGAATTTACGCGGGGAACTTACACCCGTCGAATATAAAGAGCTTGCGAGACCTCGGCGGTCGAAGAGGAATTTAACTTATTTAGGGAACCCTAAGATTGTGCTTTCGAACGGAAACAATACGCCTTACTGCAGAAATTCGCCTTCACCGCTTTGAGTTCGACCAGATTCCGCGCCTACCAGAAAGAGTTGACGATTCTAGCCTGTTCTCGTGCATCTACAATAAAGACCACGAAGCACGGCTACTTTATCGTACGCGAACTGATAATGAAAGAATCGCACTAGTATCATTGAATTGGAACCTCGTGGAACTCATGCTGCAGAGTACGGAGGAAATAAGGCGTGCCAGATTCATAGTGAGGCAGGGGAAATCCTGGGAAGACCGAGATTGAAAATCTTAGCCGCGAACCACGCTTTGTGCGCCGGCTCATATAAAATAGCCATTATGAGTCTCATCCCATTGCTGAAAGAGAATCCGACACCTTTTCATTTCCTGCTGACCGGCGTGGTTTTCCTCCAATTATCCCAACAGAAGATCGGGATCCGTAAGAAATAACATCACGCCGATCGTTTACTCCTAATTCCTGCAACTACGCTAAGAATAGGAGTAAAGAAGTGTCTGCAGAGATCAATTAATAATTTAGGGAGGATGTATCATAAATATGGGGTGATGCACATCGCCGCTTACTATTATAATTTGGTGTTGGAATGCGATAATCCATTAACCGTGAAGTATCCTAACGCCTCGTTGAAGAAGGAAGCGGCTTTTAATTTATTTCTGATCTATAAGGAGTCGGGGAATCACGTAGGATGTAGGAATATACTTCATAAGCATTTGACTGTTTGAATGGGCGAATAATAAAACGTTTTTTTTTTATTTTTTTTTTATTAAATACATAGTTTCTATTCTACATGCGATTCCGAGGCGTAATATCCCTTCGATCACGTGGTTCACTTCAATTTCAGTTCCAACTGGATTCTAGTAATTTCGTCCAGGATCTTATCTGATATAGGTAAAACAGTAATATATAAGAATAATCACAAAAAAGGTGCAAAAAGATCAAATGAGTCATGGGTTAATCGAATGAGAAAACATCTGGTAACACTGAACGAATGTCTATTCAATATTTCTGATTTTTTTTCCTTAACGAATTTAGAATGGTCTTCAGAATTGCTCATATTACCGTGGCGGCTGGTACTAAAGGGCACAAGGGCACGTGCCCAACCAATCACCAAGATAAACACAGAAAGAAATTCGCATGTAATTCAGTGCATTATTTTATTTTATTATTACTACGTATTTTTACACGGTTGTATCAAAGTTTCATTCCGCACCGCAGACACCTAGCGCATATGCTGAGCGTTCGCATATGCGCATTAATCAGCGATTTTAACCTCGAACGATTGGATGTAGGTTTGCCTGATTAAAAAGATGGAGCTGCAACGCGCGATCGGGATCATGAAATTAGTGCGTTCGTTCGAGATGCTTGATGAGCTGCATCGAGATAAAACAGCGCGAGATAAACCGTGTTTTCTCGATAAATCGATAAAGTGGTCAATTTGAAGAAGCTGGGGAATTTACGCGGGGAAACTTACACGCCGTCGAATTAAAGAGCTTGCGGGAACCCCCGTCGAAGAGGAATTTCAATTTATTTAGGAAACCCTGAGATTGTGGTTCGAACGGAAAACATACGCCCTATCTTGCAGAAATTCGCCTTCACCGCTTTGAGTTCCACCAGATTCCGCGCCTATCAGAAAGAGTTGACGATTCTAGCCCTGTTTCGTGCATCTACAACAAAGACTCACGAACACGGTACTTTATTGTACGGCGACTGATTAATGAAGAATCGCAGTAGTCATTTGAATTGGAACTCTGTGATCTCATGCTGCAGAGTACGGAGAAATAGGCGTGCCAGAGTGCATGTGTGGGCAGGGGATCTCTGGGGAAGACCCGAGATGAAATCTTAGCCGCGAACAACGCTTTGTGCGCCGTCGCTATAAAATCGCATTATGAGTTCATCCCATTGCTGAAAGAGAATCCGACACCTTTTATTTCCTTCTTGACCGGCGTGTGTTTTCCTGACAGATTTATCCCAACAGAAGATCGGGATCCGTAAGAAATACATCACGCCGATCGTTTACTCCTATTCCTGCACTACGCTAAGAATAGGAGTAAAGAGTTCTGCAAGAGACATTTATAATTTAGGGAGGGATGTATCATAAATATTGGGGTGATTGCACATCGCCGCCTTTACTATTATAATTTGGTGTTGGAATGCGATAATCCCTTAACCGTGAAGTATCCTAACGCCTCGTTGAGAAGGAAGCCGGCTTTTAATTTATTCTTGATCTATAAGGAGTCGGGAATCACGTAGGATGTAGGAATATACTTCAATAAGCAGTTTGACTGTTTGAATGAGGCGAAAATAAAACGTTTTTTTTTATTTTTTTTATTAAATAAATAGTTTCTATTATCATGCGAATTCCGAGGCGTATTTCCCTTCTCTCACGTGGTTCACTTCAATTTCAGTTCCAACGGAGTTCTAGTAATTCGTGCCAGGATTAATCTGATATAGTAAAACATAATAATAAAGAATAATCACAAAAAAGGTGCAAAAAGATCAATGAGTCATGGGTTAATCGATGAGGAAAACATCTGGTACACTGACGAAATGTTCTATTCAATATTTCTGATTTTTTTTTCTAACGAATTTAGAATGGTCTTCAGAATTGTTCATGATTACGTGGCGGCTGGTATTAAAGGGCACAAAGGGCACGTGCCCAACCAATCACCAAGATAAACACAGAAAGAAATTTCGCATGTAATTCAGTGCATTATTTTATTTTATATTACTTACGTATTTTTACAACGATTGTATCAAAGTTTCATTCCGCAGCGCAGACACTAGCGCATATGCTGAGCGTTGCATATGCGCATAATCAGGATTTAACCTCGAACGAATTGGATGTAGGTTTGCTGATTAAAAAGATGGAGCTGCAAGGCGGGATCGGGGTCTATGATAATTACAATGCGTTCGGTCGAGATGCTCTTGATGAGGATTGCATCGAGATCAACAACACGCGGCGAGATAAAACCGTAGCTTTTCTCGATAAATCGATAAAGTGGTTAGAATTGAAGAAGCTGAGGTATTATTTACGCGGGAAACTTACACGCCGTCGAATATAAAGAGCTTGCGGGAACCCCGGTCGAAGAGGATTCAATTTATTTAGGGAACCCTAAGATTGTTGCTTCGAACGGAAACATACGCCCTACTGCAGAAATTCGCCTTCACGCTTTTAGTTCGACCAGATTCGCGCTTACGAGAGGTTTGCGATTTCTAGCCTGTTGTCGCGTGCATCTTAACAAAGGTCTACGACGGCTACTTTATCGTACGCGACTGATATGAAAATTGCCGAGTGTCATTTGAATTGGAACTTGTGGACCTCATGCTGCAGAGTACGGAGGAAATAAGGCGTGCCAGTTCATAGTGCGGCAGGGGAAGTCCTGGGGAGACCGAGATGAAACTCTTAGCTGCGAACAGCGCTTTGTGCGCCGGCTCCTATAAATCGCCATTATGAGTTTCTCCAATTGCTGAAAGAGAATCCGACACCTTTCTTTCCTTCTTGCCGGCGTGGTTTTCCTGCGTTTTCAACGAAGTTCGGAATTCGTAAGAAATACATCACGCCGATCGTTTATCCGTATTCTGCACTGACGCTAAGAAAGAAGGAAAGAGGTGCTGCACAGAGATTAATTATATTCTAGGGAGGATGTATCATAAATATGGGGTGATGCACATCGCCGCTTACTATTTTATTTGGCTGTTGGAATGCGATATTCCCTTAACCGTGAAGTATCCTAACGCCTCGTTGAGAAGGAAGCCGCTTTTAAATTTATTGTTGATCTATAAGGAGTCGGGGAATCACTTAGGATGTAGGATAATACTTCATAAGCATTTGACTGTTTGAATGAAACGAAATAAAACGTTTTCTTTTATTTTTTTTATAAATACATATTTCTATTTATCATGCGAATTCCGAGGCGTATATCCCTTCTATCACGTGGTTCACTTCAATTTCCGTTCAACGGATTCTAGTAATTCGTCAGGATCTTATCTGATATCCTAAAACAGTAATAATAAAGAAATAAACACAAAGCGTGCAAAAAGATTCAAATGAGTCAGTGGTGAATCGAATGAGAAAACATCTGGTAACACTGAACGAATGTCTATTCAATATTTCTGATTTTTTTTTCCTTAACGAATTTAGAATGATCTTCAGAATTGTTCATATTACAGTGGCGGCTGGTATTAAAGGGCACAAGGGCACGTGCCCAACCAATCACCAGGGCAAACACAGAAAGAAATTCGCATGTAATTCAGTGCATTATTTTATTTTATTATTACTACGTATTTTTACAACGATTGTATCAAAGTTTCATTCCGCACCGCAAACACTAGCGCATATGCTAAGCGTTCGCATATGCGCATAATCAGGATTTAACCTCGAACGAATTGGACGTAGGTTTGCTGATTAAAAAGATGGAGCTGCAACGCGCGATCGGGGATTATGATAATTACATGCGTTCGGTCGAGATGCTCTTGATGAGGCATTGCATCGAGATCAAAACACGCGGCGAGATAAAACCGGTAGCTTTTTTCGATAAATCGGATAAAGTGATCAGATTGAAGAAGCTGAGGAATTTACGCGGGGAAACTTACACCCCGTCGAATATTAAGAGCTTGCGGGAACCCCCGGTCGAAGAGGAATTCAATTTATTTAGGGAAACCCTAAGATTGTGCTTCGAACGGAAACAATACGCCCTCTTGCAGAAATTCGCCTTCACCGCTTTAAGTTCGACCAGATTCCGCGCCTATCAGAAAGAGTTGACGATTCTAGCGCTGTTCTCGTGCATCTACAACAAAGACCACGAGCACGGCTACTTTATCGTACGCGAACTGATAATGAAGAATCGCACTAGTCATTTGAATTGGAACCTGTGGAATCTCATGCTGCAGAGTACGGAGGAAATAAGGCGTGCCAGATTCATAGTGCGGCAGGGGAAATCCCTGGGGAAGACCGAGATGAAAATCTTAGCCGCGAACAACGCTTTGTGCGCCGGCTCATATAAAATCGCCATTATGAGTCTGATTCCATTGCTGAAAGAGAATCCGACACCTTTCATTCTCTTCTTGACCGGGCGTGGTTTTCTTACAATTGTCCCAACAGAAGATCGGGTCCGTAAGAAATACATCACTCCCATCGTTTACTCCCTATTCCTGCACTACGCTAAGAATAGAAGTAAAGAGGTGCTGCAAGAGATCAATTATAATCTAGGGAGGATGTATCATAAATATGGGGTGATGCATATCGCCGCTTACTATTATAATTTGGTGTTGGAATGCGATAATCCCTTAACCGTGAAGTATCCTAACGCCTCGTTGAAGAAGGAAGCCGCTTTTAATTTATTTCTGATCTATAAGGAGTCGGGGAATCACATAGGATGTAGGAATATACTTCATAAGCATTTTGCTGTTTGAATGAGACGAAAATAAAAACGTTTATTATTTTTTTTTTATTAAATAAATAGTTTCTATTATCATGCGAATTCCGAGGGTATATCCTTCTATCACGTGGTTCACTTCAATTTCCGATCAACGGATTCTAGTAATTCGTCCAGGATCTTATCTGTGATCTCTTAAACAGTAATAGTAAAGAAATAATCAAAAAAAGGTGCAAAAGATCAAATGAGTCATGGGTTAATCGAATGAGAAAACATCTGGTAACACTGAACGAATGTCTATTCAATATTTTTTATTTTTTCCTTCACGAATTTAGAATCGTCTTCACAATCGTTCATATTATAACCGTAAATCGTGCTTTTTCAATTTATTTACAAGATATTGGATAGTCAGTTGCAAGTACAGCTGTTTTTTAGTCATAATAATCAAAAATAAACATTACCTAAAATATACACAATAATAACATAGCGTACGCCTATTTTTAACTCTGAATTTGAATTTGCTATTGCGCTAGCAGATGACGCCACCTCTTTAGAGCGAAGGTCACGTAGATAATGAAACTGCTCATAGAGGGCGCTATTGTATACTGCCTAATAGAGTGACTTTATTTATCAGAGTGCGGCCATACGTGTTGTCGTTTTCCATTGGCTTAATTAGTCACGTGGTACAATCCGCCATTAAGATTCCAAAGATTTGACTTTTTAGATGTCGTTTACCATCGATTCCTATATTGCCTTTATTACCGGGAGTTGTACTTGAAAGTAATTGAGTCGTGATTATATCGCGTGTCTTCCAGTAATCGTTATTTTTATCGATAAATTGGTACACTGAAAAACCAATTGGTTGACCCCAGGCAAATTTAGTTGTATTGACTAAAATCTTTGTTTAAATACTGATGACTCACAGTGGTGGTGTTGCAATATCTTAGCACCAGACACCTCAGCTGTCATATTTCATTTACGCCAATCATAAAGAGCGTGTGTCAGAGTGGGAAGTACAATCTCGAGTCAAAATGGCCGCTATTCGTTTTTTGCTGTCATTTGCTACGTTAAACGTACTGCTATGGATAAGCAACCCATGTTTGCTGAGTGTATTTTGAGTTGCATATTTTATTTTGTTTACTCCGTTTAGCCTTTAATCAATATTCCGAGAATTTTCACAATAATGTTTATTTTGTATAAATTTTAGTTTAAGAGTTAATTGTTTGATTTATTTCATTAAGTGTTAAGTTTTTTTAAATTTATTCCATTCATTTATTTGTCTAGTGTTCGCTAGTTAGAGTTAATGCGGATTCTATTAGATTTTGTCGTTGAATTGTCATGCGAATGCGTTGTAAGATTTTGAGAGAGGGATTTTCGTAAGAAAAACAGTTGTAGAGTTTTGTCAGAGAGTTCCTTGTTCGACTATTAACGTGAGTAGACGTATTTTTGTAAATCATTGTTGCGATTTTGTAATTCATTTGATATTGAGATTTGATTTCTGTTAAAAATTTAGTCCATCAAGGAATTCAGATTGTGATAATTGTTAATATATTAACGTGTACACGTTGTAGATATAAGATCATTTATTATTTTTGTTCGGGAAGATACATTTTTTTGTTAATTTTTTTCTCATTATAGTTTAAAGAGTTAATTTTTCCGTTTTTCTATTTTGTTGTTTCATTTTATTTATCAATCACCTTGGTTTGGGTGAGTAGAAGCATTGTTATTGCATATTAGTTTTCATTTTTGTATATTTTTTGAAATTGACCACGTTTAATTTAATTTGTTGAAACCACATGGATTGAAATTGTAAGATTTTGTAAAATCTTCCTGAACAAACAAAACTTTTGTTTTGCATAGGAAATAGCATTGTCCTATTGTAATTTAGAATCAAGTGCAGTTTTTAATATAGGCCAGAACCTTCAGTTCACGGTTTTTTTCTGCACAATCTGTAATTAAACCCATTTTCAATAATAAATTTGATTGTTAATTAATTAGCTTCTTCGGGTTAAAAAATTCTGTTCTTTTATTTTAAATTAAACCTTTTCAATTTTTCGGGTATTTAAGAAAGTCAGATTTCTTTCACTCACAATTTACTTTTCGTGGTTAAATTCAAGTTTTAATTCGCGAGGGTAACTCTGAGGTTAATAGTTTTTTTGCGTTCTTTAAAATTTTATCCATTGAGCTAGCTATTTTTATTTCCTTTTTCAATTTAAAATTCATTTTGCAGTTTTCAATTAATTCATTCAGTACACAGCATAGGTACAAATTGATTGGTAACATACAAAAAGTATTACTATTATCATAAAACAATAGTGCAGCAAGAAATAAGCAAAATAACAATAAGTTGAATTAAAAACGTCATAGGATTACCATAAAGATATTGCTTAATTATTCGCAACGACCGTCAAGATCAACGTCAGAATAATTACTATAGTGGCTCCCTCTCTTTAGATTGACAGTGC
Source organism: Protaetia brevitarsis (assembly GCA_004143645.1). Lineage (NCBI taxonomy): Eukaryota > Metazoa > Arthropoda > Insecta > Coleoptera > Scarabaeidae > Protaetia > Protaetia brevitarsis. The sequence goes on along the minus strand of RXPK01000055.1, from coordinate 863,967 downwards.
TGTCAGAACGCCAAAGTTGTGCACATTAAACCCGTTAAAAATGACAAGTATCGCTTTTTGTCTTATCTCTTCATTGAATGAACTATCAATTCATTAATGGCTTAACGTAGCAGATGATAAACAATCGCCATTTTGAGCTTTCGAGCCCCTGATCCTTCTCCAACACACGTTCTTTATGAATGAAGCACCTGGTGTTAAAATAATGAAGTAATACTTCATTTCTCTGGCGACACAACATCAAAGACGCCGACAGAAAGTGACTGAATAGATAAGACAAAGTGTGTCACTTTGCTGATACTTACAGCAATGTGTCAACTTATAGAGAAAGCGCCACTGCAGTGATTTGCGTAATGCTTATACGTTGTACCTTAGTGAGTAACATAGTCGACTTTTTAATGAAATAATGCACACATTACTTATCTCAATAAATAGAATGGTGGAGAAAGAACTCGATTCATTCATAAATATCGATTTTAATTCGTTCAGCCTTACTGAATATTTTTTTTTCAAACCTTCCCCTCTTTCACAACTAATTTACTAATCAACTTACTCTCCCATCAATATCCACGGTTGTTTAACCCTGGATTTCTGGTACATGTGATCTCCCTTCCTCGCCTTTAAATAATTAATCTTATATTCCAAAATATTGAGGGCGAATTTCTTCGGGAGCATCTTTAAGGGTTGCAGCGGCACTTTGGGCAATCTGCTGATCTTGATTTTCGATGCCCTATCCGAACCGCTGAGGATAGACACGTTTCCATTGCTCGGACAGCGTTTCGCTTCTTTAGAGTCGCTATTTTGGGCGTGTCTGCAGCTGCATTCGCGATCCACGCTTTTCTCGTGGTTTCTAAGCCGTTGTTGGTGCGATTGGGCCGATTTGCCATCGTCATTTACCTCGTCCGCGGGTTCTATGATCGAGCTGTCGTCCTTGATGCAGATGAGTTGAGCGTTTTTGGCTCCAGATATCGTAATCGTTTGCCTGTGAGTAAACAGAAAACGATTCGTTGAAATGAGGAAAACAATTCGTAGGAAAAAATATTAAAATGTATTTATCGAATAGAGATAATGGAGGTAATATAATCTTCTTACTAAACACCAACATCTGTGATGTAAAAATAGGTATTTAAAAGACTTACATAAGTACTTAAAGCCTATTATTTAATTTTGCTCCAATACAAAATGATGTGAAAATATATACAGGATGGGCCACCAGATTCGTGTTAATCGTGTTGGTTTATATACAAAAGTGGTAACATAATTTAGCATATTTCAAAGTTGTGTTAAAATATACAGGGTGATCCAAAAAAATACTCACCAAAGTTACGAAAATTCAAACGGAACACCTATATATTATGGCATATTTTACACATAGACTCAATAAGGGCTAATTTCTCTTAGGTTATCTATAAACTCAATAAGATAATTAACTATTCCTCAAAATGTAGACCAAAATTTAAGGGGTGTGCCTGTCATGTAGACAGTGACCGGCAAAAAGTGCGCAGCATCTGGAATTTTTTTTGTCTTTTCATTTAGTAAATCTTTTTTTCTAATTTGTATTACCTCAAAATGAACCAAAAACAAGATGGCGCAACTAAAATGGGAGAATAGTATTAGAAAACGATATTTTGGAGCAGATATTTGTGTTCAAGGGCTTTTGGGCTCGCTGAATTCGATTTTGACAATAGTTTTTAGTAAAATAAAATGGCGGATTCAATATAGAAAACAAAATTTTAGAACACAGAGAAAAATGCATTTTTTTTTTGAAAGTTTGTGACTTACACGATTTTTTGCGTCACTATTTACGAATATAGAATCAAAAACAAGATGGCGCGACTAAAATTGACGAATAGTATTAAAAAACGACATTTTGCAACATATATTTGTGTTTCAAGGGCTGTTGGGATCGCTGAATTCGATTCTGACAACAGTTTTTAAAAAAAATGACGGATTCAATATAGCCGAGAAAATTTTGAAATATCGGGGAAAAATGCAATTTTTTTTTTTGAAAGTCTGCGACTTACGCGATTTTTTGGGTCACTATTTGCGAATATAGAATCAAAAACAAGATGGCGCGACCAAAATGGAGGAATAGCATTAAAAAACGACATTTTGCAACAGACATTTCTGGGTGCTTGGGATCGTTGCTTTCGAATCTGATAATATTTTTTGGAAAAATAAAATGGCGGACGAAATGGGAGAAACATTTTGAAATATAGGGAAAAGCGCCAACTTTTTTTTAAGGCTATGACTTATGGGATGTTATAAAATGAAATAGGGAAAATGTATAAGGGGAAAAGGGAATAAGGAAAAAGAGAATAGGGAAAGGGAATAGGGAAAGTAATTAGGCAAAGGGAATAGGGAAAGGGAATAGGGGACGGGAATAGGGAAAGGGAATAGGAAAAGGGAATAGGGAAAGGGAATAGGGAAAGGAATTAGGGAAAGGGAATAGGGAAAGGGAATAGGGAATAGAGAAAGGGAATAGGAAAAAGGAATGGAGAAAGAGAATAGGGAGAGGTAATAAGGAAAGAAAAGGGAAATGGGGAAAAGGGAATAAGGAAAAATTTAAAAATAATTGAAAATTTGGAAAAACACTAAGAAAAAACTTAAAACAAATGTTGAAAACAAAAACTACACAGAGAGGGAAAACAAAAGAAAACTACCTAAAGAGTATTGCACATTCTAAAAGTGGAAACTTCTCGAATGAATGGACCGACTCAAAAAAAAACAATACTCTTCAAGGAACGCATTCTAGCAGAATGCCTGACCTTCTAGTTATATGCATAATTTGTGAGAGAAAATCATGCATACTATGTCAAATTAGTTAGTTTAGAACTTCTTATAGCCTAGAAAAGCAAAACTTCAAAATGGAAATTATTTTTGGGTCACAACTTATTTTGTTTTGAAATAAAACAAAATAATAATAATAATTATTCATGCCTTATCATCCCCCAACAGCTTTCGCCAATTACAGGAGGCATCGGTCCAGCCGTGAGTTAATACAACATTCAATGTTTTTTGCTCTAAAACTTCCAAATGCTTCTTTCTCTTCCTCTTCGAAGTTCTTGAAAATGAAATATCTATTAGTTTGCTACAAACATTATAATGCAGACAGTGTTGGAATAAAGAAAATGCAGATAAAAAAGAAAGAATTAATCAATGATTGTGAGTGTAGTGTTTCATTTCTCTTTTTTTTTACAAATTCATTTATCAATTCTTTTATTCTATTCCCTCAAACAAATAAAAGTCATTGTTCAAATAAATTTGATTACCACATCTTTATATGTTGAATATTACAAAGAAATACAACTAATACTCAAGAATTTCCACAGCAATGTTTATAAAAATTTATCCACACAAACCCTAAAACGAACTTATAACACCTAACTAAAGTCACTATACACGTAAATCGAAACTACTACAAGCAGAAGCTGATACAAAATATTAAATAAAACTAAATAAAGTGATCTAATCGATTTAAAAAGAAGCTGAAACTTGTTAAAATAAATATAGTAATTTGGTAAATACATCAACAACAATGGCGACAGTCGGAGTGATGACGTATCTGAGGGCCATGCGCGAGAAAGACGAGTTTTGGTTTTCAGATGAGCATACCTTATTTTCTTGTATCATGCATCATTATTCGGTGTTAGTGCCACGTTCTGGGCTGCATCCATCCGATTTGGCAAGGAGTCTAATACTTTACTCTTAGCGTAGTTTCATATTATTGGCCTTCCCTCGTATACAATTAAATTTTCGGTAGATTTGGTGAGTGTTATTTTAGTTTCAAGACATGCAGCAGAGGTAATTTGTAAGGAAAAAGATCTACTAAACTTTCAAAGCCGAAAAAAAAATCCATATGCTGCGCACTTTCTGCCGGTCACTGTCTAAATCACAGTAGGTATATAAGGAGTTATTTAAAGTGATTCGTTTTAATTGAAATGCCCTATATGTCACAAAAAAAAAAAAACATTCAAATTAATATGAATGTATAGTCTTCATTTGTAATGCTGCCCATTTCAAGACATTTTTTATGTTTATAGCAGGTTTTTCTCCTCTTAATTATTGTACATACGTGTTCCCGATAGTTCCCATCATGTTCTATTAATATCCCATGTAATTACATTTTCCCCAACAGATACGTGCGGAGTTTAACAAAACCGTTTTCAACGACATTGGCCCATTAAACGTTTCGCGCTATATTTATCTCTGCTAATAACTACTATTCTATGCCAGTTTCTCTGCACAGAACACGGATAGATTTGTAGCATTACAGTCGAAATCTTTAAAGTTTGGTTCAGAGTTGCTTTTATATGCACATATGATTTTGATTTAAGCTTTTTAGCCTAATTATTACGAATACCCAATTCGCAGTAATGCAATATGTACTTCTGTTATCTGATCGTATAAACAAAGGAAAAGTTTGTTTGCTAATATTGTATTGTTAACAGTTACGGGACGTGTCAGAATGCGTTCCGTGCAGAATAATCGACCAAACTCGGTTCTGTCCGAAGATGGTGCAGTTTATCGCCTTGAACTAGATGTACGGAACGGGAAAACAAACATTGCCAATCGAGCTATCGTATATTTGAATTTTTAATCTTTTCGGCTATTTTATCTTGTTTAATTTATATATATAAAAAAAAAGTCTTCTTACATGCGTATACAATATTTATGTTGTATGTATCTTCACTTCGTTTAAAATATTATTTATTCTTAAAATAATTTGGAAGTAAATCAACTATTTATACAGATTTTCGTATATTTTATGCACATTTTGGCACGGGTGAAATCGTTTAGAAACCGTGTAAATTCACCCATTGCGTAAATTTGGAGCACTCTTTCTAAAAATAATAATAAAAAAAGTGTTGATTTATTTTAAACAGATGTATCAAAGTTGCATAATTTCATAACATCTCGTTTTCTTTTGATGGTATTTCTATAATTATGCGTCATGTGGGTGGGTATAAAATTTTATATTTAGCAAAGACAAATTTTGTTTTTATCATTGGATACACAGCGTGAGTTTTTTATCTTGAGACAACGGAATATCTCTAAAACACTGCATCAAATCAAAAAAAGATCTTAATAATATTTGTTATAAAGTACCCCTCAGAGTGGGAAGGGGGACAACTTTGAAATTTTAAATGGAAACCCCCATTTTGTATTGCAGATTCGGATTCTACGCCATCAAGTATGCAGTTTTTGTTTGAAACTTTTTCTTAGATGCGAAACAGATTGCGCTATAATTGCAAAAAAAAACATGATTGTGAACGTCTAGAAAAAATACACAAAAAAGAGAAGCAAGCAAACATGATTTTGTGTTTTCTCATTTTAACATTAAATAACATTTCAAAAAGCCATTCAACAACGAAGAACTTTACTTTATCATACCCATTTCAGAAAATGTGCCTTCCCTTCGATACATTTATTTATTCGCAATTGGAATGATTGCACACAACTGAGAAGTGTTTCCGGCGTAATCCTTGAACAAGCGTTGGTGATTCGCTCGATCATGTTTTCCCTCGTGGTTGGCACTTCTGTATAAACTTCAGACTTTAAGTGGCCCCACAAAAAGAAGTCAGGGGAAGTAAGATCTGGCGATCTTGCAGGCCAAGACACTGGACCACATCTTCCGATCCATCGACGATTGTAGGCTCGATCTAATACTTCTCGTGCTATTCTTGAATAATCTGCTGGACAACCGTCATATTGGAACCACATTGTTTGTCGTACGTCCAAGGGAAGGTCTTCAAGTAACACTGGAAGTTCGTTCTGCAAGATGTTTCGATATTTTTCACCATTTAAGTTTCCATCGATGAAATATGGACCAATAAGCTTATTGTCGATTATTCCACACCAAACATTTACGTTCCAAGGATATTGATGTTCAACTTGGCGCAACCAATGGGGATTTTCGATACTCCAGTAATGCATGTTGTGCCGATTTAGCGTACCGTGATTTGTGAATGTCGCCTCGTCAGAAAATAATACTCGAGCAAAAAAATTGAAGATTATCTTGTATCCGTTGAGGCGCCTATTAACAAAATCGCACTCGATTTTGAAAATCATCGCAATGAAGTTCTTGATGGATGGAAACTCTAAATGGATAATATTTCCTACGCTTCAATATTTGGCAGATAGTGGACTGAGAAATTCCTGATTCGCGAGCTATTTCTCGAGTACTAATGTGCGGATTATTAGCTACAGCACCTAATACCGCGATTTCATTATTTTCTCCAGCAATTGTTTTTCGACGATTACGTTTTCTTGGCTGTACAGTTCCTTCGCTAGAGAACTGTTGAACGACTCGGTAAAAAGAAGCGCGCGATCGCACCTTGTCGGAAAAACGTTGTGAATAAAGATTAACAGCATCATCGATATTCCCACCACTTTCTCCTTAGATGTAAATCATTTCAATTCTCTCTTGTAATGTTATAGCCTCCATTACTGTTCAATTATTCAACACTAACTAATTTGTATTGGATTAATAATTAATCATCTAAATGGGGATCGGACAATGTGTAAGTATTCACAGCTTATCAAGTACTGAATAAAGTACGGTTTTGTATCGTTGAATAGCATTCCAATTGCGAATAAATAAATGTATCGAAGTGAAGGGGCACAGTTTCGAACACATGGCTTCATTAGAATAAGCCTATTAAAGAAAAAAATGAATTTAACCAAATAGCAGGTAATAAAACCATTACAAACGATATTTAAAGGAAGTCGGCGTTCCTGGCATGTTTACAATAGAGGGGTGGATCGACAGGGTTGTAAAATTTCACGTGGGTGTCTCCTAAAGGTCTCCCACTATAGCAGGGCAGCAATTATTCTATTAGTAAAGTAGTTACGATACGGTTGTTCAATCACGATGTTTGTGAAAATAGTATTTAAAAAATTCCGAAAGGAAAGCTGATAACTGTAGAAAAGAGATCAGCTATTGTAACATTACACAATGAAGGGCAGTCTGTACGTGTGATAGCAGAAAAATTAGGAGTGACAAAATTTGCAATCCATTGTACTATTCGTCGCTACCGAGACACCGGAACATTCGCAAACCGGAATCGCCCACGTCCGTCACGGATAACAATTCTCACAGAAGATCCACACTTTAAAGTGTTGAGTACGAAAAATCGACAATTGACGACGCCTGAAATCGCTGTAGAAATGAATAGGGGACGCGAACGACCGATATCTTTAACAATAACTAAACGCCGCATTTGATCAGATAGATCATCATGTTGTTCTTTTAGCTAAAATGCGCTCTTTCGGGTTTTTCTAATTCCCTGTTAAATTTCTGTAAATCGTATTTGCTAAATAGGAAACAGTGTGTCAAGTACCGTAATTTCATATTTAAATTCATTATCCCTACATCAGGCGTCCCCCAAGGCTTCATTTAGGACCTCTTCTATTCTTAATTTTTATTAATGATATATCCTGTCAAAAACTGATGTTTGCTGACGATTTAAAGTTGTTTGCTTCTATTGATTTCGTTGAGGACTGTAAAGTACTTCAGTTTAATATCAACGCTGTTGTTTCCCGGTGTAGTAAATGCATATCAAAGTTTGGTTTTTATCAATGGAACATCCTGCATTTTATGGCATTTTTGAAGTGTATACTAAAAACTAGATCAATTTAAAACCCAAATAACTTGGTAAAATCAGTCGAGAGAGGCATACGCAGTCCTAATATTGGTTTAAAGTTTAAAGACAATAAAAAAAAAATCTTCTATCACCGTAAAGATACACTGGGTGCTCCATTTTTACAAAGTTTGCCCTACACTGTAAAATTACATGTAAAATCGTTGGTAACAAAGTTGCCTACAATTTTACAGGTAAATTTGCTTCATAAGGTAAAATTTATACCATCTAGTAAATTTCACGTGCTGATGTGTTTTTCAAAGATTGTACTGTAAAATTCGTATGTAATATTTATATGAACTCTATATTTACCGAACACTGATGTAATTTTCATATGTATTTTTATAAAGAGAGGAAGCAACTTACCTAATTCTTTTATAGCACCTAATAGGTCATACTGAATCGCTCAACCAGGGATCAAGAATGAACACGCTTACGCGAAACCTACGATTGTTTGTGACGTACATGATATCATTGAGCCAATAATAAATTCGACAAACGAATAGATTTACCTACGCGCACAGATAAATAATCCAATAACCAATCACATTGCGGCGTATGAATTTCGTATTTTTCATGATATCTATAGTTTCACCCGAAAATTCAAGTAAAAACAAATAAATATAAAAGATCCTCATATATTTACAGCAAAATTAATAGTTCACTAGTAAAATTACTTTTAAAGTGGGGTATTTACCCAAGAAAATGTCAATTTTACACTTTTAAGTAAATTTTGAGAGTAAATACAAAATTGTACATGTTTTTCCTGTATTTTCCTTTTGAATTTTTGTTACATCTTAAACTTACATGAAAAAGCTATAAATATTACCGAAATTTCTTTTTTCATGTTAATTATCCTAGAAAAAACATGTAAAATAAAATTTACATGATTTATTGTGGTAAATTCACAACGCTATTACATGTAATAATCCTGATTTATCATGGCATAATTACTGTAATTTTTTACAGTGTAGATACTGGAACATCCTGTAGACTACTGGACAACGCTGCATATCGCATTAAATCAGCCGAAAGATCTGCTATTACGGTTTTCATTTCATTTCTTTAAATTAACTCGTTTACGAGATACTAGACTTTTTTTACGACGTTGCATTTTTAAACAAATTGAAATATGTCATAAACTATAAAAATTAGATATACAGAACCTTAAATAAAATTGATTTAGTTTATGGTGTACACTTAAAAAAAAAATGTTATAAAATACAGGATGTTCCATTAAGAAAAACATACTGCTAAGTTTTGGAACACCCTGTAAATTGCATACTATCTTTAAATTGTAGATCTAATCGGCCCATATACAAAAATTAAAAAAAAATTGTTATCATTTGACTACCAGAGATGACGCCATTACCGCTGTTACACCCTGTATAGTTATACAGGGCGGTTCGAAGTAAACATCGAAGTTTTATTGCTTTCGTTAAGGAGAATGTGTTTTTCCTCTGTACGATAACAACACGCATTACTAAGCCCCAAATAATTAACATTGTCGCGTATGACTCAAAGGTATATTAACTTGAGCAAACAAAAGCAAGCATCGATATATGTATGTGTATGTTATATTATATACATACCTACATAAAATATATTTTTTTTTTCTTTAATTAGTGACGTGCGCAAGAAATTTGACCGTATTCGGTATCTTATCTCCTTGATAGTCTCCAGTCATCGACGGATGAAAAATAATTAAGTCACACACGCGGAATCTAACACGTAATACCTTCTCTCTTCATTAAGCCCACTGCTAGGAAATTTACGGAATTCTATAAGCAACAGTGATATATCTCGTGATATTAAAAAAAAAACTACAATGCATAGTAGTAGCAGGCCATGATTTTGTTTATTCAAAATGACAAATAAATAACATGTACACTGTCTTGGTTTATTGACATTCAAAAAGTTTGCGTACAGTTTCAGGGATAATGAAAGCTTCCCCCACCTTCTTCAGCTTCTTGTTCAGAATGGTGACATTCCTTTACATAATAGAGCTAAATATTTAACTATAAAATATATTCTTAAAAAGTCCTCCTTGGATAATAATTTAGTGCTAACAAGTTTGAATAATTTATTTCCATATTATGCAGGGATAAATGCTTTTAACCAAATTTATTTTAGGAGTCTTATATGAAGCATATCAATTTTTTTTTTGTATTATTCTCCTTCTATTTCATCTTCTATCATTTATCCTACTATAGGATTCCTTAACAAGTTCTACATTTTCACGCCAAAATTGATTTTAATGAAAACTGGATCAGAAATATTAAGATTATGAGTCTCCAACAGAATGTGGTCAATGAAAGTTTCCAAGAAATTATTAATCAAAAGTGGAAGGATTATCTATTATTTTTACAGATGGTTCTATATCTGAAAATCGTGATAAATCTTCTTTTGGTGTTTATTCTCCATCACTCAATATAAATATTTTGGGAAATATTTCAAATCATGCTTCTATTTTTACATGTTGTGAGCCACTGGCCATTTATATACCTAGCTATTTGTAAAATTGAAAAACATAAAGTTGGAAATGCGTTGATAATTTTCGATTCAAAAAGTGCCTTATTGACTCCTCAACATAAGAAGCTTTTTGATCACAACTTATATATACAGGGTGGGGGTCAACCACATTCGCGTCAGTTTATATACGAAAAGTGGTAACATATTTTTAATTTTTTTTTGTTAAGAGTTATACAGGTTCAGAAGAACCGCATTTCAAAATTATTTTGAAGTATACAGGGTGGCTCAAAGAAAAGTTACACAAAAAAAAGAATGGATAGGAATATTTGAAAAAGAAAATTATAAATTACTAAGAAACTATAACAGATAGATATAGGAAGCATTCATACAATTTTAAAGACCGTTAAAATTAGAATCTAAATAAAGTAATAAATACAGGGTGTTCCATTTGAAATAAGAAAGTTACTTGCCTTTAAAGATAGTGAAAATTAAAAGTATATTTCTGTTCACCCTGTATAATTTTTTTGCATTGCTTTTATTTCATTATCAAGTCTAATGCTTTAGTTAAAAAATAAATACAGTTGAAAATATCTAGCTTAAATATGCATGACAGGCATGCCTCTTAAATTTTGGTCCACATTTTGAAGAATAGTTAGTTAATTATCTCGTAAACGAGTTGAGTTAGGCATAAGAAATCTAACACCAACTTGTCTTTATCTAGTCTGTACTCTCAAAATATGTCATAATATACAGAGTGTTCCATTTAACTTTTCACAATTTTGGTGTGTAACTTTTCTTTTGAGTCACCCTACATACACACTTCAAAATAATTTTGAAATGTGGTCCTTCTTTCGTATATAAACCGACGCGAATGTGGTAGCCCACCCTGTATATAGCTATTTGTAAAATTGAAGAATATAGAGTTGGAAATGCGTTGATAATTTCCGATTCAAAAAGTGCCTTATTGGCTCTTCAACACACGAAGCTTTTTGATCAAAATTTAGTCTGGGATATTCTGGAGAAACTTTACCAGATGGAATTGGAAAATATTTATATTCATTCCATTTGGGTTCATAGCCATATTTTAATTACATGGTAATGAAATTGCGGATAAATTAGCAAGAATAGGTTGGAAATCGGATTGTTTCTAATTTTAATTATATCATGGTGATTTTAATTATATCATTATACGGAGAAATTATTCAAGATTAGCAAGATGGTGGAATGACTCTGAAAATTAAAAGGATCTAGATATTATGGTGTCAGGAGCTAGTTGCCAATTTTCTGATTGGCAAAATATAAACAAATTATTAAGCTATATATACATAAATAAACGAAAATTCAAAACATAACCTTAACTGTCAAATTTTGCCAGCAATAACACAGCTAATAAATACCGCAAACATGCAGTTTCTGCGATAGTATAACGTTATGTTGGTACTTTACGTGATATTTTCGATTAAATATCAAAAAGTTTGTGATTTTAATGACCTGTAAATAAGTGCTCGCTGAAGATGGTTATATTTCCCACAATGTGAGCTCCATCGAAAAGATTACGTAACTCACTTACATGTTTGTCCATTTCAAATTCTAGCAGGGATTATATCTGTTAATCTCGTTTTAGATAAGCGAGTAATACTTACTTTAGTAACTATGGAATTTGCTCTGAAATATCAGCACTAAATATTTTAATTTTTCTACATTCACAGGGATTACCTTCTCAATAGTTGATTGTTAAAAATACTTGGGAGCTTTACCGATCAAACTAATCACTATAAATACAATTTTGGGCGGATCAAAAGTTATCCCTGTTGGCGTAATGTAATCTATCTAATCTCTATTGCATTAGTTTTTTTTTTTTTGATAGATATTTGATTATAGAGGAAGATAGAAAATTATGATGTATACATATCTAACAGGCAATTATTCATACACAATGTTTTACAATAATTATTATCTAGAATCTATATACATGTTTGTTCTGACATAAATAAGATATTAAAAAAATGTATATCTTTAAGCATAGATTTAAATTAAGTTATTTTCTTGGTACCAGAGAGCTTAAAAAAAAAAAGAAAACAAGACATTAACTATAAAACATACTGCATTCCCGTTGTAATCTACTCTCAAAGCAATTATTGGTTTAGCAGAAAAATTATGTTTGATTTGTAATTGTTTGGAAAAAAGTAGTAATTTGTCTGTTAGACTGACGACCATGATAATGTCTTACCACGAATTTCTCTTCTTTAAGGGAAAATAACATCCACTATTACAATAAACAGCAATGCAACTAAAAATAGTTTGAATATTTACCTATTCTAAATAGAAATAATTAATTAATGAAAGGAGACAAAGAATAATAAATATAAAAAAAATCTTAATGTGCGTCAACTTCTCTCGGAAGGTATATTTATAACATTGAAAAGCCGGAATTGGCAAAGATAGGCCATGTTTCGAGTGATTCGTGGGTGGTCTTTCGTTGTAGTATGGCTATTATAAACAAACAGAAAAACAGGTCGGCATGGTGTAATTGGATGCAACGGCAAGACCACGGATTTTTTTTCGAATATTGCTTGAAAAGAATGAGTAATTTATACGATAGACTGACGACAATGATAATGTTTTACCACGAATTTCTCTTCTTCAAGGGAAAACAGCATACCCATTATTATAAACAAAAATAATAATAAGAGAACAACAATAAACAGCTATGCAACTAAAAATAGTTTTGACATATTTACTTGATCTAAATAAATGATTAAATAGTGAAAAGAAACAAACAATAATAACTATATAAAAAAAATTAATTATGCTGTCAACTTTCTCTCGGAAGGTATATTTATAACATTGAAAAGCCGGAATTGGCAAAGATAGGCCATGTTTCGAGTGATTCGTGGGTGGTCTTTCGTTGTAGTATGGCTATTATAAACAAACAGAAAAACAAGTCGGTATGATACAATTGGATGCAGCGCAAGACGCACAGGATTTGTTTCGAATATTGCTGGAAAAGAATGAGTAATTTACTGATAAACTGACGACGATGATAATGTTTTACTACGAATTTCTCTTCTTCAAGGGAAAACAACATATCTATTATTATAAACAAAAATAATAATAAGAAAACAACAATAAACAGCAATGCAACTAAAAATAGTTTGCATATTTACTTATTCTAAATAGAAATGATTAAATAGTGAAAAGAAACAAAGAATAATAAATATATAAAAAAAATTAATATGCTTTTAACTTCTCTAGGAAGGTATATTTATAACATTGAAAAGCCGGAATTGGCAAAGATAGGCCATGTTTCGAGTGATTCGTGGGTGGTCTTTCGTCGTAGTATGGCTATTATAAACAAACAGAAAAACAGGTCGGCATGGTGTAATTGGATGCAATGGCAAGACCACAGATTTTTTTTTCGAATATTGCTTGAAAAGAATGAGTAATTTATACGATAGACTGACGACAATGATAATGTTTTACCACGAATTTCTCGTCTTCAAGGGAAAACAGCATACCCATTATTATAAACAAAAATAATAATAAGAGAACAACAATAAACAGTTATGACAACTAAAAATAGTCATATTTACTTATTCTAAAAGAAATGATTAAATAGTGAAAAAAAAAACACCAAAATAAATATAAAAAATCTGATGTGCGTTCAACTTTCTCTAGGAAGGTAAATTTATCACATTGAAAAGCCCGGAATTGGCAAAAGATAGGCCATGTTTGAGTGAATTCGTGGGTGGTCTTTGTTGTAGTATGGCTATTATAAACAAACAGAAAAACAGGTCGGCATGGTGTAATTGGATGCAACGGCAAGACCACAGGATTTTTTTTTCGAATATTGCTTGAAAAGAATGAGTAATTTGTACGATAGACTGAGGACGATGATAATGTTTTACCACGAATTTCTCTTCTTCAAGGGAAAACAGCATACCCATTATTATAAACAAAAATAATAATAAGAGAACAACAATAAACAGTTATGCAACTAAAAATAGTTTGCATATTTACTTATTCTAAATAGAAATGATTAAATAGTGAAAAGAAAAAACAATAATAAATATAAAAAATCTTAATGTGCGTCAACTTCTCTCGGAAGGTATATTTATAACATTGAAAAGCCGGAATTGGCAAAGATAGGCCATGTTTCGAGTGATTCGTGGGTGGTCTTTCGTTGTAGTATGGCTATTATAAACAAACAGAAAAACAGGTCGGCATGGTGTAATTGGATGCAACGGCAAGACCACAGGATTTTTTTTTCGAATATTGCTTGAAAAGAATGGAGTAATTTTGTACGACTAGACTGCCGACGATGATAATGTTTTACCACGAATTTCTCTTCTTCAAGGGAAAACAACATATCCATTATTGTAAACAAAAATAATAATAAGAGAACAACAATAAACAGTTATGCAACTAAAAATAGTTTGCGTATTTACTTATTCTAAATAGAAATGATTAAATAGTGAAAAGAAACAAAGAATAATAAATATATAAAAAAAATTAATATGCTTTTAACTTCTCTAGGAAGGTATATTTATACATTTGAAAACACCGGAATTGGCAAAGATAGACCATGTTCGATGAATTGGTGTGGTCTTTCGTTGTAGTACGGCTATTATAAACAAACAGAAAAACAGGTCGGCATGGTGTAATTGGATGCAACGGCAAGACCACAAGATTTTTTTTCGAATATTGCTTGAAAAGAATGAGTAATTTGTACGATAGACTGACGACGATGATAATGTTTCACCACGAATTTCTCTTCTTCAAGGGAAAACAACATATCCATTATTATAAACAAAAATAATAATAAGAGAACAACAATAAACAGCAATGCAACTAAAAATAGTTTGAATATTTACTTATTCTAAATAGAAATGATTAAATAGTGAAAAGAAACAAAGAATAATAAATATAAAAAAAAAATCTTAATATGCCTTTAACTTCTCTCGGAAGGTATATTTATAACATTGAATAGCCGGAATTGGCAAACATAGGCCATGTTTCGAGTAATTCGTGGGTGATCTTTCATTGTAGTATGGCTATTATAAACAAACAGAAAAACAGGTCGGCAATGGTGTAATTGGATGCACGGCAAGTACAACGGATTTTTTTTCGAATATTGCTTGAAAAGAATGAGTAATTTATACGATAGACTGACGACAATGATAATGTTTTACCACGAATTTCTCTTCTTCAACGGAAAACAGCATACCCATTATTATAAACAAAAATAATAATAAGAGAACAACAATAAACAGCTATGCAACTAAAAATAGTTTGAATATTTACTTATTCTAAATAGAAATGATTAAATAGTGAAAAGAAAAAAGAAATAATAAATATAAAAAAATCTAAATGATGTTAACTTCTCTAGGAAGGTATATTTATAACATTGAAAGCGGAATTGGCAAATAGCATGTTTGAGTTGATTCGTTGGGTGGTCTTTCTTTGTAGTATGGCTATTATAAACAAACAGAAAAACAAGTCGGAATGGTATAATAGTTAGTATTAGGTAATGGTATAACAGTTGCAAGATTGTCCATAGCTTTTTTGATATATAAACTTCTTTTTCAATTATGTAATAAATGACTTTCTACAAAGTTCTTGCTGTAAATATGCATTATTACTGGGTTGCAATTTAGGATACACACATTTTAGTCACAAGTTTTAATCACATTTAATAAATTGTTGCATTTCTGGTTGAAACCCCTGTATTCTCATACAAAAGAGAAAAAAAAACAGGATTCTGAAAATAAGTAAATACCACATAATCTATACCATATAAACTAGAATTATATTTGTATTTTATTCTAGTAAGAAATACATAGAAATACTTATTTTTCCTAAAATATCTCAATTATAATCGCCTCAGATTACAGTTTATCTTATAACGATAGCATTACTACTAGATGTTGTAGATCAATCGAAAAATATTTTTTTATTTAAAATTTACACAGGAAATCCTAAAAAGAGATTTCTAATCATCTGATAACAGTTGCTTTTTGCCATCAGAACCCAAAATTGTTTTTTCGATGCGGAACTATCAGTGGCAAATTATTAAGCCTATCTTCTAATATCTTCCAAATTGAGTACTTTTAGGAAAGCATATCTTATTTCAAAGAAACTGTTCTGTTAGAAAGAATAAATAATTTATTTCTGGATTAGATAAGGTAAAAATGAAAATTGGAGTGACAAACTTAACTGGAAAATGGTTTTCTAACTTCTAAGTATCATAGTTCATATCTTTAATGATTAGGCCTATTTTTTTGTTGAAGTGATATTATTTTCTACGTGGTTGTTAATATTTAGTGCTACTCTTAAATAAATAAATAAGGATTGTGTTGTTGCTGGATGACAGATCTTAGCATATTTCATCCGTAAAATAAAAATCAAATTTGCTGTTAAAAAAAGAATTTAATTTTTGAATAGGACTTAAGACTTTTTGTGTTGAGTTAGTAAAATCCAAAAAAAAAAAAAACATGTTATCAAATTTCAGGAAATCTTATTTAAAGCTTTTTTGCTCCTGAGTCCCAGAAAACATGCTTCATTCAACAACAACAACAACAAAAAATCAACTTTTGAAAAATGCTAATAATTTGCTATTAAAAAGAATTTAATTTTTGGATAGGATCTCCAAAGATTTTTATATTTGATTGGCAAAACCCAAAAAGTATACCATGAAATCTTAAAAAGTTTCATTTAAAGCCTCTTTTTGCGTCTATTCCATTACGAAAACCAAAAATTATTGAAAATCTCACATCACCTTTGGAATTTTTTTTCCAGTAAATTCATTTGTAATACAAATATAGATATGTGGATTTTAGCCAACGTCACGGTCCCAGAAAACTAAACACGGACCATGATAGTGTAATATGTCCACATATTACTTCAACTCGTATCCCCCACTTTCAGGTACGATTTGTAAGCGGATGAGATCATAGCAATATACACCACACACATATAAATACTCAAAACGTCTAGTAATCGAGCCGACAGTTTCAGACGGTTCGCATAACGGAAACGGTGGTTTTGTTTGATCGGTAATTCAGTAGGAGAAAGCAGAGTTGCACACACAGTGGTATATGGTAAGTCGCTAGCAAGGAGAAACAGGATCTCAGTAAGGAGGTGAGTGTTTTTAGCGAAATAATTTCCTTAATCAATGAATCCACCCCATCAGCTTTATCAAAAATAAATTAAATAGGAGATCATACAGGAATTACAATTTTTTTTTTGGGAGTAAATATAGCAACTGTGTGTCATCGTACTATAATATAATATCATTTGTACCATATATGTACATATGAGTAGTTTTGTTAGAATTGTTTGATCAAGCACGCCCTGAAATATGGATTTTTTTTGCGTTTGTGTTTAGTATTGACTCATCGCGCGATAAAAATTAAAAGTGAGTGCTAATAGGTAAATAACTTTAAAATAGTGCTGTAAGATATGTATACTAACAATGATGATAAAGTAAGTTTACATTAAATATTTTTTTATTTAATGTAAATAAAAGTTTTATACGAAAATAAAATTATTTCCTAAACAAGTAATCAAAGTAGGTTTATACTACATATGATATTATAAATATAGACTGTTTCAAAATGAATTACATCTCAGTAGGTAATTATATTTCTAATGCCACTTTGACATTTGTCATTTTCTGAGTAGCAATATAATTTTTCCTGACAGTTTTTAACTTAATACTACTAAATAATGTACACATCGCAAGAAAATATTTTTAGTGTTGACGCATATTTTCGAAGTGCACAATTTTCAAGGCGAAATGGCAATACTCTACTGCTGAATGTAAAGCGACAGTTTCGCTTGCAGTTTCCTAATAGAGTTGTGCATTAATACCGCTTTACAACATCATATTCGCCTAAGTAGTGGAGAAGTTTCAGAATACAAGATCCGTTTTAAAAGGCAAAAGTTCTGGTAGACCACGTACCTACACAGCAAAATATTGTTAAGCACGTAGAAAATCTTGTTGGCGAAAACCCACATTCTTCAATTCGTCCTTTATCACTTCAAACGAAGATATCTTCTAGCACCGTTCATAGAATTTCGAAGCGTCGCGTCGTCGTGTCGTTAGCATATCATGTATCCATACAAAGTATCTACCTAGAGATCACGCTAGCTAGGATAATATTGCAATTCCTTTCAGAAGTATAAATAATGAAATAATAACACGAAGTTTTTTAACTTTTTCACTGATGAAGATGTTTATTTAAGTGGGCTTGTAAATAAACAAAATTACAGAACATGGTCTATAAATAATCCAAACAATCACATTTGGAAGTTCTGTTGCATCTTGTTAAAGTTGGAATATGGTTAGCTGTATCTCGTCGTAAATTAGTATGACCATATTTTCTCACAATAACATTAATAGCCACTGATACCGAGAACAGTTATTAATACCATTTTTAAATAAATTGCAACAAGACATATTCCAATGGGGGTTTCTTCCAGCAAGATGGAGCTAGTGCCCTTACAACTCGTAAAAATTTAGCGAACAATATTTCCCTAATCAAGTTATAAGCAGAGGTGTTTGGCCAGCCTGATCGCCAGACCTTACTCTGTTAGATTTTTCTATTCTCGATGAATTGCTCAAAAATGAAGTATATAAGACAAGAATTAATAACTTAAACGACCTGATGAATACAATTACAAATAAATGTAATGAAATAACACCAAATGTATTGCAGAATATTTTCGACATCATGAAACGTCGTATTGCATTATGCATTTAATAGAATGGTGACCATTTTGAACATTTGTTGTAAGTTATAACTAAATAAAATTTCTGTAAATAAGTTATTTACCTTAATTGTTTGATTAATATTCCATCTATAATGATAAATAAATAAATCTTATGAATTAATAATGCAATTGTATTTATTATTAATTTCATCACACATCGCTCAACGATAAATTTTGACAGTGACAGGTGGATAACCTATATACTATTTAATCTACACCCCCATTTAAAGAAAGCGGAATATCATAATTTATTGAAGAAATCCATGACCACCTAGATGTAATTAATTTTGAAACAGTCTGTACTTTACAAAGTTTTTCAAGTCTAAATCTTCCTAGTAAATAAATGTTATGTAAGAATAAAAAAAATAACAACCTCGTACTTATATGTTTGTAGTATTTGTTGAAATCAAACAATCTTAGAAGTGCCCCAAACAATACACCTTAATTTAGAAATATATATGGTTAAACACTCGGAATAGATATGGCAAAGCCCATATGAGGTGCCTCGCAAAAGTAGGCAGAAATTAAAAACAAAAAAAAAAATATTCAGTAAAAAAAAAAAAAATTAGGTCTGGTACGACGTTATAAAAACATCCTATATATGTGTACCCAATTTTTATATTTATATCTTTTTTTAATAATTATTTTTGATAATTTATATAATGTCAAATATATCGAGCGTTCACACACTAATGCGCCACCCCGTACATTATTTATTTCGTTCACCAAAAATTATAACTTATTACAGGGGAATGACGTACTTAAAAAATAACATACTTTCTCTGATATAATATAAAAAATGTAGCCGGTAGTAATTCAAATAACTACCCAACAATCTTATTTCCAGCATCAAAATAAAATATTGCAATCATTATATTTAAATTTATGACTTATCTTTAGGCGCGATCCAAAGTTACGATAAAATATTAATAAGTGCTTTGGATATCTTTTTATATGTACCGTTTTAGAAGCCGGTATAAATTTAACGGTATCACATAATATGTGATATATGTTACCGCGTCATACGAAATATTCCTGTGGAAAACCTAGCGCCTCGGAAAATGCATTTAAAAAAAGAAATATGCGAAAATGCTGTATACAGGGTGATTCTAAATATATACGACAAATTTTATGGGCTGATTCCTAGGGTTGTTGTGATCATAAAAGTTCATACAATTAACTTTTTATGGGTGGGAATATTCCATTACAAAGCTGGTATATGAACGTGTTATGGTAATGGTAATGTCAAAAGTGACAGTTCGTGATTTTAGATAAAACCGACTGCTTGATTAATTTTTGCCTGCGTTGATTGACGTGTATGTAAAAGTAGTATAAATAAATAGTTAAATTGTTCTATCCAATCCATTTAATTAAAATTATCTTTTTACAACGTGTTTCGATCACAGTATAAGCATCTTCAGGTAAAATAACATCAATTAGAATTTGATAAAAACGATAAAGAATAAGAAGGATATTTTTTTAATTTTAAATAATTTGACAAAACGAAGAAGAAAGTCAAGCAACCAAACAAATCTAAATTCTATTTAGATTCTTTCATTGTTTTAATTCCACTTGACTATATTCTATATCTGGAGATGGTCATAAGATGTGCGAAAAACATGTTGTGAAAAGATAATTGCAATTAAATTGTTTGTATATAACAATTTACAGTGGTTATTTTCAAACTTTGTAACCAATTATAGGAGAAGTTATATTAATATAAAGATAATGCTGGTGCTCTAGAACTAAATATTATCAATTGCCTTGGCATAACAAACATTTATTGACATACCCTTGAATTTGTCGCAATAACAAACAGTAATTGACTACTTTTAATATTATAATGTCTGAATATTGAATTATTATGTAGTGAATACTTAAAAAATATAATCTGAAATACAAATAATAATGATTCAGGGCTGGGACTCTGTGTACAATAGAATTCTATTATAGTTTTCTATAGTAGTATTCTATGTTTGAAGTCGACAACATGATGGTGAATTGCTACGCTGTGTGCCTATAAATAGTGCAATGAAATTAGGAATAGAAATACAGGGTGTATCAAATAAAAAAGTAGATTTTGCTTGGGTGTTGACTACACGACATGTAAAGCACAAACCCACCGAAACCGGATTTCATCATTAAAGAATAAAAAAAAGTAAAATTATAGAGCCAAAAATTCTTTAGTCCGGGCCTGATGCAAGGAAACGCATGTTAAGCACCTGCGTAAACGTGGATTATGTAGAATAGTACATGCACTCATTTAGTATTATTCTTAATGGTATGCCGTAAGTTCATTTAACGTCATTCTGAACAAATAAAGGCCCTGTAAAATAGCAAAACTGAGGCATTTTAAATTTCTTCTTTTATATAAAATAAACATTCCTTTTTTGTTAAGAGCATGCTATATAAAGTCTACGAGTATTTTTTTAATAAGCGATAAGACGTTCGAGTTCACCGGATATGCGACTCAGTAGTTACAAAAAAGTAAATATTTCCTTTGCTTTGTCGAATCGAGAGATAGGTGTTAATAAACACCGGACCACACATAACACATGAGGTTATTTCTTTTGGATCTATTTAATCAATAACGCAAAATGAATTGAAATCGAAATTACACAAAATAACTGTAGATACAGAAAACTTGCAAACACGCCTTTTTACTCATGATATCGCCGCGAAAAAAGAACTATACATTCCCACGCTCTTGCCGACGCAAATCAAGCTTCGATTTCTATAATACTGAAATCATGAAATGGTCCTGAAAAGGATCGTTTTTTTCCCGAGACGGGAACAACCGAAATTAAAATGTTCGAGAGGCGTTGCACTCCAAGCGGCGATCCACACAAAACTAACATCGGTAATGGCTGAAATGATAGTGGTATGGGGGTATACTCGGACAGCATTTAGGTAGGCACAGAGTCGCCTCTAGCCCACGGCATTATAAAATATTTTTTTTCCGTTAATGCTTACAGATAGGACACCCTCGTACATTAAGACTTTTTGATTGTATATGATTACAGCTGCTAGATTTATTAGATTTACTCTATAGTCTGATACACCCTGTAAGTAAGAATGTAACTATAGGAGATGTACAAGAAATAAATTTAAAATTGTAAAACATTCGATTTAGGATAAAAGCAGCTACCATTATTAATTAGAACTTACAAAATGCAAAACGTTGCAATGAGTCATGGAGGAAAAGAATGACAAATAATTAAATTTGAAAAAGCACTGAAAATAATTTGTTACACATTCGGAAACTTGATAACTTGCTTTTACTAACTCACTTAATTTTTGACATTTTATAAAACGTGGAACTTACTTTTTCAACCGTTTAGAATTTATTGGCGTTACGTCCTAGTAAATCCTTTACGAAAAAAGACAAACCACATCGGTGGTGTATTAAGTGAGATAAAGAGTTTTTGTTTAGTTAGGGACTGCGAAAAATATTTGTATAATTCATTCGCTAATCTTTATTTTTGATTTAAATGTTCCCAATAGATCAATTATGCGTGGGGATGAAGAAGAAGCGTTAGAAGAAATGCGCATCTTTAATATAAAAACGACGTATTCTACGCGAAAAAAGCGATCCGTTTATACATTCCAAATATTTCATTTCACACCTCTTTTAAACTCAAACAAGTAAGCTGTGAAGTAAGCCATCAATCAACTAGTAAATAGTGATGAGCGATATTTCACGAACTGTGACTCTTTCACAGTGATTGGAGAATCACGGATCACGGCCGTGAAGTGGAGAATTCTAAAAAGCAGTGATCAGTATTGCGCGGTAATATGTATCAGGAATTCCACCGTAACTGGTCATTTAAAGTTTATGATATCTTATTATTTACTTATATTTGAGATTTTTGGCACCAGTATATGTTCGATTGGAACTATAAATGTAAAATACCTTAACCAAAATATCACTTCCGGTTGACCGGAAATGGATGTCAACTTTGTTATTTTAAATAGAATGATCATTTTTGGATTCTACAACTATAAATACGTCAGTTTTCATTAGCTATTCCTATAGCTACATGTTGCCGTTTTTGAGTTATTTAAGTTTTTCTTTTTTTTTTAGTCATAATCATTGCATCATTGAGAAATTAATATCTCGGTTAATACTGCAAGTAGAGACTTCAAATTTGCTATGTTATGAATTTAGATATTACTCTAACAAACGGTAAGCACACTTTACATTCTAATATACAGGGTGTTCAAAACTGAGGAACAAAGTGACATATTTTCAAATGCAGAAAACTCATTTTTTTTAAATACAACACCCTGTATTTTAATTCGGAATTAGAAGAAATATCATCCCCTATCACTTTATATGAGCATTCCCTATACCTATCTTTAATAGATTTTGAGATATGAGTGACTTTTTATTAAACAGACTAAGTAGCCCTATCTTTAAATGTTTGTAGCTGGCTCTGAAATGAATTCACGTCAAATTCATGTATTATTTTTGAATAACCATACAAAAATGTCTGTTCGAATAGTCATTTCTATTAATATTGCGTTGTACGAAAGTGTAATTACAATGATATACATAAACACTTTTGGTTAGTCAATGAATTTGACATTAATCTCATTCAGAGCCAGCTACAAACACGCAAAGATAAAGCTACTTAGTCTGTTTAACAAAAAATCGTTCATATCTCAAAATCTATTAAAGATAGGTATAGGGAATGCTGATATAAAGTGATAGGGGTTGATATTTACTTCTTAATTCCGAATTAATATACAGGCTGTTCTATTAAAAAAAAAGAATACTTAGTCTGTTTAACAAAAAGTCGCTCATATCTCAAAATCTATTAAAGATAGGTATAGAGAATGCTCATATAAAGCGATAGGGGATGATATTTACTTTCTAATTCCGAATTAAAATACAGGGTGTTCTATTTAAAAAAAATGAGTTTTCTGCATTTGAAGATGTGTCACTTAGTTCATCAGTTTTGAACATCCTGTATGTTAGAATATAAAGTGTGTGTTGTGTTTCTTAGGGTTATTATCTACATTCATAACATAGCAAACTTAGGGTCTCTACTTGCGGTATTAACCGAGATATTAATTGCTCAATGATGCAATGATTATGACTAAAAAAAAAGAAAAACTTAAATAACTCAAAAACGGCAACATGTAGCTATAGGAATAGCTAATAAAAACTGACGTATTTATAGTTGTAGAATCCAAAAATGAATAAAAAATTATATCAATCTATTTAAAATAAGAAAGTTCACATCAATTTCCGGTCAACCGGAAGTGATATTTTGGTTAAGGTATTTTACATTATAGTTCCATCTAACAGATACTGGTGCCAAAATCTCAAATAAAAGTAAATAATAGAACATCATAAACTTTTAATGAACCAGTTACGTGGAATACCCTGTGTATTGATATCCTTTTATACAATTATATTATATAAAGAATATATATTTATTTTTACCTGCTGTGTAATAGGATATTGTGTTATAAGATAAGACTAAATTTATTATTAGTTTTAAAGTACTAATTCAAAAACTAAAGTTTTATTTTTATTAAATTGTAGGTATAATATTAAATCGCAGTTTTTTTTTAAATCTTCGCTCACTTTAAGAATTAAATCAGTTTATGTTTTATTAATGTTAAATGTTAGATACAAAATGAAATTGCTTTATTTCATTTTTTTTTATATTTACTATTTGTCATAATTTTGAAAACAAATTATTGTAACAATTGTTATTAAAATACAAATAGAATAAAGGTTTAAAAATCATAAAAAAATATTTGTGTAGAACTAATTTTGCTATCCTTTTCTAAACGATCTATCTATCCTTCAAAGCGAGGTGTGTGGACGTATTGTTTTTATGCGACAATATGGCGACATATAGAATTCGACTATTGCCATATAGAGTACAAATGATGTAGAAATGAAGCGATAAACAGAATTCTATTGTACACAGAGCCCCAGCCCAGATTTGACATAACCACCAACAGTATAATTGAGTACGTTTAATACAACGCTTGAGTATTGAATAAATGATAAGTGGATGCTGAAAATAGTCTGCTTATGCATAAATACATTCAAAACAAGCACAGAAACAACATCTTCTATCGCTTCCTGTATAAATGCAAACGCATTTCGTTTCGATTTATACGAAAATGGAATTCTGTGGCACTAGGTAAGAACCGTTTTGCACCTGGTACGGAAGCAATCGTTTAAAAGGTAGAGCTGACTCGATGGGACTACGGTTATCATAATTCCAACACGCAATACTTCTAAAATTGGTCGACTCTTTGTCTTTTCCGATTGTGATTTGCATGATTCTCTCGTTAATTATTTTATTTATAAGTTGGTAGTCATCGCATTGTGCCTTAAATCATTACGTACTGATATTTTTCCCATAGATATATTAATATGTAATTAAAATCATTTTTTTTTTGATAATTCTTTCCTGTTTTACCTTGAATGAATTCGAAACTACACATGCTGTTAATAACAACTGTTTTTTTTTTTAAGCTGCATTTAATTTATTAATGCAATGATTTTTATTTGATACCACGTGCATTTCATCTTCTCAAAATCCTCGGTTTCATTTACAAAACTGCCTTGAGGACAAAAGTCAGATATATTGTTTAAAATATAAAAGATTCTATACAAAATCAGGATAAAACGAAACTTAAGAGGCAATACCCTAACCTACCAACAACATTTCTACGGACATTAGACAATGTTTCAGTTGATATGTTTCGCATGCAATCCATAATTTTTCACATAACTCTTCAATAGAATGAACTTTTTCATTTTCAAAGCCATAAATTGAGGACTTAACATAACCCCATAAGAAAAAGTCATTTGGGGTTACATTGAGCGACCTACAAGGGCAGCAAATGACACTCCATCCTATTGAAACAGTCGATTTCCCATTTTTAGATAGATATCTCTTGTTATTTCAGTTGTAAAAAGTGCTTCAGTTTTAAAAAGTGTTGTGTTGTAGTGCGTTCAAGCTATTGCAGTGAAACCGTTAATAATTGATCACCTGTACAAATGGCAAGCAAGTACACAGAGATTCAAAATGATTGTCAATTCCGCTCCTATAGATAGTAACAGGGTGTAGATATATGCCGCGTGTTTGTAATGAAGGTTTGAACTAAGTCAGTGTTGGAACATAAGAAAGTAAACGGATCTGTCATAAATAAGGAAAACGTAACCTATATTTGAACTCGCATTATATAAACGACTATGGATTGGTGTTTCTGCTTGTAAAAATGAAATGTAATTAATTTAACTTTACAAAATTATGATTTTACAATTCAGTACTAACTGGTGTTTAACTAAATTTATTTATTACTTTAAAATTATAACATACAATTAGTATAATTATTAAGTGACAAAACTGCATCTCTCAGTTCTTCTATGGTATGCATGCGGTTTCTATAGATCCTATTTTTTAGATAACCGAACATGAAGTAATCTAATGGGGTTAGATCAGGCGATCTTGGTGGCCATCTTTGTGCTCTAGCGACCCTGTCAGCAAAAAAATTGTTGAAGATATTGGCAGGTTGTCGAGCGTATGTGCTGGAGCATTATCGTGCTGAAAATAACCTGCTTCAAGCTCATTTTCTTGTAACTCTGCAATAACAATTCCAACAAGCTGTTGGTAACGTTGGGCTGTTACAGTTTCCTCGAAGAAAATTGGCCCTATTATTCGTTGCCTGGACATAGCTAACCAAACTCCAACTTTTACGGGATGCAATTGCTTTTCTCGAAATTCGTGTGGATTTTCTACAGACCAGATACAAAGTTTTGTAAAATTGATATAGTCTGTTAGATAAAACCAGGCTTCATCCGAGAAAAATGATTTGTTTAGCAAGTCATCGTCCCTTGAATTGTTATTAAACCAATGACAATATTCCAATCGCCTATCGTGATCTAATGGTAATAATTCCTGTACCGTAGAAACTTTATAGGGATGAAAATGTAACTTTCTTTTGACAGCTCATTGCGCTGAATGTATGATAAGCCTATAAAATATAAAATGTAATAAACTATTTCACTTAATGTTAATATTGATTTTTACCTGTTTGTTGAGCAATTACCACAGATAAATTCCCTTATTTTCTTACAGTATTCACAATACTATTGTTGGTGATATTAGATGTAAATATAAACGGTTTGAAAAAAATTATTAGATAAATAATCGAAAGATACTACAACACGAACGCCAATGTCGCTAAATGTCAAGAAAATTCGTTTAATGTATGAAATTTGTATGTAGCTAACTTCGCTCATTAAATTGGTAATAAGTATAGATAATTTTTTCCGGAAAACAGTTTTTTTTCTTACGACAATCATTTTGAATCACATGATATATAAGATCTGTTAAAATTTAATTGTGTAGTTTAGAATAATGAGATTAAATTGTAAACAGTGAATTATATTAAATGGAACATAATTGTTCTCTACTCAAGAAAAGTCAATTTTCTCCTAATACATACTACCCATTACTTCATTTGCATGATTTCTGATGGAAAACCTGTTGCAGCAGGTAGTGGATAATCGCTGGTAAATATCATTCGTTAAATCGATGTATCTATGAACAGATTATATGTGTTTTATTAACTGAGTCTACTTGATTTTTACATCCATTTATTTACATAAATATATGATATAATAGGGGTGGATTTAAAAAAAAATATATATGTTACATTTTACATAGCTTAACGCACAATACTGCTTAATAACTGATAACTGTTGAGCATTGATAAAAATATATAATGTAATCATTTGTAGGATGTAGATTAGCGTTAAACGAGATGTGGCTATATTTGTTTGTTTGTTCGTTACAAATAAATACAGCATAACGCTTGTTCCTTATTTCTTTATCGAAATGTACGGATTTTGATAGCGTTTTGATTGTTGATTATGTTTTGTACGATTATCAAAACGCTAAAAATATTATTCTTAATCTGCGATATATTACTTGTATTTTGTGTAATTTTGAAGTACAAGTATTTGAAACGCGATCTTGTAAAATAGACGCTTGGAATAAGTAAATCTGTAAGAAAAAAAATAATGAATTTCCCGCTGAAAATAATCTGAAACTGTTTACAATCTAAAATTGGTTTTTGTTCCTCACTGGAAAGCTCCAGCAGAAATATAATTTACGGCAGTATGTACACGTTTTTGGAATTTATACCCGAGAAATTATACAGAGTGAGTCGTGAGGATTCGAACAAACTGTAGGACTGTATTCTACAGGTGAAAATATTGCAAAAAAAAAAACTCAATATTCATTAGCAGCAGTTGTAGCATTTCCCATTACAAAATCCATAAACAAACATATTCTAAATTAGAATAAGTGTGTGCCATTTTAGTTTGTTACACTTTAGTCGTACAAATGTCAAGTCAATGTCACAATACCCGAACAACAACGTTATAATTTACTCCAAGGTACAGGGAACATTTTTTTTATGATGGCAGCGCCCTCACTATATCAACAATGAACTAGAGGTAGTGACATTGGACGCATTAGACATACAAAACATTAAATCTACATTTTTAATCACGCTATAACTCGAAAACAAATAAAAACCAGATAACAACATTTGAGTTTGATTCCTCACGACTCACCCCCTGCATATACATTTCCATCGCCAACTATGGGTTATTAAAAAAAATCACAATCCTTCTATACAGGGTGTTTTACCAACATGGAATTCCTGTATCACTCGTAAACCAGTGACAGATGGAAAAAAATAATTTTTTATAAATCGTTGTAGGATTATGATGTTTCTATAATATTATTGCACTTTTAATAGCGCCAGTAATTCTTAAAAAAAATTATATGACATACTTCACCACCAGACTCATTAATTCCCAAAATATCTTTAATTTTCTCAAATTTATGTCGCTTGCACTGTTTAAAGAAAAGCGATTGTAATTTAATTAACACTTATGTATGTGAATAAGTGAATCAAATTTTTAAATATCTTAGTACGGACCTAATTATACCTGCAGGTGTGTTTGTAGTTGTATGTTAATATACTGGGTTTTCGTCACTTAAAGTGCAAATTGATTCATTTTGATTCATTCCAGAAAATGTCAATGTTTCTGTCAAATAACATAATGATAGCTCGCCGCCTAGATACAATTTTTATTTGTTTTCCAAGGCCTACTGCTGCTTCATTAGCTGAATAATATTGCTGATTATTATTAACTTTTTTACTGATTATTTTAAAACTACTGCTTCAACAAAAAAAAAACTTTGTATAACATTTTTTATTGGAAATTTTGAGATCTTGCAAATTATGTTAAAAAAATACAGTGTTGCCATTTACAAAAGCACCTTTTTAGTAACTAACAGGATATCTGGCAACATTACAATAAATTTTTCTTAGTTGATATTGCTTTTGACTAAACTGTCTAAAAAAAGAAAGCTCGCCTATATCAGGTTCAACTATACAACTGCCAATTCTGAACTTGTGTTTAATCATACAATTTAAATCGCCATAACACAAAATTTAGAAGCAACCTAATTTCCACCCATTCTTGCTAATTGATCAGCCGTACCATTTCGATAAAGTGAATTTTAGCATTAACATTTAAAAGCTTGCAATTTCTTGCTTGCAAAAATTGAAAATAGAACTGTAAACATTTTCCAAGGATCTAGTCTTTGCTGAGACATCTGTACCGAAATGCAACGAATACATTTGCCAACTCAGTAAGTTTCCATTTCAAAATGACTAATGAAGATATATCTAAACGAAAACCTGGACACATTGTAATAATTATATTAAAACAACTTGTACGTAAGTTGCTTATGTTGCTTTACGATGCTATTAAGATATAGATTCGCCACATAAATTGGCTCGATTTTAAGCATTTACGAAAGTGATGCCAAAAATCTGATGATTCAATCATTTCAGCAGGTATTTTAATCTTGATGTTGGTAAATTATTTTCGAGATTATAGTGTGGGAGGTGGATTTTCGATAAAATGCAAATTGTGGGAGTTCGTTTAATGGTCGAATGAATGATGAGCCTTGCGTGATTGAGCATCAATGTTGGGCAATTCAAACGGATTGCTTTTATCATTTATACAGGGTGTTAGGTAAACATGCGGCAAAAGTTCAAGAGGTTATTCCTTGAATATATCTTCCTATGATGATTTTTGAAAAACCCCTTTGTTTCGAAGATACAGAGCGAACAAGATTAGCGACAGTGACATTTTATTATCAAAAAGTACATGTAAAGTTGCTCAATCTACAATAAATGTTCGAAATGGCTTATTGCAATACTCCACGCCAATAAGTCTTCCTGGTAGAAATACCAGTCCAATTAGATAGTCACCCACAATTCCAACCCAAACATTCAAACGAGAACTGATGTTGAAAACGATCTTCAAATACCTCATGCGGATTTTCATCTGCCCACACATGGTTATTATGAAAATTCCTTATTGCATTTCTTGAGAAACTGGCTTCATCGGTAAAAAGAATCTAATCTCAATTTTAAATGCTATGTATTAATTAATGCAAGACTGTATGTCGACAGCTGTATTTTATGTATATTTTTCTTTCCCTATTGTCTTTTACAATGTCTGCTATTTTCTCTTTTGTTGACTAGTTTTCATATCATGTAATGTTGAAAATAAAGTTCTATTATTATTATTATTATTGTTATTATTATTACATTTAAAATTGTTCTTAATAATCTCGGAATTCACACCACTAAGCAATTAACTCATTAATAGCTCAAATGTCGACATAAGTTATGTATATTTATATTATGTATCAATACTGCAATTAAATACTGCAACAACTCTAAAAAATTACAGATGAATTGCATACACTTATTGATTTTAAATAATATGTATTTAGATTGTACGCAATTCGAAATGTGTAATTTTTTAGTTGTTACAGTATTTAACTGTAGTATTGATAATATCAACTGTAGGTCAGCGGTTCAAATTACGCGCGCTTTCAGTTAGTTTATCTTCCATCCGCGCCAGCGCTGTATTTGTACTTGTCTTCACTATGATCGTTTAAATTACTGAAGTTTTGTACAGAAGAAAGCCATCTATATTATCTATGGTATACTCTTTCATATACCGATCGATGCAGTTCGTCGTGAGACACCTGTATAGTTTAGCAAAAAATACAGAGTGTCCATGTAGGACATTGCATGATGGCATTGCACACAAGATTCTGTCATTTTAACAACCCCCTTGTACTTAGCTTTTCAGCATTGATTAAACATTTTGGTAAACGTTCAAAATGTTTAAATTGTCACTTGCAAAGTAATTTAATTACAGCCTAATTTACTTATAATGTAATTAGTTGTTTGTATTTACATAATTCAAAATCAAATGTAAATTACTAATGCTTGGTAAATTATTTTGATCAAGTCCAATCATATCAAAATGTTGAAATTCAATCGGAGCAAAAAGTTCAATTTAAACAGAATAGTACAAAATGGAAAAATCAAAACTCACTTTCTTTCTCTCTCTCTCTTCTTCTGCTCCGCTTGGACAACCCTCACATCTTCCTCGCAATCCTTCGCATTGCATCCCTTGATCACCTGATGCTTCCTGATGACCTCCACCAACTTTTCCACCAGTTCCTCATCCTCGACGCCATTCTTGCCGGCCGGCAGGTGTCTATCGCCGTCCTTTTCTATCGATAACCTGCTGGCGACCTCCACGACGCTCTTTCCTTCAGTCTCCACTCGGAGTAGGGACCTGACTTGGTCCTGAGTCACCTCCTGAAATAGCGAACACGTGCACAGCGAGTCAGGAGGACGTCTAGGTGCGTGGGATATAGCGTGTTTCGTGGGGTGGGAGGGCACTTTTCGCACGACGCCTAGAGAGATACCGGTAAAGGACGCCAGGATAGCCGACAGTTACCGGAAACTAGGCAGGCGCGCGATTGTTTTTGCCATAGGAGCGTGTTTGGAATCGAAAGATTTCGTAGTGTAAAAAAAAAAACGGAGTACCTTATTGCAGTGTGCTGGGTTTTGTGATTGCGGAGTTTTCTCTTCGTAATAAGAGTAAAAGAAAGCTTGGATTGGTGTAGATTCGAAGTTATAAATCAAAATGGTATGTGAATTTGGTTTTGGTGTTTATGCACGGTAAAAAAATGCAATTAAAATAAAAAAAAAGCTTGTTATAATATGTATTATTTGAGGGCACGTTCAAGCATGTGACTCCAAAAAAAAAAACTGGAAATTCATCATAACTACTGATAAATGAATATACAAAAATATATATTTAAATATGACTCAACAAAACTATTTTTATTTAAACATTTGCGAATTTACCTCAAGAGTAATACAAAATTTCTGTGCCAAAAATTTCTCCTATACAGCCAAAATTAGAAATATTAAAGAATTATTTATATATTTAACGTATTCATCTTTCCTGTAAAATCTAACTACCATATTAAAAATGTTAACCCATGATTCATGCTAATAAAAAGTTTAATTGTCATACCACGTATGTATAATAAATAAAATACGATCCTGCGTTTATTTTTACGGCTTACATCTTTTTTGAAATGCATTTTGTTTGAACGTGAATGTTTTAAATCTTTTAAAACTTCTCTGAAAGAACGATTTATACGTCCGCGATGTTCTTGTTAGTTGAAATATATGAAATACGGTCCTGCAATTGACTAAATCAAGTAGAAATCAAGAAATTAAGACATTAATTAAATTACTCGAATCCATTATCATGTGTCCATGATATAAAGTTATAATATAGATTTTGCTATGAATTAACCTAATACAATACGGCCCTGGATGATGTAGTTTTTCCACTATATTGAATCGGATTTCAAATAGCATTTTCACAATTCAACAAATTAGTAAGAATTTAAGAATCCGCTAGTGTTTCTAGATAGATTCTGTCGTGTATTTAATACAGTACGGCCCTGGTTGATTTTTTTTTTTTCAGTATTAAATTAGATTTGAAATAGCATTTTCACATTATAATTATTTTTTTTATAAAAAAAAACTTACATTGGGATATCTTTTCTGTATATTTCAAAATTGTTTTGGTAAAATACGATCTTTAATATTACATTTTTTTCCAGTATAAAAACGAGATTTTGAATAATATTTTCATAACATTTACTTTTATTAAATAAAAACTTATATCAGAATTTTTTTTTCATATTTCAATAGATATTTACTAAAATACGGTCCTGGATGATTGAATTTTTGCAGTGTGAAATGAACTTTTCAATAATTCTTTGTAATACTAATTTTATTTAAAAAAATTAAAAACTTTTAGCGGAATACCTCTTCTGTATATCGCAATGATAATTTGGGAAAATACGGCTCTGGTTGATTTAATTTTTTTTTTTGACGTATAAAATTTTATATTTTAACGAAACTTTCATAATCTTTATTAAATTTAAAATAGTATTATAAAAAAAAAAACATTTATCTTCAAATACTTTTTTTGAATAGTTTCGATGATAATATCGTAGTACAGCCCTGGACAATCCAATTTTGCAATATTAAATGAGATTTTAAGAGCATTTTTATAGTCTCTATTTGTTTAAACGAAAAAAAAAAGAAATAACTATACGGATTTCTAAGTAAAATTTAGTAAATACTGACCTGCAGTTAATTATCAAACGAAATAGTGAAAAATAGATATATTTAAAACTATCAATGCATTAATCAAATTGTAATTTTTTCTTTCGTGTAAGTACAGTTGCTGTGATCACTAAATAATCCAGTAAGCTCCATTTGATGGAGTACGCCCCTGGATGAGTAAGTTTTTACAATAATATAAAATTTTATTAAGATTTGAATAACATTCTTACAATTCCTATTTTAAATAATAATAATAAAAAAATATTTGGACTACTTCTTTGATACATCTCACCATTTTCCAAATAAAACGCAGTTTGATTGATTACCGAAATCCAACAGAAATAAAAACTAAATATAACTTAAATTTTTTCGAAATATTAATTTCAAAATTTTATATGTACCATGAAAATATGTTATTTAATTTTTTTTCATATTAAAATTATATGCAATGCAAAATAACATAATAACATTAATAAATTATGAAGTACAGGCCTGGATTTAATCTAGAAAGTGCAATAATTGCTTTCATTTTAATTTCATAAACTTAGTAAAATCATATTTTATGAAGGTTGGCTTTAATAAAAAAAATTCAAAAAATGTCATTTAAATATTTATATTTAAAATAAATTTGTAAATACCTCTCTGGAATTTATTAGCAAATTAATAAGTGAAAATAAAATTCTTGGTGCAATTTTCTAAATTTTAAAAAGATTTCGTCTTGTGTACTAACGAAAAATATTTGTTATAAATCTACGGGCAATCAACTCCAAATAAAATAAAAATAATAACACTAAACACCGACCCTGGATTTTGTTTTGTGATGAATCCTTTCGAAAAATTTATTTCACAATTTTATTTATACCATTAAAATATGCTATTTAATTTCTTTTCATATTAAAATTATATGCAATGCAAAATAACATTAATAAATAATGAAGTACAGGCCTGGATTTAATCTAGAAAGTGCAATAATTGCTTTCATTTTAATTTCATAAATTTAGTAAAATCATATTTTATGAAGGTTGGCTTTAATAAAAAAAAACTCCTGTGCGTGTATTCAAAAAATGTCATTTAAATATTTATATTTAAAATAAATTTGTAAATACCCCTCTGGAATTTATTAGCAAATAAATAAGTGAAAATAAAATTCTTGGTACAATTTTCTAAATTTTAAAAAGATTTCGTCTTGTGTACTAACAAAAAATATTTGTTATAAATTTACGGGCAATCAACTCCAAATAAAATAAAAATAATAACAAAAACTAAACAGCGACCCTGGATTTTGTTTTGTGATGAATCATTTCGAAATATTAATTTCACAATTTTTTATTTATACCATGAAAATATGCTATTTAATTTCTTTTCATATTAAATTATTCATGCAATGCAAAATAATATAATAACATTAATAAATAATAAAGTACACACCTGGATTTAATCTAGAAGATGTAATTATTTTAAATTTAATTTCATAAATTTAGTAAAATCATGTTCAATAAAAGTTAGTATTTCTTTATTATTATTTTCCCTAATAGCCAAATTTAAATTTCCCGCAATTAATCTTAGTAATTTCAACCTTAAAACATAAAATTACCCACAATTTTGTACTACTTTAATAGTTATTTTAATGCTTGTACGTTGATTTCACTAAAAATAGTGGCGGGAAATTTAAATTTGGCTATTAAGGTTGATGGTACTTTGTCAAATGTCAAATTTTAACGTTTAATTAATGTCAAATATGACAAGCTATATGCAAAGTAAAATCACGTAATAACAGTGATAAATAATTAAGTACAGGCCTGGATTTAATCTAGAAGGTGTAGTTGCTTTCATTTTAATTGATGGTACTTTGTCAAATATCAAATTTTGACGTTTAATTAATGTCAAATATGACAAGCTATATACAAAGTAAAATCACGTAATAATAGTGATAAATAATTAAGTACAGGCCTGAATTCAATCTAGAAGGTGTAGTTGCTTTCATTTTAATATCATAAACTTACTAAAATCATGTTGTTTGTAAAGTTTGCTATTTCTTTATTATTATTTTGGTGGTACTTTGTCAAATGTCAAATTTTGACGTTTAATTAATGTCAAATATGAAAGTTTTGTTGTGTTTATATTCCAAGTAGGTATACAACGTTGAAGATTATTGAATAATTCCTCAGCAGTATTTTAATTTTAATAATAACTTCATCTAAAGTGTACTAAGTTATTTACGTTGAAATATTGCTTCAAATGCTTTTTTTTTCATATTTAAACCGTCGATTTCCAAACATCTCGAGACACAAATATCTCCCACAGAGCTTAAAACTTA
Source organism: Protaetia brevitarsis (assembly GCA_004143645.1). Lineage (NCBI taxonomy): Eukaryota > Metazoa > Arthropoda > Insecta > Coleoptera > Scarabaeidae > Protaetia > Protaetia brevitarsis. The sequence goes on along the minus strand of RXPK01000055.1, from coordinate 828,174 downwards.
TTTTTAATCGAAAAACACAATCCACATCGGCAAACAGCATCTCCTCTCGTCCTACTTTATTCCGGACAGACATAAATAGCGTCTTAGGACATAAGTACCGACCAGTAGCGACCAAACGCGAAATATTCGTTTTCACAGTGAGTTTTAATTTTAATACGCGGCCGTAGTATACGTACTTTTTGTGAAAACAACTTACGTAACGAACGGTGGCCGAAATCGGCTATAGTTTGGGGAATAAGGCAGTATTCCTTGGTGGCGTGCGCAAAAACTACTGTACCTCCCGATACGAAAAATCGACCAATACGAACTCTGTTCACGGGAAAAGCTAATTCTGCTAAAGTCTGTGAGGATGTGTGCGTGCATGATGGATAATAATATCTGTATAAGATGGCAATTCGTCTATGCGTTTGTAATAAACGGAACAGTGCGTCATCAGTTATTTTACGATTACGAATTATTTCGAAAAGTTTTTTTAGCAACATCGGGAATGGTTGCTTTCAAATAGAGAGGCTTATTAATTTGTTAGGTTACGTTATGGTGGCTTTTCACACTGAAGGGATATTGTGAGACTTGTTTTCCAAAAATCTTCCATAATGTTTCTCATTGTTTCCGCAACAAAACTCAACTGTTTCTTATTGGTACCATGGATTTCCATTTTGGGCGGTGAACTTCAAAAATTAACACACGTAAAGAAGGACATGTGTTAATCTAACAAAAAACGCGTCATTTAACTACGAAATTTGGGGTTAAATACAGTCAAACATAGATCATTGTTAATGTAACAAAATGCGAATGTTAAAATAATTGTGTAGATTTGTCAATATTTCTAGCATTGTTTTTACAATCAAGATAATTTTATTTTAAACATTCAATATTGTTAGGGCAATAAGTGTTCGGAAAAATAAACAACTATTTCATGTTAAATTAACCAAAAGAATTAATTAAAATAAAAAGCAGAAGTTGCTAGGTTAAATACACATTTTAAGTTAAATTGAATAAATGGTATCTGTTATGTCAAAATAACAATTTTTGTTGTGTTAAACAAGAAAACTATGTTGAGCCAAAACAGAATTGCTTTTTAGTTAATAATATTTTATTGCTATAGCAACCTATCGGTCATTTTTTGATTCGCTTTACCAGGGGAAATGTTCAAGTATCTTGGCATTGTACATTTACCATCTCATTCACAACATAAAGTGTAAAATATCTGAATAAGGCGGGATATATATTAAAACCTCAAAAAATAGTTTTACTGACATAATTGCCATTGCACACCACCAATCGCTACTTTAATGGTCGCAACTCCTATTGAATGTTTGACTGGCAAATGCACTAGATTAATAATTTATTAACTCTGACTGTTGTGCTTTATGACCCTTATGTGTCATTTACTGGTGTGAAATGGAAGGAACGCCATCTCCACTGCGATTTCTGAAACACATACCAACCTATATTTAACGTATTTGCTACTATGTGGAAGAAAACTGTAATACACGTGAACCCATTGGTTTTGTTAAATTAATAAAACGATATGGTTGCCTTCATTATACGGTATTCTTGCGAGATTAACTAACATTTTGATTAAAGCAACAAACATTACGCGATATCTAATATAATTATATCAATAGAACGAATTTTGTTAGAGTAACTAAAAATGTTTTTCAAAATATACTACTGTGAAATGTTCTTCTAACAATTTCGATGTGGCTAAAATAATAAAATGCGAATTTCAGATATACGCCTAAAGTTAAAAATATAGGAAATCTTAATTTAATGTATTGTATGTGTTTGATTAACCATAATTTTTTGTTAAAGCAACTACCCAAGAAGCTTAGTTTTGATCATGACATTTTAGTAATATTAAGAGAATTATTTGAGTTAATATAAACAGAAAATTCGTTTCATTCATCAAACAACTAAAATGTTTCTTTAGTTCAACAAAATTATGTTAACTAAAAGAAATTCTTACTGTAAGAATTAATTTATGTAAAGTCAAACAAAAATATTGTTACATCAACGCATTTGAGCTTAACCAAGTGATTTTGATTAATTCAACATTTTTCTTTCTCTACGTACAGGACAAGGAAACAGAAATTGCGAAGTTTAGTGGTTCGATATATTAACATATTGACGTTAAAATAAAAAAAATAATTTAATTAATTGCTTAGCTAATTGATAATTACAAATTATGCAGATAAAAAAATCACCCTGTATATTAATACAACGTAAAAATGAATATACACTTACAATATACAAAACCTCGTGTACACATAAAACACAAGCAAAAAAAATATATAAAACATTTAAATTTATATGTTAGTATTTGCTTATTTTTTTACATAGTATTCAAAACCGGTATCATATGAAACATATTCGGTAGGATAAACAAATAAGTCACATTTATTTATCAAACACTCTGTATATTTTTAATGGTATTGTTTTATATACTGATCACAAATACACATAACCGTAAAAAAAAACTAAAATTCTAAAAAAAATATGATTGTTTTTCTTTTATCTTGGCTAATAATAAATCGTAACACCCTGTATAAAACCACCTATGAAGTTTGAAAGGCTTTTCGACGTGATACAAGTCCATGGTGGAAAGTTTCCTTTTCTATCTCTTCTCGTTCGAAAGTTATATTGAATTTTTGGAAAATATGCGTAATTTTGAGGGGTGTTCGCACGCACTTAAGCAAAAATTGGCCCGCTATAAACATCGCCAACATATACAGTGTATCGTAAGATTGCTGTTACAAGAGGTTGAGAATTGCAGTGAAAATCTTTGAATTTTAATAATTGAAGATTATGGGATTAAGTTTTGCTTTTATCCCTTCTTGAAACTTGAAAATTTACCTTGACAATGAAACAAAAACTATTTTCTTTTCGGGTAGTAGGGTATCTCTTTTGTTCACACTCTCTGACGCAATTAAATAATACACGAAACAAGCCGGATTTAAACACAAAAAATAAATTGTATTTACGCAGAAATTCATGTTACAAAACCTGGCAATAACGCCATTCAACAACAACATTATTTATTCAAGAAATAACTATCATTTTTAAAATAAATACTGACTTTATGCTATGTTTTAATAAATTCAATTTCTGTATAAATACAATTACAACAATACTTTAAAAAATGTAAAGATTAAAAAAATAATAGTGAATAATACTATTATTTTTTTAATCTTTACACTTTTCTTAAGTTAAAATTGTTTGTAAATGTCTCATTCACACAAATAAAAAGTTTCAGTATATATAATTTATCGTGTGCTTAATCTTAACATTTTTTCCATATCTTGACCTTTCTGGTCATACTTTACTGCGACAAAAGTATTTCACTGTTATTCCCCTATTTATATTGTTTATTGAACTTATTCCCTTTTTAAATTCATTATGTAACGATATAAAAAAAACGGTTCTTTTAACAGTTATAATATAACATAAACTCAATGCCGAATTCCAACTGCAATTGTTATCGGCTCGACTTTTGGAAACCTTTCAGAAAAAAAAAATCCTAGAAAAGGTGGTAACATACATGATAATTTTCCCAAAATCTGTATTATATTCATACCACGGATTTAATCCGTGTTATACACGTAACAATTTTAAATTGGTCAATGAATAGCTAGGTGTAAAACGGCCTTTATCCACTGTTTTAGCAAAGAGATAGCAAAAACTATCTTAACATGAAAAATGCGAAGATAGATAGACATTTCGAAAAATAGAACTTAATTTGATTAGTTGTTAAATACTTTTTAGAACAAAAAAAAGGGTTATAGAAATATCCAGCTGTCAAAAAATCAATATTGCCTGTCGATGTACAAACGAGACACATTTGTCACAGCGAAGATTTATTTATGTCAAAATAATCCAACAATTTTCTGATTCCGGAAAACAATTTCTTAAATTCAATTTATCGATTTATGCACAGCCTGCTTGATAACTTAGACAGTTTGCTTTATACGGCCTGTCGAAGCATTCAAATTTGCATTGAATTGAATGTTAGATCAGATTCCGGTAAGCAGCGAAATCTGCATGACGTTTGAGAACACGAGAATACAGTCATCAAGCAGGCCGTGGATTTATGACTCATTTGACAGCTCCCTAGTATGTCGAGGTACTAAGTAAGTGTGTAATTAGAAGTATCTTTAATCTTTATCTCTTATCTTTATCTTCTTTAACAAAATGTGTGCTGATACACATCACAAATGTGTAATTCACACATTTTAAGAACAAAAACTACATTAATTTTATCGATAGCAAATTTAAATTTATCGCAAAAATACTGAAAGTTGAATTATTGTGTTATTCTGAATCTATCTGACATATTATTAAGTATTTTATGGTTACTTCCGTTTACTGTATTTAATAAATAAATAAAAAAACAGTTTTTTACCATCTAAACAAAAATCATTCAAATATTACCAATCTAGAATACTTAAATATCACCAGCTATCTTAAACAGCAAAAAATAAAAAAGCCTTTCAAATGATAATGAAATATTATTCTGATAGAATACGAAAAATGAAAACGTCTGGCCAATACAGCAATTAGTAATAATTACACATTATATCTGCAGCTACCATTAGCACAATCTTTTTTCCTTGAACATATTACCGACAATAAGTTCTCATTTTCTGAAAGTTTGTAGATTAAAATAAAAAACTAATAAGACGATGTGCTATTCTACTTATTCTTGGAAAAAAAAAACTTTTAAAAACATACCCGCTAATCAAGGATATCATAGTTTAAAGTAGTACTGCGCAATGAAAATTATTTATATTTATATATAAAAAATATTTTATATATAACTAATCAATGTTTAAGATACTATACTAATTTGTTTGTTTACTTTAAAGTATTTTTTATAACAAATTCCTATAATAACATTGTTGACCGCTTGAATCTCACAACAGTATATATTTTAATCCATTATCTGAATTAACCTCATTTTGAAGTTTATTTTTGTCAAATGCATCATCGCCAGCTATGATAATATTATGTATGCCTTCATCATTTCCTTTGTTATAGAATTATAATATATTTTTATGTTCTAGTTCTATTATTTTGTTTAATATATTATTATTAAGTAATTTTTTTTATAGAAATTGAGACGGAATTATTTTTTTTCTTAACTTTTATACCTAAACACTATTAAATTGTTAAAACTTCGGGAAAAGAAAATGATATTCGTGCATTTCCGTCTGCGAAAATAATCGGTTACAAACGAAGCCAAATTTAAATATGACAAACAGAGGAAGATGTAGTAGTGTTATTGCATAGAACATGTACTCACAAGTTCCCTTATTGTAGAACGGCCAAAAGTTATAGACTCTATTTTAATATCATGGCTAAGGATCTGATAAACAAGTGTCTGCGCAGGTTCAAGGAATGTTTTCTAGTGTTTCTGCGTGTTCTGGTGGCGTTGTCGGTTTTGTACTCGGGAATATATTTTTGCCGTAAGTGTAAACGCTGTTACCAGAATAGAATTGTTCGCTTTTTTAAGTAGGTCGATGAAAATTTGGAATCCCATTATGTAAACATGTCTTAATATATTTTTCGTAATTCGTATCGAGTATATGTGTAATTACCCAAAATAATTTTTAATACGTAATATTTTATGAAAAAAGGTTTGTGGTAATGAAGAAGAGATCGTAACAATAATATTTGTGGCGTCATCGGCAGCAGAGTTCAGGATATTTAAGAAAAAATTGAGCGCTCAATTCAAATTTGGGTTTTCAAAAACATTTTATTTATGAATTTCCTTAACCCTTATCTGAGGTGGCATCATCTTTTGGCCTCAAACTGAATTCAAGCACATTTATTTCAACAATATGCACTAAATTTGAATTTGTATCATTAAATCCTAATTTTACACTATATATTAGATATTAACAGATACTTTTAACAGTAGTATACTCTAACTACTGTTAAAAGTATCTGTTAAATTTAAATCTGATCTTGAAATAATCATTTTGTTTACTAATTCCTTAATTTTTATTTGAGATGTCAAAATTACGCGCCAAAAATGTATCTCAAGTGGCGCCATCTTCCAGATCTAAACCGAATTAAAGTATATTTATGTCATAATTACACGCTAAATTTCAATATGAATCTTTTATTTTATTTATTAAGTCGTTAATTTTCATCTCAAACGCACCATTTTTCGACCTCGAATTGAATTAAGAGTATTTTTATGCAAAAATTTGGCGCGTAATTCAAATTTTAATCCTAAAAAATGCATTTTATTTACGAATTCCTTAGTTTTAACCGCAGATGTCGTCATTTTTTTGTTTAAAATCCGAATTAGAATTTATTTGCGTTAAATTAGATGCTAACTTACAATTTGAATTCTCAAGAAAATCACTTTTTATTCATTAATTCCTTAATTCTTCCCTGAAGTGGCGCCATCTTTTCGGTTCAAATTGAATTCATTTATTACTACTTTATATCATAATAAAATTATACGTATCAATCTTCAAAAACATGTTTTATTTATGAAAATATTCATATCTCAAGCGCACTACCTTTCAGCTTCAAAGTGAATTAGAGTATTTTCATGTCAAAATTTGGCGCCAAATTTAAATTTGAATCTACCAAAATTATTTTTTATTATTAATTCCTTCATTCTAACCCGAGATGCGCCAGCTTTTGGTTTCAATGCGAATTTAAGTGTATTTATGTCATAATTACACGCTAAATATCAATATGAGTCTTTTATTTTATTATTAAGTTGTTAATTTTTATCTCAAACGCACCATTTTTCGACCTCGAATTGAATTAGAGTATTTTTATGTCAAAATTTGGCGCGTAATTCAAATTTTAATCCTAAAAAATGCATTTTATTTACTGATTTCTTAGTTTTAACCGCAGATGTCGTCATCTTTTCATTTAAAACCGAATTAGATTTTATTTACGTTAAATTAGATGCTAACTTAAAATTTTAATTCTCTAGAAAATCACTTTTTCTCATTAAATTCCTTAATTTCTTCCTGAAGTGGCGCCATCTTTTCGTTCAAATGGAATTAAAGTACATTTATGTGAAAATTAGCGTAAATTTGAATCCACAAAAGTACATTTTACTTCAATTCCTCAATCTTTCTCTTTTGCAGGTTATCTGCTTCACTTGCAACAAGCGCATTGAGGGTCAAGTCTTGACAGCCCTCGACAAGACCTACCATCCCGAGCACTTCGTCTGTGAGAAGTGCAAGAAACCGATTTGCGACAACAAATTCCGAACGCACGATGGCAGGGCGTACTGTGAAGAGGACTACAATCGACTGTTCGTGGCCCACTGTTTCGGATGCGGACAGCCGATCAATGGCGTAAGTTTTTTTTTAAATCCCGAAGTACACAGAGATTCAAAATGATTGTCAATTCCGCTCCTATAGATAGTAACAGGGTGTAGGTATATGCCGCGTGTTTGTAATGAAGGTTTGAACTAAGTCAGTGTTGGAACATAAGAAAGTAAACGGATCTGTCATAAATAAGGAAAACGTAACCTATATTTGAACTCGCATTATATAACGAATATGGATTGGTTGTTCTTCTTGTAAAAAATGAAATGTAATTAATTTAACTTTACTAAATTATGATTTTACAATTCAGTGCTAACTGGTGTTTAACTAAATTTATTTATTATTTTAAATTATAACATACACATTAGTATAATTATTAAGTGACAAAACTGCATCTCTCAGTTCTCTATGGTATGCATGCGGTATCTATAGATCCTATTTTTAGATAGCGAACAAGTAATCTAATGGGGTTAGATCAGGCGATCTTGGTGGCCATCTTTGTGCTCTAACGAACCTGTCAGCAAAAAACTGTTGAAGATATTGGCAGGTTTGTCGAGCAGTATGTGCTGGAGCATTATCGTGCGAAAATACCTGATTCAAGCTCTTTTCTTGTAATCTGCAATAAACAATTCCAACATCTGTTGGTAACGTTGGGCTGTTACAGTTTCCTGGAAGAAAATTGGCGCTATTATTCGTTGCCTGGACATAGCTAACCAAACTCCAACTTTTACGGGATGCAATTGCGTTTCTCGAAATTCGTGTGGATTTTCTGCAGACCAGATACAATAGTTTTTAAATTGAAATAGTCTGTTAGATAAAACCAGCGTTCATCGAGAAAAATGATTTTGTTTAACAAGTCACCCATCCCTTAAATTGTTATTAAACAATGACATATTCCAATCGCCTATCGTGATCTAATAGTAATAAATTCCTGTACCGTAGAAACTTTTATAGGGATGAAAATGTAACTTTCTTTTTGACAGCTCGTTGCGCTGAAGTGTTATGATAAGCTTATAAAATTATAAAATGTAATAAACTATTTACTAATGTTAATATTAATGTGTTTACCTGTTTGTTTGAGCTAATTACCACAGATTAAATACCCTTCTTTTCCTACAGTGTCAGAAAATACTATTGTTGGTGATATTAGACGTAAAATATAACGATTTGAAAAAATTATAAGATAAATAATCGAAAAGATACTACACACGCACGCCAATGTCGCTAAAATGTCAAGAAACATTCATTTAATGTATGAAATTTGTGTGTAGCATACTTCGCTCATTAAATTGGTAAAAGTATAGATAAAATTTTTCCAGGAAAACAGTATTTCTTACGACATCATTTTGAAATCACATGGTATGGTTACATAGTATCTCTAATGATAATATTGAAATGTAGAAATTCATCTCGGCCCTGGGACATGACTGGCACGAAGAGCACTTCCTATGCGGATGGTGCAACCAGAAGCTGGTAGGGACGACGTTCATGGAGCATCAGAGCAAACCCATTTGTCAGAAGTGTTTCAAGGACAACATCGCCGCCAAATGTAAGCGATGCGGGGAGGGCATTTTGGAGAAAGTGATCAAGGCTTTGGAGGCCTCTTGGCATCCGGATTGCTTCCAGTGTTCCGTAAGTTGGATAGAATATCGCGGGAAAGCAAGGTGGTGGAATTATCATTTATATATTATTTAATTTGATCCTTCCAGTTTTCGTATCTTGCACAAATTTTTACGCAATTGAAGGTGGTAAATTGTTATTTTGATTAGGCTTTGATTGAGGCTGTCCTCTGACAAAACTGTCGAAAATCTAGTCAAATTTGTATTCAAATAATAAAAATATACAGAGCTATTCTCAATATATGCGACGAACTTTAAGTCTGAATCCTGGGTTATCCTTGCTCATAAAAGTTCATAAGAACATATGTCCAAAACGCTTAGTTATAAAGTTGTACAAATGTTTAATAGTAAGTTAACATAATTAATGTTTTTATATAAATTAACAAAATAATTAGTAAAACAAATTAATTATAGAATGTTGAAAATGACCGCCCCCAACTGCAATACAAGCTTCTATCTCCGTCGTATTGACTAGCGAGTCTGTTCTAAAATACCAGGTATTTCGAATTGTTTGAAAGCTGCGATAATACGATTTTCTCAGGTTTATCGACATTTTCAATGGGGAGTCGTATAAACTAATGACTTTAAGGTGACTTCCAGAGAAAAAAACTCCAAAGAATTTAAGTTGGAGACCGAGGAGGCCACGGTTGTGGACCTCCGTCTATCCACCGATCTGGATACGTACAATTGTCAAAAACTCGCGAGCAACTAAACTAAAATGCGCGTGGAGGCACCGTCATGCATAAATACATTCGTAATCTTAATTGCAAACGGAACTTCTTCCAGCAGTAAGGGTGGCTTCTCTTCAAGAAATTGCGGTATACCTCGCCATTTAACCGCATCGGTAAAAAATGTGGGACCTATCAAGTATCTCCACAATTCGCCACACATTGACAGAAATTGATGTTGATGACGGGCATTCACTAGTTCGTGCGGATTTTCTTCGGCCCATATATCAATTATTGTGAAAATTAAAAAATCACGTTTCTAGAGAAAGTAGCCTAGTCGGTGAAGAATATTTGAGCCAAACAGTCAGGATTTTGCGCGATTTTGTGTTGCATCCATCGACAAAAAAGCCACTCTTTGCGGAAAATCTGCCGGCAAAGTTCTGCACCCGTTGAATGTCATATGGATACAACAGCTGATCTTTCAATATTCTCCAAACTGTGGCCTGACTAATGTTTAAAGCAAACGCAATTTTTCTGGTGCTTGTAGTAGGATGTTCCTCAATTTCATTTAGTACCATTTCTTCAATTTGTGGAGTTCTCACTGTAGAGGGTGCCCGTTATCAGTCGTCCGCTTTTTAAAAATTCCCGTTTCACTAAGACGTTGGTGAAGACGGGCAAATATTGAATGATGCGGGATGATAGGTTCGGGTATCGTTCTTCATAAAGACGTCTAGCAGCGCGCGATTTCATTGGCAAGACCGTAAACGAAATGCGATATACACATCTCAGCATTCGTGTAATTCATTTTAGAAAACAGAAACTGGCAATAAACTGAATGAATACTCTGACAACTATTGACAAAATATTGAAATGACAAATAAACAATTTCCTCTCACACAACATAGTTTTTGAAGCACAAACTGTGATATTATATCTGTTAGTCATAGTTCATATATTTATTATTAAACATTCAATAACTTGAAAACCAAACCGTTTTGGACAATAATCATATGAACTTTTATGATCAAAATAACCTCAGGAATCAGCTTTTAAAGTTTGTCGCATATATTGAAAGAATCATCTGTCTAAAGAAAATATAAAAAAGACGGCAACATGTAGCTATAGGAATAGCTTAATGAAAGACTGCGTTTAATGGTCGCAGAATCCGAAAAATTAATAAAAAATGTATATCACTCTATTTAAAAATAACAAAGTTGACGTCCATAACCGGAAGTGATATTTTGGTTAAAAAGTATTTCACATTGGTAGTTCCAATCCAACAGATAATAGTGCCAAAATCTCAAATATAAGTAAATAATAGAACATCATAAACTTTTGATAAACAATTTACGTGAAATACCCTGTATAAGATTTCATATACATGGTGTCCCAAAAATCAACGTTATCCCCTTGAGACTGATAAGGCCAGCTCATAACCATCCGGAATGATATTATCATATCATGATCTCAGTAAAAGTATTTTAATTTTCCAGATAATGCCCCCATTCATGAATTTCGAGAAAATCACTTGAGTTTTTCAAGTGGCCATCGGTACAAAGTTTGATATTTCAAGATTCTAACTTTTAAATGCACCCCTAAATAAGCCTGCTATCGATTACAATCTAAAATAAAAATAGAAACACAATGCTATCTTAATTTACAGATTTCTAGCAGATTTAAATTTTCTCCAGTTTTTTTTTTTTCGAGTTAAAAATAATTCTGTAAATTAAAATATAGGAGCTATATTCATTTAAAGTCAAGTTTTTTTTTTTAAATATAATTCATTCTACTTAAACTTTTATTAAAGCAAAAAAAAAAAAATTTTTGAAAATCAAAGCATTTTTACACCAAATTTTTTTTTCGTGCAAAATAAACATCCTGCCAACCGTCCAACGGATATAAAAATTAAGTCAGGTAAAACAGTAACAATCACAGTTTCATAATGATATTCTATTCAATTTTTGTTTGTTATTAACTGAATTTAACTAAGAATCATAACCATAACAAAAGTTTTTAGTGCAACTTTATTTATTTTTTATTTTTTTTTATTAATTAAATTATATTAATATATGTGTTGTTTTTTTTTTATTCGCATGAGGATATTTTTTTATACATACTAATAAAATTTAACAATGTGCATTTATAAATAATAAATACTTGTATGTGTGATCTGTTACCAGAGAAACCAATTATTGAATAAAACTGCGATTTAAATAAAAATCACAGTTAGAAATCACAGGTGAAATCAACAACAGTGAATTTTCACTTATATCGTGATAAAATCACCGTTCTTATTTACATTCGCGTTCATTTTATTCATTAAATGATTTCGAAACATCGTCATCGCAATTACTTACAGTACAATGAACTAATTATTCGTTTTTTTTTCTGTTTCTTAGAAATGCTACCAACCAATCACTGTCAAGGTGTTTTCAGTCACGTCGGAGAACCTACCCGTATGCGAGAAGTGCTCTTAAATTTAAAATTATTACAAAATTGCGAAAGCCACACTTTTAATTCATTTTTTTTTTTTTCTAATTTAATTCTTACTGCACACGTATATTTCATAAAATCATGTCAATCACTAGCAAGCACGCAACAATAAGTTTAAATCCACCGCCAAGTTTGCAAATGAAATCCGGATATGGACGTGACATAAGTCTGGATGAAAAGCTGTTAATTTTCGCTAATGTTTTAAGTTAATCCTCTTTGCTAAAGGCGCACACTTTCCGAATTAACATTAATCACGGTTTCATCGATTTTATCTTTTATGTATTACTAGTGTACCTATTAGGATTTAAAAATATATATGATTATATCGCGCTTTCTGTGCACATTTTCACAGTATTTGCATATATTACAAGATATTTATAAAAGGACGCATATGGATTATTTTTTTTCTCTTAATTTCCGTCTCTTGATTTTTGCATATAGTTCTTTATATTTAAACATGTTAAACACAAGGATAATTTAAATAGAAAAGATACTATGTGAATTTGTTTTATTCTATTACGAATTAAATGAATGTTATTATAATTATGAAAGATTATATAATTACCTCTGTATTTCAAATGTTATAATTAATATATTATATTATGTAATAGTAAATATATTATATTTTTTGTTGAAATAAGTAAATAAATATTAAAATATTAAACGTTGTATCATTGCTTNGTAACGAGTGTTCTAAACATTTATGTTGCAAACATAAGCAAATTTCATCCATGGCAACAAGGAATTAGCATCCACTAACCCAAAACGAAAATACGCATAAGGCGAAAATAATGTTGTAAATTGATTATTCTACTCATTCAATGGCTATTGGAAACACAATTTATGACATGTCAAAACATGTGAGTATATACAAAAGTATTGTTTTATCAGAAGTGGTTCTTCCATACTTTTTTCAGACTAATGTAACACATTAATATTTTGGAACAGTGCTCTTAAAGAAAGACTTACTATGGTTGAACACAATTGTGTGGTAGATATATTTGTTCTCAACGAAAGGAAGTTTGTTACGAAATGATGATGAAATGGCAGATCGGAGGATGCAACAATTGTATAAAAGCGGATTGACTTCAATTAGTCTGGAAAATTAACGTACTTGGTGTACACATATTGAAAACGAAATTCAGAAGTAGTAAATCAGCAGAGATTGGTTTGGATACAAGAAGAAACTGCATACTAATCGTTACTGTGAAACTTTAAGCGATAATGGTCCGATTAAATTTATTGTACTCACTGTGAATTTTGTTATTTTTTCCACTGTTATCATGATAACATACTTTAAATCATTTTCAAAAAGAATCATACTAATATTAACGGTTAGATGTTATTTTTAAGAGTTTGTTTATTCACCTGTCAAAGTGTTTGACAGTTAATAAACTAAGGTTTGTTTACGTTTTGCAGAAGAGAAAATTTGCAACACGTCGTGACGTCATAGCAAACTGACTCACGTATACTCGTCGTTAATAGAACTATATAAAGTATGTTTTAGGCCTCTACTATTCCCGTTCTGGATTTCCCATTTTACGCTCACACTGTATAATTATCAATAAAACAGTTTAGCTTTGCATCAGAAGCCCGTTTTTTTTCACAGTTTTTGCCAAGTTTAGAATGGGAATGATACGTAAACGTGGGCGCCTGCAGTCTTAATTTCTTCAATTTATTGAGAATAAGTCTTTTTTTGCTTGTACTGAACGTTACTTTGATCGTCCGCTCGCTCTCTCAAATTAGGTACTTCTGTGTGCGAATGCAAGGACTGGTCCATGTGGTCTGCAAGGTGACGACCAGCGGAGCAGTTGCAACCCGTTCTAGTGGAAGTGGGCGACTCCCAGTGGGGGAAGCACACGGTTCGGCTGCGACGGCCCGGCCGCTGGGACCCCCCAGCTGCTCCGAATCTGCATGTCGTACACTTCACTGCATAGTGCTGCCAAAAAACAAAAAATCAAAAACTCGATGCCGGACAAAAATGACGAGATGTGTGGAACATACGATGTCGATATGAGTATTATATTAGTGACCGCGATACACGATGATACCAGCAAGAGCGGCACTGCGCCCGTTTTTATGTATATATATATATCGAGGAGATAAGGATATACGAAGGTTAATACAGCACGACGTGTAAGAGATAGGAGATAAGAATTAGAGGACTGATTGTACCGTAACTAGCGCACACAAAATTCGGTCAAAATCCCAGAGTATCTCTTCCACGACATAAGTACAATGGAGAGCAACATAATCGAGACTATAGTGATATATAAAACTGCTTCTTTACGTTAGCAGCTACAACCTGCTTCTGCTATTTTTGGTTAGCAGTTTAAAAAAGCCCAAAGTGTATTATAGATATCTTCCCCTATATCCTTAATGATAGACACAATACAAACCCAATCCACTAGATGGCTGTAAAATAGCGCATATGCTCAGAATATCTGAAGTTCACCACTCCAGATCATGCGCACTAGTGATCTCCCTTCTTACTGACTAATGAGTAGTTATAGGGGTTTACGAAAATTGGATCGTAAAGTATCTACCGACTTTCTATCCTGTTCTAGCACATTGTAAATGCTATGATTACCTTTCACTTTCGGTACATCGGTATATATCCGATCCAATGTTCGTAAACTTCTTATATCTTTATTATTTTTCCAGCTGTGAACCTGTTGCCCCGGTGGCTGTATAACTGAGTTCTCCTAAATCACTAGCTTATGTTTTATTCTGCTTTTACTTTGTTAAATATTGAATTTATAGTTTAATTCTTAATAATTCAATGTATCAAAGGAGCTTTCATTAATAAAACAGTGTAATTATTAATAACATGTATAATTTATTAACAAGTTCATACCGGAAACATATAAAGAGTATAAGAGCTCTTATCCAAGGTGAGTATACTTATTTGGAATGTTCAAAACAAATATTATCAATTATCCTATATATATTTGGATTCTTTAATTCTCAAAATAACTTTTAAATATCCCGCGCTATCATAAGAGAAAAGAAAACCACCAACCACGTCTACCAACTTATACAAATTAAGAAATTTCAATCAACCGACATCTCACAAGAGTTAACAGTAACCTCAAAATATTATAAAAGTTATACATTCATTTATACAAAAATTTAAACAATGCTTTGACCAGATACCTCGTTTATCGGTTTGCACAGACGCCAGAGTACCTCAAAATGGGATTTCCTTGTAGTGACAAGCCAGATTAACTCAGATGTTCGCATAGAAGGGCTCAGATCTGGAGAATAACATCGGTATCATAAAAATCCAGGATAACGAACCTCCTTCACAGTATCCGAAGTGTATCTTACACTCGAAACAGCAGAGACATGTATGATTCCATATAGAAAATGTACTCAGGTGTAATAAACGCAACAAATTTCTTATAACGTCGAACAGTCTTGACGTTTCTTTTGTATATTTTCAGATCGAAGGTAATTATATGAATTTACACAGAAGATCCCCTTCAATACCAGATATACCACAGGAATACGGTTTCATTCATTACACTTGAAAAATAGAACAGCTCTTCCCAAGATTATCAACAACCTTCCGTAACCAAGGATTTTCATTCATTTCCTTTCAACGAATTACATCGAGTCTCTACCCTATTCAAGTAAATTGGAAACCTAGGATACCAGGATATCGTACAGTTGCCAGACGATAAATTATATTCAATTTCTATGACTACTAATGCGAATTAATCCAAATTATACTGGACTTACAAACAGGTGCGTTCATAAAATAATAATTACATCTAATATGGTTGATAGCTTTCCTCTTATGAGAGACCGCAATATACAGGGTGATTCTCAATATATGCGACAAACTTTAAGAGCTGATTCCTGGGGTTATTTTGATCATAAAAGTTCATAAGAACATATGTCCAAAATCGCCTAAAGTTGTACAATGTTTAATAGTAAGTTAACATAATTCATGTTTTTATTATAAATTAATAAAATAATTAGTAAAACAAAATTAACTTATACTAGCTGTTGAAAATGACCGCCCCCAACTGCAATACAAGCTTCTATCCTCCGTCGTATTGACTGGCGAGTCCGTTCTAAAATACCAGGGGTATTCGAATTGTTTGAAAAGCTGCGATAATACGATTTTCAGTTCATCGACATTTTAATGGGAGTCGTATAAACTAATGATTTAAGGTGACCCCAAAGAAAAAAAGTCCAAAGAATTTAAGTCTGGAGACCGAGGAGGTCACGGTTGTGGACCTCCCCGTCCTATCCACCGATCTGGATACGTATTGTCAAAAACTCGCGAGCAACTAAACTAAAATGCGCTGGAGCACTGTCATGCATAAATACATTGTAATCTTAATTGCAATGGAACTTCTTCCAGCAGTAGTGGTAGCTCCTCTTCAAGAAAATTGCGGTATACCTCGCCATTTAACCGCATCAGTAAAAAATGTGGACCTATCAAGTGATCTCCAACAATTCCGTCCCACACATTGACAGAGAATTGATGTTGATGACGGGCATTCACTAGTTCGTGCGGATTTTCTTCGGCCCATAAATGATTATTATGAAAATTAATAATCGCGTTTCTAGAGAAAGTAGCCTCGTCGGTGAAGAATATTTGAGTCAAATAGTCAGGATTTTGTGTTGCATCCCATTGATAAAAAGCCACTCTTTGCGGAAAATCTGCCGGCAAAAGTGCCTCCACCCGCTGAATGTGATAAGGATACAACAGTTGATCTTTCAATATTCTCCAAACTGTGGCCTAAAGACTAATGTTTAAAGCAAACGCTATTTTTCTGGTGCTTGTAGTAGGATGTTCCTCAATTTCATTTAGTACCATTTCTTCAACTTGTGGAGTTCTCACTGTAGATGGGTGCTTGTTATCAATCGTCCGTTTTTTTTTTTTAATATCCCGTTTCACTAAGACGTTGGTGAAGACGGGCAAATATTGAATGATGCGGGATGATACGGTTCGGGTATCGTTCTTCATAAAGACGTCTAGCAGCACGCGAATTTCCATTGGCAAGACCGTAAACGAAATGCATATCACACATCTCAGCATTCGTGTAATTCATTTTAGAAAACAGAAACTGGCAATAAACTGAATGAATACTCTGACAACTATTGGCAAATAAACAATTCCCTCTCAACACAATAGTTTTTGAAGAACCAACTGTGATATTATATCTTGTTAGTCATATTTCATAATTTATTATTAAACATTCAATAACTTTATAACCAAACCGTTTTGGACACTGTTTTATTCACTGTGTATATCAGACTTGCATCAGAGACGGACATCGCAACTGCATTGATGTCACTCGAGAAGCGTGTGATCAATGAGAGTACTTGCGTTACCACGCCAGATGTACGCTAAGAGATCCGGACCACACATTATTATTATTATTAGGCGGATATTATAGGCAGCATGCTACAATGAACTTCCAACGGACAAAGAAGATGCAGAAACAACTAATCGTAATCAAGCGCAGACTCGACTTATGCACACAAGTCGTACATGTATATATATTATATTAGTTTCTATTCTACTACGCGTACCACGGCATAATAGCTGTCATACGGAACCAATTCGGCGTTGAAAATAACTCGCCTTCATTCGTCTGCGCAGACGGAAACGATTTCCCATTCCCGGTGTGTCGGTGTCACTGCCACGTGCGACGTATCTTCGACTATAGATTACAGATTAGTTCGTCAATGCTCCACGTATAATATATGCATTTATTTATACCCGTACAAGTGCACACGTTACGTGTATTATGTACACGACACGGGAGTATGATTCATGTGATGTTTATGCGCGTAATTGGAAAGCGACTTTAATAATCCCGCGACAAACAAACAGACAGACGCAAATCCTTATTTGACGGAACGAATATTTTCAATGGCATGTATGTACAGTGGAGGGCAATTTGATTGATACCGTTATAAAATTTCATATAGCCCTGGTTTCATAATACAAAATGTCCTAAACCTAGTGTTAGTTGTACACAGTTATTCGACTATACGACACGGAATATTCTGGCCAAAATACGTGACGTTCAAAAAGTTTATATCGGGATCTATTATGGTTAAATATTTCTACTCTCTAGACTCTAGAAGATCATGGAAGATTCATGGAATATAGGTTCGTAGGTTCGGTAAGACGGGCATAGGCCTGTCGACATAGCAGTAATAATTATATCCACCAACTGCTAACATCCCTCGAGATTTACGTATTGTCGTTAATGAAATCAACAAACAAGCCCTCAAACTAATAAAATCTTGTTTATTTTAGAGATATAGCAAAAATTAAGAAATCTAATTGTTTCAACAAAATCTTTTGTTCTTCTGTGTGTTATTTCTGTTTGACTCAATAAAATTTATTGTTAGAAGTAAATATTCCATTTGATCAATTTTACAAAATTTTTCAATGAAATAATTAGTTTTTTGAAGTATTACATACATGTGACCCAATAAAACTTTTTATTTGACCAAAATATTTCATTTGTTTAAGATAAGTTTTATTTCCGAAGTAATCACTATTACATACACAAAGTCAACAAAAACAAAAAAAAAATAATAACTTAGATAGAATAAATGAAAGAAAGAAAATTAAAGAAAAAATAAAAAAATCAAAAAAAAAAAAAATACATGCTTATATGAAGCTTGAAATATGCATAAATTATTTATAATTGAAAGTTGTAAAGAAACAAAAAATTCTTATACTAATGTATGTCAAGATAAAGAAATAAATTCTGAAATGGTATAATAAGCCTCCCGTAATAACAATTGTTTTATCTCTCTCTTGAAGGTATTGATTGGCATCTCCCTGTACTTAAGGGGTAGGTTATTGAAAAATTTGATGGCTTGGTAGCGCATAGAAAGTTGAGTGGCCTTTACTCGATGGCACGGAATCTCTAAATTTATATTCGTTCTTGTATCGTATTCATGTAAGTGTAAACGTTGTTTAAAAGTATTGACATTTTCTTTAACATATATTAAACAATTATAAATGTACAGACAGGGTACGGTCAACACCCCAAGGTTCTTAAAAAGTGATTTACAATGTTCGGTGGGTGATACTCTGCTAATGATACTAATAATCTTTTTTTTAATTCTGAAAACTCTTATAGCGGATGGTGAACCTCCCCATAAAATTATACTGTAATTAACTGAACTAAAGAAATTGACATAATATAATAATAATGCAACATTAACATCTGTGAAGTCTATTATCTTTCTTATTTGATAACAGCAAGCATTAAGTTTAGAACATAATTCATTTACGTGATGCTTCCAATTTAGTTCAAAATCGATAGCCACACCTAACAGATTTATAGTTTTAGTGTTACCCTTTTTCAACGAAAAAAATAATTTTTGAGTCTTATCAGAATTTAATTTCAACTTATTAGCTGCAAACCATTCTATTAAAGATATTGTTAAAACAAACAAATTTTATTAACAAAATTATTTGCTTCGCCCAACAATATATTTGTTTGCCCATATTTAAATACAGATTTGTAGTTAATATACACTAAAGTTTGATCGGGTCAACCAAATGGGTTTTTCAGTGTATACGCTACTTCGCTCTCCTGTTTATTTTGGTAAGGAGAGTTAGATGAAAAATGCATATTAACCGAATGAATATTGAAATTAGAACATAGAAGATTTTTATTTGAGCAAAATATTTCATTTGTTTAATCCTATTAAAGATATTGTTAAAACAAACAAATTTTATTAACAAAATTATTTGCTTCGCCCAACAATATATTTGTTTGCCCATATTTAAATACAGATTTCTAGTTAATATACACTAAAGTTTGATCGGGTCAACCAAATGGATTTTTCAGTGCATACGCTACTTCGCTCTCCTGTTTATTTTGGTAAGGAGAGTTAGATGAAAAATGCATATTAAGCGAATGAATATTGAAATTAGAACATAGAAGGCTTTTCGATTAAAATAAATGGCTAAGAAAGAAGGTCCGCCAGGTGCGGGACTTTTGCGAATATTTACACACACTGTTACAGAATCTATTCTATTCTCGTGTTTGACAGACATTTAATAGCATACTTGTCGGAAGGCACGTTATATTAAATCTACATATTTACACGTTAATATGCGATCAATTCCATTGTTCTATCCAGCGTGACATTCCGACGCATAATTACACGTATATATACGGGCATTTAAAAAACCAATATAAGATCTCGAGCACGAATCGAACCATGCGAATACACGAACCGGCGTGTAATAAATAGGTAAAATTCGGGTTACCAGGTGCGCTTAATTTAAATTCGAGACGCCCATAAGAACGCGGCGGACCGCACGGCAGGTCACTGGGACGACAAAAAAGCCAATTTTGACGATCCGGTTCCACTGAAGAGTTCTTTAAGACTTACCCATAGAAAAGGATAAAATAGAACGGTCTCTCTTTGTATAAAAATTGGTTATTTTTTTAAATGCGCCATCTTACCCATGGATTCACAACTATTGGAGATATTATTGAAACCTACACCATAATGGTTCGTAACCAAAAACGGCGGTATTTTTGAAAAATAGACCCCTGATATTTTGATGTAGCTATTACATTTGTACCTCTGAACTAAACAGTATTAAGCGTAATTGTTTTGCATTCGACTTAATACTGCTTAGTTCTGAAGTACAAACATAGTTCAAATGAAAATTGATATTTTACCAGAAAAATTCAATTATTGTTTTCTTTTTAAATGAACAAAATACATATTTTTGGTAAAGTATCATTTTTTTTACAATAGAAATGTCTGTTACAATTAAAACACATAATGTAAGTAAATATTTTATTATACACTTCACGATACTAAGCTGTGATTTCAGATCTTAACACGAAAAAAAAAGGAAAAAAATAGGATTGTAAATGTCTTGAAATTAGTCAAAATGCACTAATTAAAAATTGATTTAAAATTACTATGTTGCACATTATTTCTGTTTCTTTTGCTGTTTATGGGAAGCTATGTTTTTAACAGGGTCATTAATAGTTAAAGGTTTAAAACGACTGTCTTTGCCATTCAGAATCTTATTTATAGATTTTGTCCAC
This sequence comes from Protaetia brevitarsis, assembly GCA_004143645.1. NCBI lineage: Eukaryota > Metazoa > Arthropoda > Insecta > Coleoptera > Scarabaeidae > Protaetia > Protaetia brevitarsis. The sequence goes on along the minus strand of RXPK01000055.1, from coordinate 807,022 downwards.
CCGAAAATCATAAAGTTGACTAAATTATTTAGAAAAATATCTACTAAATTAGGATGACGTTCACATATAATATTGCTAAAATCCATCCTACTTTTAACACATTCTGCGATTGTGCGACAAATTTTATTGTTTAAACAATTTCTGACAATTTCTTGGGACACTACAATAGCACATTCATGAAAAATACTCATGAACAATGTTGATGGCAACATTAATGATTTAAGATCATATCGCTTTGCCATTATTAATTTATGTTGTTCTCCTTCAGATGTTACGAGTAAATTTTTCATGCAGGTATCGCATTTGTCCACTTGTTTATATATTTTTCTGGCAATGTAACCGCAGACGTAATTTTCTATATAAACATGTACCGACTTACGTGTTACATCTACCATTAAATTAATACTGGTAATGGATGGTTAACTGACTGGCTTCTGATTTAAAAATTCCCGAAAATTGTCTAAGAGTTTTTCGGAGATGTCATTTTCACAATTTGAATTCACTGACTTTGAAGAAAATAAATCATTAATTGTCAATGTTTTAAATGAATTTATGAAGCCCTCGCAAGTGGGATTGATGTTCCTCACACCACGACTTCTGATGCAGCAGAAGAAATTCTCGATGGCATCTTGATTAAATCGCCTTGGCATGATGTATGTAAAGCTAAGTGAAGAAAATTTTCTCCATAAACCCATCAATCATACGTATCCAATTTTCGATAGATGGTGGTTTGCTTTTTTGTTTTGATATCGCTATTTTGCATATATCATAACAAATTATCCGTAAGTCACTCTAACAAAAAATATAATTCAATTTAACACACACAAAACCGTAAACGCAAAAATAAACCAAGAATAAATTTCACTCGCACGTCAGTCGGTTGTTAAACAGAAAATGGCTGCTGGAAATAGTAAACACCAACGTCATTAGCTAATAGGGCGACCCTTGCCGATTTTTTTTGGTACTATCTTCTGAATAGTTATGAATCCATGGGTAAGATGTCGCAAAATTTCGAAATACAAGCGATACAAACTGGCAATCTAACTGCCCTCCCCATGGACTTACCGCACAAACCAAGCTCTCAGCGAAACCGCTCAACACTCTCCTCATTGCGTGGACCATGCGCGTCCGATTCGGGAGACCTCAGCCCTTTCCGATGACCAGATTGTGTGTTGAGAAGGCGTGCGTCCTTGACGAGAAGAATCCTGAGGAGTCGCGGATTGTCCCGGACATAATTTATAGGGACAGATTGGCGTCGGCAGCGAATATGTTATTATTATAGTCTGTATATAGTCTGTTAACGAAATTCAACGCGAGTAATTGGAAAAAGTAGACCCATCACACTTTCTAAACAAACTTCGTGCGGTAATTAAAAGAAAAAAATTACACGAATTTTAATGTTACTCACAGCCTACAGTGCGTGAGGATTTTATAAATAGAAGTGTGGATTAAAATATTTTACTAGATAAGAACGTAAACAGTACTTATACAATATAATCCTAAAACAAATAGCTATCGCACTAAATAACACTGTCATTTTCACAAACAGCTGATTTACGTCAATTCTGAAACATGCCATCGTTATCCGGCAGATTCATTTTTGATGCTCACCATTGAGGTCTTCCTTATTATGAAGATAATAACCTCTCGAAAGTGCAAAGATTAGCATGTGTATGCATAACGGGGGCTATGAGAACCTGCCCAACAGCAGCTATTGAAGTAGTATTGGATCTTGCCCCCTCCACATAGTAGTAGAGGGTGTGGCGAAAAGAACCGCATTAAGAATGGTCAAGAAGGAATGATTTAGGCATAGGCCTCAATCTCCTGACGGTGATAAACCTGGGATATGCCCCGGAATGATATGTTAAAAATTTAGCTTTGTGAAAGAATTCACAATAAAGCTAAGTAACAGGAGCGAGTGGGATCATAACACCATCTTGAACTTGAATAGAAATGCCATCAAATGGTACACTGATGGCTCCAAAACGGCAGAAGGAACTGGAATAGGAATATCTGGGCTAGAACTACATATTCGAAAGCTTTGGGAAATACCCAAGTATATTTCAGGCGGAAATACACCGCTATTTGGAAGATGTGTTCAGTTCATTATGGAAAGGAACTATCGGAAGCAGGAGATTATAATCGTGTCTGATAGTCACAGCAGCATCAAGGGACTGACTGCTCATATGAAATCAGCTGCCAAGATGGTCTGGGAAATGCCCAGGGAAACTAATGAGCTAGGCAAAAGAAATAAAGTAACCTCCTGTGGGTTCCGGGTCACACAGGAGTGGAAGGAAACGAATAAACGGATAACCTCGCAAAAAAAGGGGCTGGAATGCCTTTCGTAGGGCCTGAACCCTTTTGCGGTTAAGTAGCAGTACAATACTGAAGAAACTAAAAAATGGAAAATGGAGCATAGAAAATCCAGTTGCTGGGAAATCTCCAGGGAATGAGGCCAAAGTAAATTTATTCTGGGAACTTATAACCAGAAGAGGTTTTACAGAATGCAGTCAACAACTGAGTAAGAACAAATGTTCGCATATTAACAGGAATACTTCAGGCCATTGTAGACTGAAAGGACACCTGAGTATAGCTTGGATTGGAAAAAGATTTGAATGCAGATTTTGTGGGGAACAGGATGAAACATCCATCCACCTCCTCTCAAACTGCGTAGCACTGTGCAACCCGGGGCATTGTACCTGGGTGCATGTGAAATTGGAAGAGGGAGACTTACTAGACGGGGCCCTCTTACATCCTATACACTTTTTAAAGGGAATGGATTGGAAGGCCAGCTGTAAAGGCAGCATCGAATAGGGGACACAATAGATCTTTTTAGGTTCGCAGTGTAAAACACCACCCTTCTAAGTTTACTTACATTACATTACATTACAACACACCACAAGACTGAAGATTCGTACTAACAAGGACACATCCGGCGGGTGTCCCCCTTGATTTCGATGAAACTTAAACAAGATCGAAAGAGTACTTTAAATAAGAGACACGTATTTTTTTTTATCGGCGTATCCGGACGATTTTGGGTACAGCCCCCTCAAAGTTTGGATGTATTTTTCAACTTTGCAATATTTCCAAATTATAACAGATATTCAATTTTTTCTTACATAATTTGCAGCATATTGCATGGCCTGAGGGTGACGTCGTCCGTATTCGCAAAAAATTTTATAAGGGGGACGGGGTACCGTACCTCCCATTTTTTTTACATTTTCTTTTCTTATTCATCAAAGAAGGCCGATTTTACATAGAATACGATGGTGTATAACAATTTAGAAAATCTAATAATTGTAAAAATAGAAAAATAATATATAAGCTTCAAAATTAATAAACTTGTCTATGATATATAATCAAAGAACTATAACAGAAATAAGTTTTTATCTTTAACATAATTCCAGCATAATACATGGTCTCAAGTAGATATCTTCATTAAAAGCTAATAACGGGGGACGGTACCCCATATCGCCGCATTTTTTTAATAATAAGTTATTCATTATTCATCAAAAAAAATCGCTTTTTACATAGAAAACAATGGTAATAAATTTGGAGGATTAATAATAAAAATATTGTAATAATTAATATAGTACATTAACAACAATTATTTGTTATCGTTACTCCGCTGCTCTCCTTACTTAAATATTTCTTAATTTAGAATTGTATCCACTCGACAATCTATGGTCAAACCTTTCTATGCCTACTAACTTATACTGTATACTATATACTATACGAAACTTTTATCGGTGGTAGCAATATAAATCGTTTTATCAACTGCAGTTAGTGACTGCGTTTTATATATTTCCTTAGTAAAATGTTATTCATTCTTAGAATACCATAATCCTTTAGTGCGTATATATGAACAAATTTACTACACAGGACGAGGGATTAAATAATACATACATAAATATTTTTTAATTTATTTCAAGTTTTTCGTGCAATGTAGGTGTACAATGTAAGTATTCAATGGAGCATAAATATAACTAATGTGTTTGTAACGATTATAACATTTCGGAAACAATAGAACAGAATTAGAAAAACATTATAATGCTTATAAATGTTTAAATACATGACATACTGTAATGCGATTATTGGTATATATGTATTGCAATAGCGAACAAGGTTAATATACATACTGTAATTGAGCTATGTAAGTATTACAGTAGTGATAGCCTGTGTAAAAGTGTTTAAAACACAGATTTTGTTTGCACCATGAACACCGCACAATAGCTGGTTTATTGCAAATACTACACAAGGGTGTAGATTGCGCATCTTTGTTAAAACAAAACAAGATTTTTAGAGGGCCCAGGTCTTTCCGTACATATATTTATTTTGAGTTATTATTACTATTATTAATTTTCTAAATTTATTATACATCACCGTTTTCTATGTAAAGCGATCTTTTTTTGATGATAATGAATAAACTTTATTATTAAAAAAATGCGGGGGTATGGGGTACCCCGTCCCCCGTTATTAGCTTTTTATGGAGATATCTACCTTGAGACCATGTATTATGCTGGAAATTATGTTAAGGATAAGAACTTATTTCTGTTATAGTTCATTTGATTTATATCAATAGACAAGTTTATTAATTTTGAAGCTTTATTATTTTTTTATTTTTACAATTATTAATTTTCTAAACTTGTTATACATCATCGTATTCTATGTAAAATCGGCCTTCTTTTGAAGAATAAGAAAAAGAAAAATGTAAAAAAATGGGGGTACGGGGTACCCCGTCCCCCGATATTACTTTTGCGAATACGGACGACGCCACCCTTAGGGCCATGCAATATGCTGCAAATTATGTTAAAGAGAAATTTAATATCTGTTATATTTAGGAAATATTTGCAAAAATTGAAAAATCGTCCAAGCTTAGGAGGGGGCTGTACCCCAAAATCGTGCGGATACGCCGATAAAAAAAAATACGTGTCTCTTATTTTAAGGTACTCGATAACAAATTTTTTATTCTCGCCATTGGCAACCTGATCAGTGTACGCAAGGTTTTCGACAATCCTGTATAAAAGACGCACGTGGTATTTAAACAAGCGAGCATTGGAAAGTGTTTTTCACTGTGACAACTGGCGTTACTTTTCCGTTTTATCAACACCTCATGGTACGACCGTAACAATTTAGTGAAAGTAGTAAATTTTACGCACATCTGCGAAACGGTTAAAAGTTATCTCTTAATACAATACGAGAGAGTTTATTTAAAATATGTACGCGTATAAATCATGAGGGCTTTTCGGAGAAAATCTGTCGGCAAACGACTATCAGATGCATCGCGCTATTATAAGCGAACTATTCGCATTGCTCGCTTATTAATGCACCCAGTCATAATATAAAAGCGGGAAATGACAAAATGGTTACATGAAAAAGAAAAAAAAAGGTATACATACAACAGTAGCGGTTGAAAGTAAAAGTTGTCGAACTGGATTTATGTACTTATTATATACAATTCCGCGGTTCGATTTGAGAGAGTTTCGTGTTCATTACGTGAAACATATAGGCGCTATTTTGAATCAGTTACCATTTTTTAAAGTGTTTTAATAGTTGATTCTACCGTATAAGGATTTATACAGAGTTGTCCACGAAATTCGCTAGTTAATAATATAATTTTAAACTTAAGTAATATAGTTTGTTGTTGAAGCAATATAATATTTTGAACTTGAAAATTATGCAGATTGATAAAAATAAGGAGGAGTTTTTCATTATCTTGCAACATTTATTCACGTTAGACTTGACATTTATGCGATAGAAAGTGCTTCTCTAAATACCCAACAGAATTTAAATTTTCCGCATTAATTCTATGGTTGTGCAATTCATCATAGTTATTTTAAAACCTGTATGTAAGTAACTAAAATAATTATAGGCAATATGAATTTGATTATTAGGGTTAAGTGTTTTATATTTGCATCATCGGAATAGATATGTAGTGTGCATAAGTAGAACAAAAAAGAAGAGCGGTTTAATCCGCAATTACCCATATTTTATTCAGACTACCGATTTCCGGTTATAATGCATCATTGAAAGCCTTAATGGTATAAAAAAGCTAATTCATTAAAACGATAGCAACATAAGCTGTAATACAATTATTTGTATTAATTGTAAGTACTTAGAATTTATATTGTCCTCGTTTTAATTAATTAAATTACAAGGAAATCTGAGGAAAAAATATAAAAAAACTTTGTTAATATATTTTTTTTTGATGATTTTTTCTTGATCTTTAGTTCTTTAAAAAAAAAAATATAGAAGTATAAAAAAACGTTTCGCTTTATTTTAAAGCTTTTTCATGAAATACAAGTAAAAATATGAGGGCAATTAAAAAAAAATATAAAAATATACAGGGTGTTCCGTTTAAAATAAGAAAATTAATGTCACACTCTGTATAACCGAAAGTGCTAGAGTCTACGCCAAACCCATATTAGTATACAGGGTGTATCAAATAAAAAAGTAAATTTTGCTTGGGGTGTTAACTACACGACATATAAAGCACAAACCCACCGAAACCGGATTACATCATTAAAGAATAAAAAAAAAAAAAAAATTTAGAGCCAAAAATTCTTTAGTCCGGGCCTGATGCAAGGAAACGTCATGTTAAGCACCCGCTAAACGTGGTATTATGTTTATATAAATACATTGCACTCATTTAGTATTATTCTAATGGTATGCCCTAAGTTCATTTAACGTCATTCTGAATAAATAAAGGCCCTTGTAAAAATAGCAAAACTGAGGCATTTTAAATTTCTTCTTTTTATAAAATAAACATTCCTTTTTTGTTAAGAGCATTCTACGTAAGTCTACAAAGTATTATTTTTAATATCCTGATAAGACGTTCGAGTTTCACCGGATATGCGATTTCAGTAGTTACAAAAAACGTAAATATTTTTCTTTTGCTTTGTCGAATCGAGAGTTAGTTGTTAATAAACGGTACCACATGAATCTGAGTTATTTCTTTCGGATTTATTTAATCATATAACGCAAAATGAATTGAATCGAATTACACAGAAATAAATGTAGATACAGAAAATTTGCAAACACGGTTTTTTTACTATGATATCGCGCGAAAATTAATCTATACATTCCCGCGCTTTTGCCGATGTATCAAGCTTCGATTTTCTTTATATGAAATCATGATGGTCCTGAAAAGGATCGTTTTTTCAAGACGGGAAGAACTTAAATAAAATGTTCGAAGTGCCTTGCATTCCAAGCGGCGATCCACACAAAACTAACAGCGGTAATGGCTGAATGATAGTGGTATATGGGGGTATACTCGGGACAGCATTTAGGTTGGGCACAGGTGCGGGCTCTAGCCCACGGCATTTATAAAATATTTTTTTTTCTCGTTAATGCTCACAGATAGACCCCCTGTGCATTAAGATTTTTTGCTTGTATATGATTACAGCTGCTACATATTATTATATTTACCTCTATATCTGATATACCCTGTATACTAAAATTTCAATTTTTTTCTGGTGAATAGTTTTTCATATATAGATATAACTAAATACAATAATATTTTTTAAAGATCTGTTTAATTACAAAATTTAATAACGCTTTTATATTCAACTAAATAATCAAATTATAAACTATATAAAAAAAAAACACAACAATAATGATTTTGTCATTCATTAGACAAAAAAAAAAACTATTATTAATAATTTTAATGTCACTTTTTACAATTTATATTTTTAACTATACCATATAACTTGAAAAAGTTTTGAAATAACGCGAAACGTTGTTGCATACTTCCATATATTTTTTTTTACAAAGACCTAAAAACCAAGAAGAAACTATCAAAAAATGATATCTGGTCAAGGAAAGAAGATTTTAAAAAACCTTGCTATTTAACCAACACGAAAGGAACACAAAAGGTTAACGCAACAGGTGACAAAGTTGGTTATGTTTTCCGTCCCAAGTTTGAGGCCAACAGCAGCTCGCAACCGCTTAAAAGCTTCAAACTTATAAAAGCAACACGAAACAGAGATGGCATCATGTACTTAGGCTAAGAGCCCTTGTTTATACATTTTTCTTACAGTTATTCAACCGTGTTGAGCTACAACGGGATGATTGACAGATGGCGCACGATGTAAATGGGATTTTACATTGTCACATTGCGCCTCATCTGTCAATCATACCGTTGTAGCTCAACACGGTTGAATAACTGTAATGTTGGGTTCAGTCAGCCTGTATTAGCAGCATAACTTAGTACTAGCAGTAACCTTAAAAAGTTAAAGTACGTAATATACACATATGCGTTCAGTTGGAGATAATTGTATGCAATATCTTAACACTAAACTTAAAGCTACCTTAAAAAGTTCCCAACTTTTAACTTTTACGACTAAGTTAGGGCACGCGCATGCGCTGTATATATTTGTTGCATTTTTGTAGCAGTGGTAAACTGATGTAGTAAACTATTTCTAATGTATCAGCAGCTGTTACAATTATTGGAGGTTAAGTAAATAATTGTTGGAGTGGAGAATTGGGAATCTTTAAAAACATGTCTGATAAATTTGATGATGGACGCCTTATGGAATTAGTGCGTGAATTCCATCATTTTGGAAATCAACCTACTCACTGCAATGTAATTACAAGACGTTGAGCTGGAGATATAGGATTTTTTAACTTTTGTAAGGAATCTGTCATGATTTCTAGTAATTTCTCAAAGGCAGTAGGTGTCAATCTTGTATACTTAAAAAACTGCTCCTAATTAAGTTCGATTGTTTTCATATTTTTTAATAATGTCGCAAAATGTCCCTTTGTATCGCGTTTCCTATTTTAAGGGGAGGTTTACATGTATTTGACTGGAAAAATCGATTTTTGGTTTTTTGCATTTTTTGAAAGCTCCAAATATATAACATACATGGTTAAAGCGGTTTCGTAATATTCGCATTGTTTAAGCCGCTACGGCTTATTAAAAGAGCGGGTGTACCGAACACAAACGGAGCATATTAGATGTAATACTATATTCGACTCGGGGCTACTCGGGTCGAAATATCATACTTATTGTTTGTTAGTGTATGTATAGTTGTCTTTAATGATTAGAAATGCCACTGCAGTCGGGATCACAAATAAGCGACAGAGTAGCTATTTATATTACAATAATATGAAGCAATTAGATCCGAAATAAAACGCACATTTGAAGAAACTGATCTAACAATATTTTTTTTACTTAAAACACACTTTCCCACGCTTTAGAAAACTACTTACCATAAAATGTATTAATTTATTGCAGATGCACTTACTTACACTAATTTTCTTAGAAAAGCTGGCTAGAATATGATGGCAAAGGTAACCGCACTAATACGGATCATCAGAGTAGCACAGGAAAAATGGAAGTCGATGTGATGCCTTAAAAGAAATTTTCGCACGATTTTCGGATAGGCGACTGAGACAAGACAACTTTTTAAGCAATTTGTGATTTTTAGCCGTACGAAGATGTTACTGTTCAAGAAAAAAGAGAATGCGTTGGAGATGTACAAAAAAGAATGAGTAGACTTTGAAGAAAGGGCGCTGGTAAACTGACTGACAAAGTTATTGATAATTTAACAATAGTGTACTATGGACTGGCAATTAGGCAACATCCAGATTCTGCATAAAAAATGAAGGCAGCTATTTGGGCTACATTTCATTATAAATGTTCAACCGACGCGGATCCACGACACATTTATTGTCCAAAAGGTGTAGACAGCCTGTGTAAGTAGCGCGTTGCAGAAGCCAAGGTTGAGCTTGCTTCATTCATACATGACCCTCTTTTGTAAAAAAAAAAAAAATCAAGATGCTATTAGGCCGATTTATGAAGTTTTTTCTAGAGTGATTTATTGCAAAGATGCATTGGAAAAAATTGTCAAAACTGAAACGACTCGTTTAGTTCATGTGTATAGAAACTAGCTCCAAAAGATTTGCCCTGCGACCCATAAACAATTCAACTTGCTACCTACATTGCCGCAAATTTATTCAATGAAGGTTACTTTTCTGTATTACAAATAATGAATGCGGTGGAAATTGCAGTAGGACTTGATGCCAAAAATTTTTTCATCAATTCTGATCGTCAGCGCATACAACGAACAGAGTATGTCCTGCGCTGCAAAACTTGCTGTGCTGTCTAAAGGGAAGCAACAAATTTTGCAAATGCAGAAGTATGAAGAAGAAGAAGGATTAATGTATGGTGCTGGAATAGCTGACTAAGTGAATGTTGAACTATTTGTAAAAAAATTTGCTGAGAAACTTTGAACGCGTTTTTCTCGAAACATGATTTTTCAAATCTGCGTAAGTTCTAGTTCTTCAAGTGTTCAATATATCAACTTAATTCTTTTGTTTTCTTAAAGTAAACAGTTTTTATTGGAAGTTATACTTATAATATACTAAAAATTGCAGTATTCCACATTTTTATATCCACATAATTACAAAAAAGAAATAGAAAATAATCAAATTAAAGTCCAGGTATCTGCCACATTGTTTGCTTTCGACTTATTTGGTTAAATTTAGGTATAACCTCCAACAAATTTAATATATTTCTAACTCTTCTTTTTATTTTCAATTTCAGATCACTTTTGCGTATGTTAGAGTTTACGCAGTTTGACCGTGTTTTCTGTGCACACTGCTACCTAGATACAAATAGCGAACGTTATAGTGGTCTTGTCATTAAAGAAAATATATTTTTTTAATGTCCAAGTTTTAATATATTTATTAAGAAAAAGCCGTATTTCGTATATCTTTTCCTTTGTCTGAAAAAAAAAGCTCAAAGTTTTTGGACTTTTCCGTATGTATATATGTAAACCTCCCCTTAAGGGTCGAACTTTGAAGCGTCATCTTTTTTTTTTTGACATATTCAATAAATAAACCGAGACAGCTAACAAAACTGTATAATAATTATAAAAAATGAAATTTTTCGTATTCATAGTTTAATACTATTTTGTAAGTTATGAGCACAATGAGTGAATGAATTGTAGAAGGCATTTAGAATTTTAATACTTTCAATGTTAATACAAATATTTGTATGAACGACAAGCATTTTCTTAAGATTGAGATTAATACTAAGATTAGGACTAATACTAAATTAAGGTTAAGTTTTTCTGACTGAACTCACCATAAGAAATATATAAACAAGGGCTAAGCACTTATTATTTTCTTGGTAAAATTTATGTTTTTAAGAACAAAACAAAAGTGATGTTTGAATCCTCTATTAAAATGCATTTAGCAACGCATATTGCATTATTTCCGCTAGTTGCTTCCAACAGAGAGTGGATAGATTATAATTTCAATATGTAAAATTATAGATCACCTTTCATTGTAAGCTACTTATTTCGTATTTTAGCGTAATTTAACATGTGAATGTAGTTTGTTAGTGGTTCTTAGTGCTTTTACAGAATGATGACAGGTATAATGAAAGAATGCACAATCGCTTTTAAACAAGAAATTGCACCATCTTTCCAGGATTTTAACGGCTACTTGTCTAATATAACTGTATGTACTTACAAATTAAATATAATTTACTTTCAGAATGGCCTATAAATATAAGTAATGACATTCGATATTTCCCGCCCTTACTTTGTGACGTTGCCTTAAAGCAAATAAAGATTAATCAATTATGTACAACAGTTGTAAACGTCAAAATTATCATAAAAAATCATATAGCACATTTAGAAACAGTTGAAGAAGCCAAAAAACTTCTAACTAGCCACTTCCATGGAAAACCCGTTTTGTGTGGATATATAAAAAATAAATATGAATTTAAATACACTATTTAACACAGTAATACATGTATAAGAAACTAAACCATCCTACAATTGCACGTTTTTCATTTTAATCAAAATGCATTCGCGTCTCTTAGAGCCCTAAAACTGCATCAGAACCACGTAATATAACATGGCCAGTTTCAAACAAACGTTACACATTCACATTAAAAACATAACCCTTTCGACGCACACAACAAAACCAAGCCCTGTTTCAGTTTCATATTATAATGCGAAGGTATTATACATATCTATGTGACGTTTCGAGAATGTCCTCTGTTGATTGATACACGAACGAAATCAAACGAAGTTGATATAAAGAAAAACACTGGCACTTATTGTTAGATTCAAAAACGCCCTCGTATATGAAACGCGTATTTTGTTACGGAAGGGTATACACGATACACGTACAAGTCCGTTTAGGTTATGTGACGTCTTGCGTACTTCACCGGTCATCTAGAGACTACGTCGACCCAAAATTATCGATCGTCAAGACGACCAGAGAAATGGGAGAAAATTGAGCGCCAAAATTCAAAAGCCTATAAAACAGCCATTTCTTTTAAAATCGAGATATACTTAATGGGAAAAATAAAAATTGGTTATTATATGTTATACGTATTATCGAGAATATTTGGCTGATGGAATTTCATTGGATAATTTACACAAAGCCAAAAGTAATAATGGAGAGGAAGGTTGTTTCATGTGTTGAAGTTTATCACTGAGAAAAATGGGCTAAGTGAAGTGTTTACTTGATAAAAAATTATTTACAATAGATAAAGTTTTACTTGGAACTATTCTCGTTAATTAATACCTGCAACTAAACCCAGTTTCCCGAATGCAAGTTGTTGCTGTAAATAGTGCTTTTTATTAAAGGCTATTACACAGCGTACCTGACAAATTTGTGGTAAGTAACGTATTACTTATGACTACTGGTACTGTATCTAACTACAGCACATGCTTAGTAGAAGTAACAACAATGTTGTTGGCTATTAAACTCATGTATTTTCTTAAATAGGTAACAACTTGCCACAACTATGATTATTTGAGAGTTTTGCTGCCACCCCGTGATTGTTTTACTATTCCTGATTGGCTAATGTGGCGGAGTAATGAAATAGTCCGCGAGACTGCTACGCGCGCAAGCGCGGGCTAGCGTCAAGTAAGAGTTACGGACGTGGGAAAAGGTCGTCGAAAAAGTGTGGCCAAGGAGTACGGCCATTGTAGGCCAGTTGAACGCAAATATATTAAAAATACCGGTGTGGTTAACTCAAGGCCCTATCCTATAAAGAATCCCTAGGAAAGAAGAAGTACCGATCCTATAAGCAATCGGATGTTTGAAGATTGTAGTTTTAAACCACGTGGTGGGATATTTGAATTCCTCATTCATTGTGATGATATCTGCGCCCGCTGGTGAAGTTAAAGTGTGGATGCCGTCGCTAGCTGAGTGACAGTCCAAGTGCCACCTGCAGTTAGGATACCCCGACGAAGTAGCCGCTTTTCGAGGCGATCACGCGACATAACGCCACGTACGCCGGCAGAGGATCAACTTGCCGAGACAACGCCCACTACAAAAAGCAACAGAAACCGCAATTTATCCGCCTAGGTATATGTTTCTTTTGTTTGTTATTACTTGTAACTTCAAATCCATATTTCTATATTTGTCCTTTGTTTAGATTTCAATAATTTCAATAACTAAATAACGTTTCAAGGTGGCCCCATTTACCTCATATTTTATTATTGCTTTGTTCATTTTTTTCATTATTAAGGAATATATTATTAGTCATTACGTTGTAAATTGTTAAAAAAAAAACTATTGTTAAAGTGAGACCAATATCTTTCATTTATATCAGGTAGTCACTGTGTTTGTCCTATACAAAATAAAACTATTACTAATAATACTGCTTTTTATTTAAATTTATATTAAATATTCACTAAACTTCCTCGTTTCCTACACTACTTATAGTTGAACAACATAAAGTATATTAGTATATTGTGTATTTATAGCAAACCATTACCTTCTTTGTATCAGGTATTTAGTGAACGTGCATTAATGATACTCTTTCCTTATCACAAGCAATCTAGATAGCTTGTATTAATTATGAAGGTGTGATAGCTGTTATAGAATAGTTCACTCACAGCAATACACCTACTACTTGACAAGGGCAAATCTTTGCTTACTGAAACTACATATATTCTTTGGCTTAACTACTTCAGTTTAATTATCATAAGTAACTTCATAAGTTACCGGTATGAAGCAGACCGTAAGTAACTTAGATTGCTTCTTGTTAGTATCAGTGTTTAGGATCTCTTTTTATTCTAGTGTGCTAAGTAATCTGTTTTGTCCCTATCCAGCTGAATTTTTACTTACGATAATTGTATTTTTATTTATGATTGATTAAATTTTTTTCTCAGCGTAGGACAACTATGGGAGATGTTTGGAAGCAAGTGGTAAATATATTTCCTGAGAAGAGATTATCTATGCAAGATTTGATATTTTCACGTTATCTGTTTCATTTATCTAAGTATTTCTCTAAATTACGTATAGACATATAAATTACAAAGAGTAACCTCAATGCATAAGATGTTCTGGTACCGTCTGGGTGTATTTTTTTTTCTTCTTTTGTTGTGTGATACGTTAAATACACCGTATAGATTAATAAAAATTTAATAATAAAAACCATTAACCTTATAATCTACTTTAATTTGAAGTTTAACCCAATGAAGTAAGTTTGCTAATGGTTTTATACGTAATTTCACTAGATTTTTTTTTTTTACAAAGTATACAGAAAATATCCAAACATTTGGTGTGCGTTTTTCAACCGTTGCTAATTAAATGGAGAAATTTATTTATACGGGGGCGTGGACTTCGCAATTACATCGCATTCGGTCGTCGACAGACGCAAAACAAACTCTAAACTCACAATTATACCACAGCATCGGAGAGTTCCATGCAATAGTTGGAATCGGTACACTTGATATATATATGTGTGAAAACAAAACGTTTTAGCCAAGAAGCCTCACAGTTTATATAGGTATACATACCGATACTTATACAAAGTACATATGTATAACAATGAACAGGGCTTTGCAAGTTAATACAGGTATTTTATTGCCTTAAATGCTGATGAAAGCTGCTTGTTTCAGCACATAGTTGCAGTTTTCGCGATATAAGTAGTTTCAATCGCTCGCTCAGTGTTTCTTGCGTAATTTTCAACACTGCTACGTTTATTCGTTCCCTCATTTCTCGTCAACATTTAGGGGAGAAGGCGTGTAATGTATACATTTTTCTTGATAAAATCCCAAACAAAAATGTCTAATGGATTAGATGTGTGGTGAACCTAACACACGGAAGAAAAAAGTGTTGTATTATACTAATTAAAATGGGTTATTGAACACTTTCTTCTTTTTCATATGCAGCCAATTGATATTTTTAGGCTTGTTAATGCAATACGGTAAAAAAATGTTAATTGTGTGTTAGTTAAACTGAATAATAATAAATGTTATAAGAAACAGACTATGCGTGATTCTTTGAACATGTACTTAATTTTCCATTAACAATTTCTACCTGCTAATTGATTAATACAACAACATTATGCCAACACAGTTACTTGTTGTACACACACGAAGTAATAATTGTCTCTATAATTTTATAATATTGGTTTAGCACTATAAAATGTTGATTCAAACTTATATTGTTCATTTAACCTACCTGTAGTATTTATCGAATGACTAATTTGCATGTAATTCAACACTTTTAGGTGGTTATACCAAAAGGATTTTCTTGTTAGTGGAACCATTTTCGATATTGCCTTAAAATCACGTTACTAATCGGGCGAATTTTTAATTTCATCGATGGATCCATCGATTACTGTATCATTAATGTATTAAACAGAGATATACTGTAATCGATGGATCTAGCGATGAAATTAAAAATCCGCCCGCACATTCAGCAATTAGTAGGTAATAGAAGAAAAACATTTACGCCATTATACTACTAAAGTTATATTATCTTAATAACATAACTAAAAAAATATAACGGTTTTATTCATACATTTGAAAGGAAAGTACAATTTAACGTTTTCATAATAAATCATTAATTAACAACATTTAACCAAAATTCCTTATCAGAATTTACCGATTTCGTAATACTACCCACCAAATAATCATTATTTTCATACGGAATTGGCTTTTTTCATATTAATCGATTTACTTAAACAATTAGAGGCACAATGATTTTTACGATTACATTTTGTCACATATTTTACCATAAGCTGGACAACTGTTTTCGCATGCGTAAAATTACAACGTGTACACCGACCTGTTCTAGCATTGTTCGAATCCGTTACAAACGGTCTTATTTGAATTGCCGGACACCTCTTTCCAATGATCTTTCATCATTGTGCGGCCCTTGGCGTGAAACGTGTCTTCTGTTCTTGTTCCTGCAATCCGCTGCCAATCGATGTGTTTTCCAGCGTAATTCAATATTATTTAAAAATTTCTCGAACTTCCTTTTCTATACATGTAACAGCGTCGCTGCTTGTTTTTCGGCTGTTTTCCCACTGCAACACTCGCGGGTAGAATATAATTCCAATCTTCTTTGAATTGCCACCATTTTTTGCTAGGTCGCCTCTCCATTTCATCTTCTCGGGTTGAGATATATTCTCCATTTGGTTTTGTTTGCTTTCTGAACTTTTTTATAATTTTTTGCACTTTTTCTTCCTTTCACTGATTTTTTTTGTATATTGTTTGTTTTTTATTCTGACTGAGCATGTTATATGTATATACTGCGCGATGGGTTTTGATTTCTTTATTATTCAATATTGATGTTACGAAAACTCACAAACATAGGTCTTATTGCTCAGAGGTTTGGATACTGACTGACTATACGGCATGTGCGGATCACCTATATGTAATAGTATTAAATATTACATTTCATTAAGTTAACCCGATAGTAAATATTTAAAGAACACCTTTTTCAAATGTCAATTCGACAATTTGTGGGATTAAACCAACAAGATAAAATATTGGTGACCGCTGAACACTATAAATTTGTTTAATTAACTCTAAAGTGTGCAAACAATATAATATGTTTGTTTCAAATAGTGCATATGATTCACTTAAATGCAATATGGTTAAATCAATGCTCAAATTGTGACACTACGAAAAATGTTGAAATAACCATTTCATTTCTCTCAGTGTATCGAGCCATGATATTGTAACACCATTCAATCAACTTTTAAAAGCGCATAAACGGTTTCCTGGCTTGGGTATTCATTGCAACGGTGCCGCACAGTGGTTCAGGTCCGGCAAAAAATCACTTTTGACAAGTATAACATCTAATGATATACGCCGTAATACTTAAGTTAAGTTAAAAAGTTCAAACTTAATGAAAAATCTATTTTTGCAATATTTATTCGCATAAACTATGCATTATCCCGCTCAAAGTTGGCATAAGTAAAATCCCTGAATAACCGCATATTTTGTTAGAATTAATAATGCTCTATTTTCCTTATATTTTATGTGATTGCTAAAAAAAAAATGATTTAATTTGTAAAATGCTTGATTTTATCAACAGTTTTCTCTAATACTACATTTATACATGAAAAAAAAAGTTCAGGTAGACTCTTAGTGGTCATCGGCAATTATGCGACAAGCAGATTTTTACATGGAACTGATCTCTAATGGCTTAGTAGTAAAGTCCAGAAGAGATCAGCTGCTCCTTTTTGCTCCTCTCCGAAAAATCACATTTAATTGCGAGCATGTCGAATAAAGTTAGCATTCGCCTTGTATTATGCTGGCAGTTCTTAATGTATTTCGTATATATCTATAGCTAACATTTATATTTATGTGTGTTTGTTCAATTTGAATGTGTGTACTTGTATATAGGTATCTTGGTCTATTGATTTTTAATTTTTAAAGTTTTAGTTTTTAGAAGAATTGGGTCAACCAAATGGGTTTTTCAGTGTATACGCCACTTCGCTCCCCTGTTTCTCTTGGCAAGGAGAGTTGGATGAAAAATGCATATTAGGCGAATGAATATTGAAATTAGAACATAAAAGATTTTTATTTGAGAAAAATATTTAATTTGTTTAATCCTATTAAAGATATTGTTCAAACAAACAATTTATTAAACAAATTATTTGCTTCGCCCAACAATATATTGTTTGCCCATATTTAAATACAGATTTGTAGTTAATATACATAAAGTTTGATCGGGTCAACCAAATGGGTTTTTCAGTGTATACGCTACTTCGCTTTCCTGTTTATTTTGGTAAGGAGAGTTGGATGAAAAATGCATATTAAGCGAATGAATATTGAAATTAGAACATAAAAGATTTTTATTTGAGCAAAATATTTAATTTGTTTAATTCTATTAAAGATATTGTTAAAACAAACAAATTTTATTAACAAAATTATTTGCTTCGCCCAACAATATATTTGTTTTGCCATATTTAAATACAGATTTGTAGTATATATACATAAAGTTTGAATCGGGTCAACAAATGGGTTTTTCAGTGTATACGCTACTTCGCTCTCCTGTTTATTTTGGTAAGGAGAGTTAGATGAAAAATGCATAATTAACGAATGAATATTGAAAATTAGAACATAGAAGATTTGTCTCTATGGAAGCAAAATATTTCATTTGTTTAATCCTATTTAAGATATTGTCAAAACAGACAAATTTTATTAACAAAATTATTTGGTTCGCCCAACAATATATTTGTTTGCCCATATTTAAATACAGATTTGTAGTTAATATACACTAAAGTTTGATCGGGTCAACCAAATGGGTTTTTCAGTGTATACGCTACTTCGCTCTCCTGTTTATTGCGGTAGGAGAGTTAGATGAAAAATGCCATTATTAAGCGAATGAATATTGAAAATTAGACATAGAAATTTTTATTTGGGCAGCAAAATATTTTAATTCTGTTAATCCTTATTAAAGATATTATTAAAACAAACAAATTTTATTAACAAAATTATTTTGCTTCGCCCAACAATATATTTGTTTGCCCATATTTAAATACAGATTTGTAGTTAATATACACTAAAGTTTGATCGGGTCAACCAAATGGGTTTTTCAGTGTATACGCTACTTCGCTCTCCTGTTTATTGCGGTAGGGAGAGTTAGATGAAAAATGCATATTAAGCGAATGAATATTGAAATTAGAACATAGAAGATTTTTATTTGAGCAAAATATTTAATTTGTTTAATCCTATTAAAGATATTATTAAAACAAACAAATTTTATTAACAAAATTATTTGCTTCGCCCAACAATATATTTGTTTGCCCATATTTAAATACAGATTTGTAGTTAATATACACTAAAGTTTGATCGGGTCAACCAAATGGGTTTTTCAGTGTATACACTACTTCGCTCTCCTGTTTATTTTGGTAAGGAGAGTTAGATGAAAAATGCATATTAAGCGAATGAATATTGAAATTAGAACATAGAAGATTTTACGATTAAGATAAATTGTTACGAAAAAAGGTCACCAGGTGCGGGACTT
This sequence comes from Protaetia brevitarsis, assembly GCA_004143645.1. Classification (NCBI taxonomy): domain Eukaryota; kingdom Metazoa; phylum Arthropoda; class Insecta; order Coleoptera; family Scarabaeidae; genus Protaetia; species Protaetia brevitarsis. Next base: position 787,777 of record RXPK01000055.1, on the reverse strand, counting down.
TTATATATACATATATTACACCGCTAAAATCGGCGGTTTTCCGTACGATAAGAAAATCGTGATCTTTGCAGTCTCAAATATGCGACCTGAGAGAAAAAAAAACTTACGCAGCACAGTAATTTTAGAATGTTCGTCATTGCGGCTACATACTTCAGAATTTCTCGTCGACGGCATTCATTTCTGCGATAATATAAAAGCCCTCAGAGAAGATTACGGTCTCCTTCCACATATCACATATTCAAATACACACGCAAATACATACGTACACATTTTATGAAAATCGTCGATAATAAACGATAATAAAACACGTTTTCGCCAGCATCGTGACCGAAATCCGAGATAACGAAAACGCGACTGTGATGGTGGCAGCATCAGGCGTAGTAGTAGTACATATTCGAGATTTTCGAAAAGCATCCCAAGCACGCGAGACGTCCGGCGTTCTATATATGACGACGCTGGGCGTCGCGATGACTACGGCCGAATAATTTACGTAGTACGACGCCGAATAGACTGCCTGTCCTTGTATTTGGGGCGAGTATTTATTAAGCCTTCTTTTGACGAGCATCGATCGGAGATTTATTATGTGTATCTAAATTACGTACCGATTTATTCCTTTGCAGCAATCGCGCGTGTTATCTTCCGTATCCTGATGGTTCTTCGTAGAACTGAGGATCGGGGAAATGGCGAAACGAAGGATTCCGACACATATTTGCCTGTATACTCCTCGGGATCACTTGTGACGTGCTGTAGTCGAGAAAAAACGCGCGCAATAAACCAAGGAGGGACGCGTATCGACTGTAGGATAACGGAGCAGACGACGAGAGACTTATGAAAGGCTGCAGAGCGTGTGCATTTGCATCTATAGACGACGCGAACAAGTAGCGGTCAGATTTCCGTTCTACGATTGGAAAAAAGAGAGAGGTGGGAGAGAAAAGCAAGTGTGCAACCAACGCAGCTTATTATACTGTACGAAATGTATTACATTACGAAGCGATGTTATTATATTATCACCACTCAGAGGCAATAAAATGTGCTATCTATCCTTGTTTACGTCTTCGCCCAATCTCCACACAGAAAAAAACGATTTTTTTTCCAAATATAATGGTTAGAGACCGGATTATATGCAAAGTGCATATATTTTATTTTTTGCATATCTTTAATTATAGTCTATATATAGACGTATTACACTAATTGAAGTTAATTAGCGCTAATTAGTGATTGCATATATTGCATATTTAGGCATTTCTATGCATATTTTTACAAAAGTTGCATATATTGCATATTTAAGCTTTTTCTTATCCTTTCTATTAGTAAAAATTAATGTAGATTGACAACCGAGAATTCTCAGAACGATAAATCTTTTATTACATTTGTTTCTGTAATACTTTTTTTCCAAGAACTGCACGTGTTTAATTTCGCCTAATAGCAGAAGGGATGCGGTAAATACGTATTATTATTATAATTCCAATAAAATTTCATTCATTGAATATCTTTGAGCGAAACAGCATGTAATTCTGTTACGGTTTTTAAATACTGTGCGTACATACAATGAGTATAGCGAACAAAATTTCTTTATGGATTAAGCCATATTCTGAACTGGTAAAGGATGGCGACAAAATATTTGTCGAGCCTGCAGTAAACTGGTAAGTTAATTTTACTAAAAGCTTTACAATTGTTTTTAAATTCTTTAACTTTTGATATAAAATGACAATTGTTGTTGTAGGTGTCTTCTGAGAGAAAATACCTGATTAATTAACACGCTAAAACTCCATCATGTATTGGAAAATGTGAAAAACTAAAGCGATCCGCATGTGTGCAGCAATCTATACGTCAATGTGTAGCATCAACTTCACGAAATTCAGAACAAGAAGAATATAATACGGATCTGTGTAACGCATTAATTTCGTCTAACATACAATTAGCAAGATTCAACAATGTTAATTTGAAATCATTTCAGCAAAAATATTGCAAACATAATATACCTGACGAAAGTATCTTAGGAAAAAATTATGTCACATCTTGTTACCAGCAAACAATATTCAGAAATTCAACAATTGGTAGGGAAATAATTTTATTTATATCATGTAGATGAAAGTACGGATAAGTGTGGCCGTTATATTGCCCCATTTGTTAATAGGAATTCTCATGAAGATATTGTGGTAAATCATATTTAATTTATTGTAAAAACTTCAAAATAAATAATGTGGACAATTGCCTAATTCGTTCAAGAAGGTTTATCAAATTTCTTTTACCTGGAATCTACCTTGTGAAAATATTTTTACTAATGTTGTCCGACGCTGCAACATACATGATAAAAGCCGCGCAAAATTTAAATTTTTTTATAGCAACAGTAATTCACACCACTTGTTTAGCTCATGGGTTCAATCGTGTAGCCCGAAGACATTAGGAATCAATTCCCCTTTGATTGATGATTTAATTAGCAATGTAAAATAAGTATTTTTAAAAGCACCTTTACGAATCAAATTTTATAAGGAGCGACTTCCCGTGTTAAGTTGCCTCCTGAACCGATTATTACGAGATGGGGTACATGGTTAGAGGCTGCCAATTTTTTCGCGCGATAATTTTGAAGGAATAAAAAATGTAATTCTTGAAATCACTGCTGACTGCATTGCTTTAGAAACTGTTAAAAAGATAGCAACATCAACAGAATTGCTACAAAACCTTTTGTATATTAAGTCAAATTATAGCTTTGTTTCAAGTTCCATTCGTAAACTAGAAACGCAAGGGATGTCTCTCTCGGAATCAGTCGAAATAGTAGACGACTTTGATATGCTATGTAAGAAGGTTAAGGGTAAATAGGTAATTCTATATACGATAAATTTAAAAAGTGATAAATAAAAAGGCGGGATATTTGAAATTGAAGAAAGTTAAGAAAATTTTGGAAGGCGAAACAGTACACGATTTCGACTTTAATTTTAGTTTGGAATGTATTGCAAAGTTAAAAAATGCACCATTTACATCTGTGGATGTTGAAAGACGCTATTTCGAAACATATGTATTCTGATAGAAGACAAAACTTTCTTTTACACAACTTTGGAAAACATTTAATTATAAATTGTTTTAGAAATATGTTATGAAAAAATTTTGTGTAATGAAGTTAATAATAAATGCCGCAACTAAGTCTTTTATCGAAAACAATGATAATGGAGATGGTACAAAATACTTATAACAGGTATGAATATAGAACAGCTTAGACAGGTACACGATTTAATATATACCTGTTATTTCATATTGCTTCCGTTCTAATGGCTAAGTACAACAAAATGTCTTTGGAAACGAATATGAGTATGCGGACGCCTAAGGATATTTTACCAGTAAAATACTACGCTAGTTGTTTGGCAATTGTCTGGTAACAGATACCTATAGTCTGGTTCACGTTAAGAAGGAAGTATGTACTCTTTATGCGAGATAGTATTCAACGATGCCAAATCTATTTAAGTACTTAATTTTTCGTATGTTGTCGCGCTGAACAACTTGACGAATTTCATGATGGTGTTTATAAATGTCAGTCCTGTGAATTTGTTTGTATTTGTTGGTTATGTCCCACTGTACCATTAGTATGAAAGGCGATAGAATAATGTTGATTGTATTAATATTTATTCCACATCATATACACAACACAAATAAGAGTGTTCTGTTTCCTGTTTCTTGTGTTTATTTTCAGGGAAACATACATAGATGTATAAGTATTTCATAATAAATTTACAAATATTTACAGAGGTATGCTTACAAACAAACTAAAGGATCATTTCTATAGCCATAAGTGTAATGATTAGCCCTATATGGGATGACCCAATATAGAGATGATGATGAGATTGATGTTAAATGAGTAATATACTCTTTGGATTTCAATGGTCCAATTTCCATATGATTCCCTTTAACTAAAATGAATAAACATAAAACCACAATGTGCCAAATATTATATAATTATACCTTTGATATCATGTTTAGTGAAGTTTTTCCAATTCTCGGTAGAAACAGTGTCATATATTTGCTAGATAAGCAGAGGCATATCTTAGCATTTAGAACGAAGTCATTTTTGTTGCACACCATCACACTAATGCATAAATGTTGGCCATTACCCTTTGTTGCTACTAGAGATTCGATACTTAAATCTTGCACAAAATGCTCGTCTAGATGTACTTGCTGTGCTATCAGTCCCTTCTACTACAAAATGTTATTTACCCACGATTTATCAGTGAAAATGATGTTTCTCCTTTCGCTAAGATATCTTCTAATAGTACATTAATAATCCTTATGCCATCATAAATAATACCATAAATAATATTCTGCAATAACAAAACCAATTTCTATTAGAACATACTTCTCAAAAAATTAGCGTTACCTATATGTAATTTATAAACGCTGTTTTAAGTGCAAGTGACACAGAAATATATTCGAAATCGAGAAATGACAGGAAGCAGGAAACAGCGAAAAGCAGACATTATCATTAGACGACAGCATCAAAATAAATCTGGCAACAATCCCCATGATAGAAGGAAGAATAGACACATATGAGTAGGTATAAAATAAAAAGGGATGCATATAGCCCATAAGAATAATACTTCTTTTAAAACTTGAACTAGACTGTATGTAAAGATACTGATTCAGATAGGTTATGTCAGTACAACAAAATGCACTGAAATTTTAGGAAATTTTACGAATAAACCGGTGAAAATGAGTTCCAAACTGTTACAACTAATTGTAAGTTTAACTGATATATAATATAATAAAACAATCCTAGTAACATTGGTTTTTATTTCTTGTTTGGGAGTAAAAAATGCGATGCAGCTCAGAGTAATCGGTAACTCAACTTTACCTGTTAAGGTTAAGGGTTAACCGATTTCCTCGTATTGTTCAATCATTAGTTAGTTATCCATTCTTTGTAGTTCAACTTATATTTTGTTCTTCTTCTGAATGGTTCCATTTAAGTTATGATTTGAATAGTTGAATAAAATACACAGAGATTTAAAATGATTGTCAATTCCGCTCCTATGAGATAGTAACAGGTGTAGGTATATGCGCGTGTTTGTAATGAAGGTTTGCACTAATCAGTGTTGGAACATAAGAAAAGTAAACGCATTCTGTCATAAATAAGGAAAACGTAACCTATATTGAACTCGCACTTATATAAACGACTATGGATTGGTGTGTTTCTGCTTGTAAAAAATGAAATGTAATTAATTTAACTTTACTAATTATGATTTTACAATTCAGTACTAAACTGGTGTTTAACTAAATTTATTTTATTACTTTAAATTATAACATACAATTAGTATAATTATTAAGTGACAAAACTGCATCTCTCATTCTTCTATGAGTATGCATGCGGTTTCTATAGATCCTATTTTTTAGATAGCCAAAGATGAAAGTAATCTAATGGGGTTAGAATCAGGCGATCTTGGTGGCATCTTTGTGCTCTCTAACAACCCCGTCAGCAAAAAACTGTTGAGGATATTGGCAGGTTTGTCGAGCAGTATGTGCTGGAGCATTTATCGCGCTGAAAATAACCTGCTTCAAGCCTCATTTTCTTGTAAACTCTGCAATAAACAATTCCAACATCTGTTGGGTAACGTGGGCTGTTACAGTTTCCTCGAAGAAAAATTGGCCCTATTATTCGTTGCCTGGACAAAGGCTACCAAACTCCAAACTTTTACGGAATGCAATTGCGTTTCTTCGAAATTCATATGGATTTTCTGCAGACCAGATACGAATAGTTTTGTGAATTGATATAGTCTGTTAGATAAAACCAGGCTTCATCCGAGAAAAATGATTTGTTTAGCAAGTCATCGTCCCTTAAATTGTTGTTAAACCAATGACAATATTCCAATCGCCTATCGTGATCTAATGGTAATAATCGCTGTAGCGTAGAAACTTTATACGGATGAAAATGTAACTTTCTTTTATAGCTCTTGCGCTGAATGTCATGATAAGCTTATAAAATTATTAAATGTAATAACTATTTCACTTAATGTTAATATTGATTTTTTTACTGTTTGTTGAGCTAAAGACCACAGATAAATTCCTTATTTCTTAACAGTATTCAGAAATACTATTGTTGATGATATTAGATGTAAATATAAACGGTTTGAAGAAAATTATAAGATAAATAATCGAAAATATGAAATTTGTATGTAGCTAACTTCGCTCATTAAATTGGTAATAAATATAGATAATTTTTTCTGGAAAACAGTTTTTTTCTTACGACAATCATTTTGAATCTCATAGTATGTGTTTACTTATTCTTACTTTTAATCATATAGAATGTAATTGAAAAATATTAAACGTTTTGTCAAATTGTGACGCTAGAACAACTCATAACACTCAATACAGTGTTAAATTTCAAGTGACTTAACTAATAGCATTCATTTAAGCAAATATGCGATCTAAAATCGCAGGCATTCTTATTATCAACAATTATACATGTTATTTCACTTGAATTTTTCTCTTTTAGAAGACGTATTATTGGAGCGTAATCATTCAGTTTTCCTCATTTGATTTACCTACCAACTGTTTTCAAACAATAGCTATATAATCTCCAAAGCCCAGACGAACCCTTGCAATATTTGCTTTCCCAGTACATTTATTGTCAGAGGCACATATCGTATTTACCAATTTCCAGCTCATTAACTTCGTAAGCATGCGACAATGTGGTGTTAAGTATAGACATAAGGCGGTTAGGACTTCCGGGATCCGTTCAGTGCTGGGCACAAAGAGCCAACAGGATGAGGGAAATTGAAAAATAATATGGGTTGTAAGTAAGGAGGGTTTTCCGTCAAACGTCACGAAAAAGTTCGTCGATTGAAAGAAAAAATGGTTGTACTTTTTTTCATGTTACTATAACTGAAACACTACTAAAAACTAAAAACAAAACACACACGTAAATAGAACGAATAGGAGGCGTGGTCCGGAGAGCTCGCACATGTTGTGAACATTTTTGAGTGCGTCTATAATAATAACGTCAAGACAAGATGCATACACATCATAATTTATAGTTTTTTTTTTTTCTATTCGCGCCAGTGCATAACGGTATTGAAGTAATGTTTCTCTCTACCCGGAATGTACCCACATGCATGATGATACGCGTACGTTCGATGAGAACTTTCTTCGTTGATCTCTTCGAGGCAAACAACAATAAAAGAAAAAAATTTAATGCATCTGTGCGTACTTTAACTGGGGCAATGACCTATTTCACGCAATTTACTCGGGTGGAGCATACGATGAATCACTCCGAAAAACCCCTGACGTTAAACACAACCCCTTCTATTTATGGCAACAATCCATGTGTAACAAATAAGGGAAAAGGACTAGATGCTTGCAGGTGTTATCTTGTTTCGCCTGCCCGTACGATAAAACCTCTCGATGCCGGATAAATTGAAAGTACAGTAATACAAACCTCCCTCGATAGAATTACCACGTTAATATTCTGTAGGTGTAACGAGAATTATAAAATATATTGGTTGACGCATTGCCGCAATAAAACTTAACATTTTTAATTCGCACAGCGAAGGCGTTAAATTGCTTCAACAGGGGGACATAATCAGCATTAACCGTTTTTCGCGTCGGCATCGTTTTCCAGCGTATATAATAATTAATTCCAATATGAGGAGGAAGCGGACGATTCCGATTTTAGACAAATGGGAGCGTAGTAGAAGTGCGAACGGGCGTCGGCTATCCACTTACCTGACCTATCCTGCTCACAGACGTTCACGACGACAGGACGCGCACATTTTCACACACGAAATCGCGAAATTCTGCTCGACAATTCATAGAAAACTCACGAACAACAATTCACTCGAAGCCATTTTGACAGTTATAGTAGTAACCATAACGAGCAGCGGAATCGCGAACTCTATCGGCGAACCGGCGAACTCTACAGAAATTAATTCTAAAACAATTTAGTAGTAAAGTCGCAAACTGATTGTTGTTTAAGTAAATTAGAATAATAAGGAGTTCGAATTCCAATCGTGTTTTAATTTAATAGCGGATCAAAACATGCAGCGAAATGAAAATTTACATCAAAACAAGATTGGAATTCCAACTTGTTATTATTCTAATTTATTTAATTCTAAAACGTTTAAATACTATAATTTAATGGGAAATTATATGAGATTGATAGATTACAAATATAAATATGCACAGTTAAAAATTTAAAAACGTTTTGCAGATGTAAATGTATTTTGGAATATAGAATCCTTTTTTACCAACCTCTAAATAATCAAGTAAAAATGTTGCTGTTACACAATAGATGGCGTAAGAATCGTACCAATTTTATTTTCAATTTAACGGCAGTAACAATTATTTATTAGTATAATAAATTCAAAAAAAAATTGTTATTTCAATTATTTATAAATAATTTAATTTATTTTATTAACTTTAACATTAATACATAAATAAAAACATATATTTTCCGTTAAGATGTGCGTACGGTCATATTAGATTCGTGTGGGACGTATTTTAAAATTTGAAAATCTTCGGCTACATGTGTTTCTCCAGAAGCGGTCCATGTTCTTAGCCCGCGCAGCTTATGAAACGAGGGATACACTTTTCCGATTTTCCACGCTCCTGTATGGAATACTTTACCAATATACAACCTGTGACCGTCCTCTATTCCGCCTATTACTAAATTGTCTAGCATTCCTTCGACCAGCCAATCGATGTTGATATATTCCCAACGGAAATTCTCCGGATGTCTAGTGCACATGATCTATGCCGTAAAAATGTATTATCAAACAGAAACAGGCAGATAAGTTGCTTATAATTCTTTCAAGCTAGCAAAAGATCTTCCCTAATAGCCAAATTTAAATTTCCTGCCACTATTTTTAGTGGATTCAACGTAAAGGCATTAAAATAACTATTATTGTAGTACAAAATGATAGGTAATTTTATATTTCAAGGTTGGAGTTACTGAGAATAATTGCGGGCAATTTAAATTTGGCTATGTGGATTCGTAATCGTTAGTGAATGATGTTATATTCTGTCTGAAGTGCTGTACAAATCTTTCATCGAGTTTCTCCTATACAACGTGCCCTTAAGTCCACATGTTTACATAATCCAACAGAGGTTATAATTTATTACAGATAAACAAAATACTCCAAAAATAAATTGACAGAATAGTGTGACAGTACAAGCGTTCTGTTACAATTCTTCATATTAACCTCGCAGATGATAGACATTCATTTCTTAATGTGAAATAAATAGCAGTGAGTAGTATATAAACATTTTACCACAAAACTAGTTTGTAAAAATATGTAAATTCATGATACAGTATACAGAAATGACGAAGGTCACTTGCTAACTTGAAACACCCATTAAGAAAACATGTAAAACAATAGATTTGTGTACATATATTCTGTTTTTACCTTAACTCCGTCTGTGGCTTCTTTGCGTCCGGCACAACATTCAGATACCATAAGTTTCTTGGTTGGATATATAGTACCTGGTAGTATACCGTGTAAGGGCATCTGTCCTATATACAGACCGTCTTGACCAGGGAAAGCGTCTTCTGGTATGTAACCGTCAATGTAATCTCTCCAATATACGTCTTGTATTACTCTCTGAGCATCTTTAATGTATAAAAATATTATTTAGAGCGTTATTGAAAGAAGTATAATTACCACTTTAATACATACGTGAAGAAAGTATTAAAATCGTTAGCGTTATATATGTGTGAAAATACATTTTGGTAGCACTTTGAGTTTGCAACTGAATGCTTGCTAAGTCCGAGACATGCTTTAAGGCACGGTACAAATAATACGGTATGCTCGTTTTGAATCTCAAGTTCGTCAAGTCCGGTCAGATGACGTAATTAAGGAGCGTATCGAAAACAATAAAATACATGTATGGTAAATAGCAAAATGTTAAAATCCAAATTATTCACAACTACCAATTAATGCAATTCAAATGCAGCTTTTGCTTAAAAAAAAGCCCGTTTTAAGTTGAAATTTACTTTATCTATCTTGTCGCCATCTAGTAGCGCTCGTGTTTATTTCTACAATTGTAGCGAATTTCGTGCGTGTTTATAAAGTGTTTTCGTGGTTTTTCTAGGAAATTGAATCGTGAAAACACCTTAACGTTTTTAAAATATGTTCCGCAACCCCGTCTGGATTTTTTAAACTTACCTTTCGCATTAACAAAACCCTCACGGTCGAAATCGATTTTAACATAATAATATTTATATATGTGGCGCCATTTATGCTCCTATCTGACGTAACTTTCGTATGCGCGTAAACATACCGTATTATTTGTACCATGCTTTAAGGTACAAAAAAATCATGGAAAAACATACATATATTGGCCTTGTCACATTTGTTTTTTAATAATCTATTAAAGCGTTTAAATTGCAAGTCCTCGGAATGTATTTTCAGAGTATTCGAGCAGTTTTCCATAAATTTGTCTATATAAATATCCTACTGTTTTACATTTCTCTGTCCACTGTAAGAGCATTATAATAGAAAATGGAAAATGAATATATTTGATATAGAAAACATATGTAGAGAATTTACCACATTTTATTTATCAGAAAGAAAACAAAACTACATCTTGTTTTTTTAGAATTATTGAAGCATGTTTCCACAGCACAATGTATTGCAGTCTTTGATCACTTTTTATTCATTGTAAGAAGTTATTTTTGCACACTTTAGAGCAAATAAAAGCAAAACTGTATGCTAAGATGAAACAATCTAATGTCTTTCGCAATAACTATACACACCACACAGAAATACACACGAACTAGTTATCTAATAAACAGTATACAAAATTAAAAAGATAAAATAATCTGAATAAAACAAATTTCGTTTATTTATAAAACATAAACAATAACATTACGCCATCTTGAAAAGATTTTGTGTACAAAATATTCGATACCACGAAGTCTGTCAACGGTAACTAGTATAATAATAATAAAATCACTAGTATCCCGGTATTTCAATTCAAATGCATAAGAGAAAGTGAATACGCACGCCCCGATGTATTAGGCAAGCGCCCCAAACGTATAATCATAAATCATAATTGAAGGAATTTCCCAAGAATATGTTTACCAGATATTTACGGTCGAAACACGCACCATCTCTTTTCAGAACTACCCATCACTTTCTAAATTGTCACTTTAAACTTTTTCCCAACAATAGTAAGCGAATGGTACTAGTAGCGCCATCTCATGTTCAATATATTCGACAGAGAGTTGCATTAGAGTGATTTAGTTCGTGTTACGAAAATAGAGGGATGTGTACACCCCCTTAAGTAAATTAGAATAATAACTAGTTCGAATTCCAATCGTGTTTTAATTTAGTAGCGGATCAAAACATGTAGCGAAATAAAAATTTAAATTAAACCAAGATTGGAATTCCAACTCGTTATTATTCTAATTTATTTAACTCAAAAACGTTTAAATACTATAATTTAATGGGAAATTATATGAGATTGATAGATTCTAAATATAAATATGCACAGTTAAAAATTAAAAACGTTTTGCAGATGTAAATGTATTTCGAATATAAAATCCTTTTTTAACAACCTCTAAATAATCAAGTAAAAATGTTGCTGTCACACGATAGATGGCCCAAGAATCGTACCAAATTTTATTTTCGATTTAACGGTAATTGGTGTAATAAATTCTAAAAAATTGTTATTTCAATCATTTATAAATAATTTAATTTATTTTATTAACTTTAACACTAATACATAAATAAAAAGATATTTTTTCCGTTAAGACGTGCGTACGTCTATATAAGATTCGTGTGGGACGTATTTTAAAATTTGAAAATCTTCGGCCACATGTAGTCCTCCGGAAGCGGTCCATATTCTTAGCCCGCGCAGCTTATGAAACGAGGGATACACTTTTCCGATTTTCCACTCTCCTGTGTGGAATACTTTACCAATATACAACGTCTGACCTCTCTCTATGCCGCCTATTACTAAATTGTCTAGCATTCCTTCGACCAGCCAATTGATGCTGACATTTTCCCAACGGAAATTCTCCGGATGTCTAGTGCACATGATCTATGCCGTAAAAATGTATTATCAAACACAAACAGGTAAATAAGTTGCTTACAATCCTTTCAAGCTAGCAAAAGATCTTCCCTAATAGCCAAATTTAAATTTCTCGCCACTATTTTTAGTAAATTCAACGTAAAGGCATTAAAATAACTATTATTGTAGTACAAAATGGTAGGTTAATTTTATGTTTCAAGGTTGGAGTTGTGGGCAATTTAAATTTGGCTATGTGCGTTCGTAATCGTTAGTGAATGACGTTGTATTCTAGTGTAAGTGAGTCTGAAGTGCTGTACCAATCTTTCATCGAATTTCTCCTATACAACGTGCCCTTAAGTCCACATGTTTACATAATGCAACAGAGGTTATAATTTATTACAGATAAACAAAATACTCCAAAAATAAAATGACAGAATAGTGTGACAGTACAAGCGTTCTGTCACAATTCTTCATATTAACCTCGCAGATGATAGACATTCATTTCTTAATGTGAAATAAATAGGAGTGAGTAGTATAAACATTTTACCACAAAAGTAGTTTGTAAAAGTGTATAATTCATGATACAGTATACAGAAATGACGAAGGTCGCATTGCAAACTTGAAACACCCATTAAGAAAACATGTAAAACAATAGATTTGTGTACATATATTGTGTTTTTACCTTAACTCCGTCTGTGGCTTCTTTGCGTCCGGTACAACATTCAGATACGATCAGTTTCTTGGCTGGATATATAGTACCTGGTAGTATACCGTTTAAGGGCATCTGTCCTATGTACAGACCGTCTTGACTAGGGAAAGCGTCTTCTGGTATGTAGCCGTCAATGTAATCTCTCCAATATACGTCTTGTATTACTCTCTTAGCATCTTTAATGTATAAAAATATTATTTAGAGCGTTATTGAAAGAAGTATAATTGTCACTTTTATACATACGTGAAGAAAGTATTAAAATCGTTAGCGTTAAATACGTTTGAAAATACATTTTCGTAGCACTTTGAGTTTGCAACTGAATGCTTCTATAAGTCCGAGACGTGCTTTAAGGCATCTTTTGAGGTCACGTTATCAATTCAACAACAACAGATAATCAAGTTAATTACTAATAAACTTGTACATTGAATCGCTCCATTCTTTCTAGTTATTAGGTTATAAAAGCCGAGTGTTTTTCTCAACGATAACGGGGAAAGTCCCAAGTTTGTAATTTATCTGTTGTATTTACTGTACCATTCCCGTTTAATAAGAAACGTAAATAAAACATAACAATTTCTTAAGCCTGGAACTTGCAACATTTGTAACTTGTATAAAACACATTTTTTAGCATTTCTTTGCAGCGTTTCATTTATAAGTATAACTATATCATTTCCGAAATGTATTTTAAACAAGCTGAGGGTTACATTTAGATAGGACGGCTTTGAAATATCGCAGGGTTTTTTGGCATGTTGCAGTGGTTTACAACAGTTTGTTTGTAGATAGTAGATACCGCCTGATAGTGAAAATGTGTGCTTAGTCTGTTTAAACTTAGAAATTTTGAGTAATAGGCGATAACTCTGAAATTAGGATTTCGGTAAGTACTTATTTATTTAATATAGATCGTGCAATATCCATCTCGGCTGTTGATGTATGCTGTATACATAACCTCAACTCATCATTGGTCAGGAAAATGATACGTCAAAGACATATGTATTTTTTTTTTGTAGCACGGTAGAATCTAACTTTAAATCTCTAACAAACTTAGAATATTATGATTAATTAAATGCTAGATCATTGAAGGTAGCAAATTCAAATTAACATAATAAAAATCTGTAGTAGACATGCATATGTGTCTCTCTTCATTTTAATTTAATTTTTGAATTGAACTAAATTAAAATGACTTTTTTCCATGGAGTGTTGTTCGACTTTTTTCATTGTATTTTAATAATCAACGTAAATCATTACTTGATGATGGCATATCGCAGAAACATGTAGTGCTATAGATTTAAATAAACTTTTGAATCGGAAGGACCTCAGTAAAGCAAATTCAAATTTCCCTCAATTATATTAAGTAACTTCAACTTAAAGATATTCAAATAACTATTAATGTAATACAAAATCATAGGTAACTTCATGCTTTCATGTTGAAGTTACTAAAAATGATTGACGGAAATTTGAATTTGATTTACTGGGACACGACTATTATCTTCTCCATATTCTTCAATTCACATAGGATTACTTCAATAAATAATAAAAATCTGACTGTTGAGTTATTTTTTGTTTCAACATTACGGTATATGGATTGAGAAGTATCATAACAAAACAACAAATCCCTAATAATTATCCTTAACAATGCATTAAAATGTAATAAGCTGTGATTCTGAATGAGATGCTGTGGCGCCCATTAATTTGGAAACACCATTATTTTCCTATTCTAATTTTTTTTTGGCACTTTGACCATGCTATTGACACATCAATTTTGATTTATAAGTGTTTCAATTTAACGTCACTATCGATTAGTCAACTTAAAAAAAATTCTGAGAGACCTACCAGAAGCCCCAAAATATTTTTACCACCAGCAAACAGGAAGAAGGTTCGAATTATGCCAGGATGTTCTAAAGTAACAAATGACGAAGAAGATGCACCTTTGGTTGACCACGTCATCTAAAATCCGTTTTGTAATGCTGTGGAGGCACGTCAAATTGAAAATTTCCCCCGATTCAATAAGAACTGGCCAAAGAAAAATAAGAACAGTAGGCTTATCACTTGAGTGACGAATATGTATAGTTGATTGAAAAATCATTCATAACAGATTGTTAGAATCATTGAAATCATTCGATACTTACCACCATAGAACCTATTTTTTGTACTAATCAAAGGGAACTACTAAAAACTGCATTTAAAAAGTGGATTTTTCGAGGTTATGTGCGAAGCATTTTTGACGTATCTAACGTGTGATAGTAGTTATGAGCTTTGTTCGTCAGTCACTTGGTGTAGTTCAGAACACAAAATTACGTGTTCGTTTGTGTCAGACGAATCGAGGATTCCAGTTACTGATGTTCGTTTGTAAATGTAGTGCTATTTTGAACTGTTCTGAATAGTCCAATCCTGCACTTGCTCTAGAGGAAGAGCAAGTTTGGGCAGTTTGAGGGTAATATAGGTTATGGCTATGGTTATGTTAAATTGTGAACATATGATTGTACTATTTTTAAGATTTACTTCAGGCATTATTAGTATAGCCACATAACAGGGGAAGACGTGTACTACTACCATATTGTTCAAGATATAAACAACTTACAAACATAAAACAATCGATCAGCTTGAGGTTAGGATACGTACAAATACTGAATTACAACATTAAATCATGGAATGCATGTTCTTTTGTATCTATTTATTGTAGTTCTGTGCCGTTCAAATTTACCACTGTAATCACGTGACTTCAATTTCAGAGTACTCTAAAGCCACTCCATTTATGACAAACGAACAAAGCTATGATTTAGAGGGAAAAGTTTTGCTAAAGGTAACCATTAAAGCCCACCACGTCGGTACTTGCTGTCACAGGTGACAGATGAATTTGTTTACCTTTATGAGAAATCCGTCAATCGGTTAAAAAACAGTAAATTTAAGACCCCTGGCATGTGTCAATTCAACCCATGTCCTGCTGTCACTCATTGTTATTTATTTTACATTTGTATTGAGTATAAAAACGGTACTAATAATCGTACTAATTCAGAGCGGTAAACACAGAAAAAAAAAAAAACATAACCTCAATTATTTTGGCGACACCAAATCAAGTTCGGAAAATCCAACTACACTAGATGTCACTGAAAAGATGAGATCACAAAAAGAAGGATTGAAGGATGCTTAGATGTGATTGGTTGTTTAAACATGTTTCAGTTGTGTGAAACCGGTTTTAATGTAGATAAAACAGGCGCCAAATACAAAAACTACAATTCAATATTTTCAGTAATAATTTTATTCATTTGTATAATAGTAAAATTTTAGCAGATCATAGTTAAAATCGAATTCAAGGGAGAAAACGTCATTTTTCATATCTCTACTATGTACAAATTACATAATTATATAGATGGATTAATCAATTACGTAGTGCGAACTGTATATATACAAATATATCATTAAACCACCATTATTATTAAAAGTATTTAGAGTTAAAAACTTGGAAAAATCGACAAAGATCACGATAAGAGAATAGAGATAAACATTGGAAAAATATCCCGGCACACGATATATATATACATAGGTGGTAAGGTGTATTGTGCGAGAATAATCGTTCACGCTACCAAACATCCTAATATCTAATTTCACATGTGTATTTAATACGTGTTGGGATCGTGTGTGATCGTGCACAGTTATACGAATTATTAAAGAAGTGCCTGAGTTTGGTTTAAGAAGTGGTTTATATCATGATATCTCGTAAAACTATACACAGGATTCCCTTAAGAAAACATCGATAAACTTCTAGGAATGGTAGGGGATTATGAAAAAAAACAAAAAAACAAAATGGTCGAAATAAACACTTTTACTTGTGGCTCCTAGAAATAACTTTCTTCGTGGATTACATCAAACGCAATCACAAATCAGTCAGATTTAATTTGATTAGTTGAAAGGAATCCGCAACTTCAATCCAAGTCATTTGATTGGCTCTTGACTGATTTGTGATTGCTCCGCGAACAAAGCTAATAACTGAAATTTAAATAAACGTAAATAAAGATAATTACCCGACTGATGAACACATACAGTTAGAATACATCGACGTAGCGATAATTAATTTATCGGCCTAGGAGTTTATCGAATGTTTTTTATTAAATATTTCAAGTTATTAAATGTGATTCTTCTAATCTAGTAGTGTGTCCGGCTTTAGCTTTTCTTTTCCCATATTTTTTTTTTTTTTGTTAACGATAGGTTTATTAGTAATTTTTTTTTTTTGGCGTGGTCCCCGAGTTTTCTAACTATAATTCTACCAGATAGATATTTCCTTACAAGTGTAAGATCACATCGTTTTTGTTCCTCGATTTTCGTTTGTCAATTTTTATTAACGTACTTAATTATCGTATATACAAGGTGATTTTTAAATAGGTGATAAAATTCGACAGGCTGTTAGAGCATGATAAACCAAAGAAAAAAGTCTTAACAAGTATTTTTGTAACTCTCACCGTTACTAAAAAAAAAAAAGGAAAATTTATCATAACTTACAGTTATCTCGCTGCTACGATGCTCAAGATTCAAATATGTACTGCTGTGGTTTATACAACCCATTTATCGCTGAGTGTATTTTAAGTTGCATATTTATTGTCTTCTTCGTTTGAATAGCTGATTTTGAATTTACCGAGAATTTTCACAATTTTGTTTTGTTTTGTATAATTTTAGTTTATGAGTTTTTTCTATGATTTAATTATGTAGTGTTAAGATTTTTTAATTAATTCAATCATTCAAATGTCTATTGTTCGCTTGCGCTGATTTTATGCGTATTCTATTTAATATTGTCGTTGTAATGTTATACGTCTGCGTTGCATGAATTTTTTGAAAGGGATTTTTGTAAAAAAACAGTTGTAGAGTTTTGTCAGAGAGTTCCTTGTTCGACTATTGATGTGAGTAGACGTATTTTTTGATTCTTTGTTGCCATTTTGTAATTCATTTTGATATTGTAAATTTCGCATTAATTCTGTAATTATTTTGTCAATCAAGGAATTTTTAGTGTAATAATTGTTAATGTATCAAACTGTGCACTTTATAGATGTAGGATCAATTATTATTTTTTGTTTAGTAAGATTTATTTCAGTTTTTTTTTTTTTCTCAGATTATATTTAAAGAATTAATTTTTCTGTTAATCTATTTTGCTGCATCATTTTTATTTTTCAATCACCTCGTTTGGGTGAATAGAAGCATTGTTCTTTCATTTAACTTTTTAATTTCTTGTAAATTTCTTGCATTTGTCCACACTTAGATTATTTAATTTATGAAACCACGTAGATAGAAGTTCAAAGATATTGAATAATCTTCCTGAACGAATAAAACTTTCCTTTTTTGCTTTGCATAGGAAATAGCATTGTCCTATTTTAATTTAGAATCAAGTGCAGTTTTTATTTTAGGTCAGAACCTTCAGTTTAAGGTTTTTTTTCTGCACCTTTGTAATTTAGCCCGTTTTGGTAAATAAATTGTTAATTGTTAATTAGCGTCATTGGGTTAAAAATTTTATTTTATTTTAAAACCCTTACAATTTTTCGGGTATTTAAGAAAGTCTGATTTCATTTGCTCACAATTTACTTTTCGTGGTTAAAGTTTTAATTCGCGAGGGTAACTGTGAGATTAATAGTTCTTTTGCGTTCATTTATTTTTTTCCTTTGAGCTAGCTTATATTTAAAATTGAGACTCTGCGTGAGTACGTATTTCAGGAACAGATGGAGAAGAGTTTATTGAGAACTAGAAAACTGAATCGGACTACCCCATAACTGATGTTTGCTATTAACGTCTGTCGCAATTAATTTTATTACATTATTAAGAATGAATGCTATTATCAAACTCCCCTGAATATCTTTGCTTTGGGGGAATGCATGATTATTCCCAATGAATTTTAGTCCTCCACAATTTTGAATTTCAACGGTAATAATATTGGCATTACTTTTACAATAATAATCTCCTTAACTCGTTATCGGTGATTGCAATTATTATGATCCAAACTTCTCCTGAATGTCTTTACTCTGGGGGAACATATAATCCCTTCCAATAAATTTTAGTCCTCGACAATTTTGAATTTCATTTTAAAATTCATTTAGCATTTTTCATTTACTTCAATTAATACACAGCGTTCATTTTACAATAAATGTTTATAATGGCCTCCACTAACACGGATGTGATTCATTTTTTTATGAATACCAAACAGAAACGAGATGTAACGAGATAACAGTGACAGTTAGACAACGGAGTTGCAAAAAAAAAAAATATCAAGACTTTTATGTTTGCAATATTTCATACTTTACCAACATGCCAAATTTTGTCCCCTATTTCAAAACCACGCTGTATACGTATATATTTAGAATGTATGTGGTTTTATAACCGGGAAAAAGAACGAGGTATAAAAATATATACAACGATATTGAATATACAAAAGGACGGACTAAAAGCAGTTTCGTTTCTGAACAATCTATACTTTTAGTCCATCTTGCTAAGGCATATTATATAGTGTGTCTATTTATGTTGGAAAAATTATTATTAGTTTTAGGAAAAAAAGGTACTTTTGTTTGTCCAAAAAATATGAATCTTGTATAACCGTAATATACAGGCTGTCTTTCATATATAGTTACAAAAAAAGTTCAAATAGAAGTTGGACTAAAATTAAAAAAAATATACATTTTTAAACTCTTTTTCCTTTGAAAATACTTATCTCACAAGCAAGAAACCTGTAATGTAGGATGTCAATTTGAAACCTTTCTTTAGAATAAAAATATAAAAAGAAAATTTATTGGTTCTCGATCCTATTATTGAAATATTAAAAAAAAATTAATCCGAATTGTTTCAAAACTGACAAGGCGAATTAAAAAACGTGTCAAACAAAAGTTATTTGCAAATTTTTGATAAATAACATGCAACATTAAAAAATATGTTTCCGTGTAAAAAAATTAAAGTTGGCTTTGAAATCTCCTTCAAGGTAACCGAGCAAATAAAAAACTGCATATGTCATTTTCGATATATGTAACATGATATCAAGTAACTTCTATTTGAACATTTCTTTGGTAACTATACAATGAAAGTATATAGATAATGCCTGTAAACTAAAAACTGACACACCCTGTATATTTATACATGTATATAGAAACCTAGTGAACCAAATTCAAATTTCCCGCAATTATTTTTAGTAACGTCAACATTAAAGCATGAAATTACTTACGATTTTGTATTAGATCATAGATAACTATACTATAGATAGGTATGTTCCATATACTGTTTTGAGGCCGTAATGAGACATCTATAGGTGTGTTATCAAACCTTATTAAAAACGACAAAAATACTCCAAACTGTGGTACTGGAAATGCTGCAAACTTCTCCTAAACCCCTCACCACAAACTGCACTAAACTGGACGTACGTTTCAATAGCAAAGCTATCATCATCAGCAGAAACACTGAACTGAAGAAGTTCAGTGTTTCTGCTGATGATGATAGCTTTGCTATTGAAACGTACGTCCAGTTTAGTGCAGTTTGTGGTGAGGGGTTTAGGAGAAGTTTGCAGCTTATTAAAAACCGCGCGCTTATTTAAATGGTATACTAAAGAATGCTGCTATTGAAAAATTTTAATCATCAGATAGGGAGTCTATGTTGAGCGCAGTTTCCCATACTATATGAGAAACTGCATTCACACATGAATCCCTGGTGATGATATTCGCCGATCATCATTATACAATATCGTGAAAAGGTTGTTTCTGTATACTTTCAAGCCTAGTAACCATGTGCTAATGGCCGTTTGCACCGACACGTTAAGTTTGGTTTAATTTTAAGTGACGCTCAGAATATGACGTTCACTATATGCACGATCAGTTGCTGCCATTAAACATAACCACCCATGTATTAGATTAATAGTTATTTGAATACATTTAAGTTACTAAATATAATTGCGGGAAATTTGAATTTGATTGACTGGGAATAAGCGCCTTTATTTTAAACAATATTTAAAATTGTTGTGAGGAAAAGTCATTTAGAATCAAAAACTATAATACAATAATACCTGAAAAAATCACGAGAATACCTTTTTCTCTTAAAACGAGTAATAAAAAGACTATTTCATTCAGGGCTAAGTTAATTAGACACACTTTATAAAATATAACAATGCTTAATAAATGGAATTATCTAATAATGAAAAAAAAAACGATAAAATAACGGGCACTCAGGAAATAAATTCGCAATACACATTTGTCGTATTCTCGAATCTATTAATAGACATCACCGCCTCTCTTCTCGTTTTTCCCTGTCGGCCGTTTTCTGTCCTTCGACGCTAACTTCCCTGACGGCTTCCAGCGAGGAATCGGCGGACAATTGACGATCCTGGTGCATCCAGTTGTAAGAGCCGGGTGCGGAATTTGCCCTACCGGAAACGCCGATGTGAAACTTTCGCGTCGGCTTTTCCGGATCGCTTCTCCTATGCGAGAACGGGTTCTGAAACACGTACATATTGCTGTAGAAGGACGCTACAGTGGTAGAAGAGGGCATTCTTGGGACGCCAAGACTCCTTACTGACAGCATAATAATAAGGCAATATTTAGCACATAATGTTAATATTGTCCATTTTAAATAACTATCTTTAACAAATTCATAATTCGCCTGTAGAGTAGGCAATTGAGTACACGCCTCACTTTTGAATTACTTGTTCATTTAGTTTAGAATCCTGTTCTAAATGATTTTCAAATAGATTCCATACCTTAGATATCATAGCAATATATATGTATATATAAACAATCAGAGTAATATATATATCGCCATGATATGTTCATTAACTTTACAATATTTAATTGGAAAGGATTTGTAAGAAAGTGGACCATTATTTCAATTGCTTATTTCCATATTAATTTACTCACACATAGTCAAAAATTGATTACATAAAAAAGCCTGCCTGTGATTAACATTTTGATTAATTAATCAAAAATCAAATTGAATTATGAATGAAAAATGTAAATACCATATATGTTAAAAACTGAATGTCAGTTTTAACATTCAACGTAACTTTAAATGGTAAAACTTAAAACAACGACATACTGAACTATTGAATAAATAAGTCTTTTATTGCACGGACCAATTCCCTGATACCTTCCTTGAATGCATCTTCCTCTTGAATTTATTTTTAAAATTAATTTTTTTAAATTAATTCCATTCATTTATTTGTCTTTTGAATGTTGGCGTATTGTTTGTGCGTTTGCGTTGTACGGCGTTGTAAAGTTTTGTCAGGCAGTTCCTTGGTTGACTTTTACGTGAGTAGATGTATTTTTAAATCTTTGCTGCCATTTTGTTAATTCATTTGATATAGAGATTTGATTTCTGTGAATATTTTTGTCCATCAAGGAATTCGCATTATAATAATTGTTATTATATTGATGTGTGCACATTATAGATATAAGATCATTTATTATTGTTGTGCAGGAAGATATATTTTCATATTTGTAATTCTATCATTATAGTTTTAAGAGTTTTTCTATTTTGCTGTTTCGTTTTTAATTATCAATCACCTCGGTTGGGTGAATAGAAGCATTGTTCTTGCATTGAGTTTTCATTTTTGTAAATTTCTAGTATTTGTCCTCGAATTTATTTTATTTTGTTGAAACCACGTGGATTGTATTGGTATATTTAGGATTATCTTCCTGAACAAACTAATCTGTCCTATTGTAATTTAGAATCTAGTGCAGTTTTTAAATTTAGGCCAGAACCCTCAGTTCACGGTTGTTTCTGCACAAATTGTAATTAACTCTTTTTGAATAAAAATTTTGATTGTTAATTATCTTCGTTGGGTTAAAAATTCTGTTCTTTTATTTTAAATTAAACCTTTTTAATTTTTGGGGTGAATAAGAAAGTCAGATTTTCTTTTACTTTTCGTGGTTAGATTCAAGTTTTAATTCGCAAGGGTAACTCTGAGGTTAATTGTTCTTTTGCGCCCTTTAAGATTTTGTCCGTTGAGCTAGCTAATTTAATTTTCTTTTCCCTTGTTAATTTCATTTTGCAACTTCTTTTATTACAATCAGGACACAGCAGTACATACAATATGTATTTTTATCTATTTAATTGAATTATTTGGTGCGTCAGCGTAAATTTAATACTTATTTCAAATAGTATTACAAAATATTATACTAGTATACATATGGTAAAAGAAATGTTCCACTGGCAAAATATAGATGACACCACAAGTATTCTCTTATGGAAATATATTACCACAACAATAGGAAATGCTAGTGGTGCCTTTATATTTCGCCAATGAAACAAACTTTGACCATATGTATACTAGTATAATTTAACATATATGACACAATGGCGGCTCTGGTGCATATGTCACAAGTACACAAGACTTATATGAACCATTTGGACAAATAACGACAATAATTGATTATAATAAGTACCTGAAACGAGTGTTTCTTGAGCATATGCTTGATCAGTATAAGCGTATCCAGTTTGGGTATCGAAGTGACCACCTTGGCACGTCCTCCTCGGTCACCTCCACCAGCTGGCAGTTCTCCTCCTCGCTGGGCATGGGGAATCGGCCATCCTTCGTCACCCACGGGTGCCGTTTGATGTCAGCCAACACGATCCTCTTCGTCGGATCCTTGATCAGCATCTTCCCCACCAAATCTTTAAGCGAATCGGATACCTGCGGCATTCTCGGAAACTCCACCGCCTGCCCTTTGATCTTCGAGTACAGAGCCACGATATTCCGATCGAAGAACGGCACACGGCCGTAGAGAAACGCGAACAACGTAACGCCCATCGACCAGATATCAGCAGCTCTGCCTCCGAATCCGTCCCTGTGATCCAGCGCCTCAGGCGCTGTAAAGGCTGGAGTCCCCGCTGTCGACGATAAGAAGGCATCGGCGCCATCAAACTCGTTACAGACGCCTAGATCGGCGATTTGCAATCTGCCACTCTCCGCTAGCAAGAGATTCGCTGGTTTTATATCCCTGTGGATGATCCTCTGGTAGTGAAGATATTCGATGCCGGAAACGACGTCTCTGAAGTAGGTCCACGCTTGCTCTTCGCTCAGCGGGGTGTCTGTTGGGACTTGGAGCACTTCGCCGCCTTCCAGGAGTTCGAACACCAAGTAAAGGTGATCCTCCACGGGGTCGTCCAACACTTCGACTAGTTTCACGACGTTGGGATGGTCCAGCTTCTTTAAGACGGCGATTTCGCGATAGACACGCTGTAGCGGAGTCAGATTCGACTTTCCTTCGTGTTTAGGAGGTAATCGGGCCGAAAGTTCCGGCCCTCTTGAGCAATTTCTTCTTAGAGAGTATCTTCATAGCCTGTATAACAAGCCAGTAGTACAACATACACAGGGTGATTCTCAATATATGCGACAAACTTTAAGAGCTGATTCCTGAGATTATTTTGATCATAAAAGTTCATATGAGTATTATAACATTATAAATTTTTTTTTTCAATATTTAATGTTTCTATTTTTGTTTCTGCGAATACATTTTTATTTTCTTTCGAACTCCTGTCGTTTTTATTTAGTTAGTGGTAGTAACTTACTAGTTGTCCTAACTTGAATGGTCGGTAGTGTACATTCCCGGCATTTGACTTTAGTTATTTCCGCCAAAGGATTAAATGTAAAAATAATCGCATTTTATTTCTTATAGCGTCGCTCAAACTACACATTATGCGTATAGGCGACGATATTCAATAAAGCCAGATGTTTACAATATATCCCAAAAAATATACACAGGGTGATTCTCAATATATGCGATAAGAGCTGATTCCTGAGGTTATTTTGATCATAAAAGTTCATATGAGTATATGTCCAAAACCGTTTGATTTTAAAGTTATTGAATGTTTAATAATAAATTATGAACTATGACTAACACGATATAATATCACAGTTGATTCTTCAAAAACTATTGTGTTGAGAGGGAATTGTTTATTTGTCAATAGTTCTCAGAGTATTCATTCAGTTTATTGCCAGTTTCTGTTTTCTAAAATGAATTACGTATGCTGAGATGTGTGATATGCATTTCGTTTACGGTCTTGCCAATGGAAATTCGCGTGCTGCTAGACGTCTTTATGAAGGACGATACCCGAACCGTATCATCCCGCATCATTCAATATTTGCCCGTCTTCACCAACGTCTTTAGTGAAACGGGAAATTTAAAAAAAAAACGGACGACTGATAACGGGCACCCATCTACAGTGAGAACTCCACAAGTTGAAGAAATGGTACTAAATGAAATTGAGGAACATCCTACTACAAGCACTAGAAAAATTACGTTTGCTTTAAACATTAGTCTTTAGGCCACAGTTTGACGAATATTGAAAGATCAACTGTTGTATCCATATCATATTCAACGGGTGCAGGCACTTTTGCCGGCAGATTTTCCGCAAAGAGTGGCTTTTGTCAATGGATGCAACACAAAATCGCACAAAATCCTGACTATTTGGCTCAAATATTTTTCACCGACGAGGCTACTTTCTCTAGAAACGCGATTATTAATTTTCATAATAATCACATATGGGGCGAAGAAAATCCGCACGAACTAGTGAATGCGCGTCATCAACATCAATTCTCTGTTAATGTGTGGGCCGGAATTGTTGGAGATCACTTGATAGATCCACATTTTTTACCGATGCGGTTAAATGGCGAGGTATACCGCAATTTTCTTGAAGAGGAGTTACCACTACTGCTGGAAGAAGTTCCGTTGCAATTAAGATAACAAATGTCTTTTATGCATGAGGTGCTCCAGCGCATTTTAGTTTAGTTGCTCGCGAGTTTTTGGACAATACGTATCCAGATCGGTGGATAGGACGGGAAGGTCCACAACCGTGGCCTCCTCGGCCTCCAGATTTAAATTCTTTGGACTTTTTTCTCTGGGGTCACCTTAAATCATTAGTTTATACGACTCCCATTGAAAATGTCGATGAACTGAGAAATCGTATTATCGCAGCTTTTCAAACAATTCGAAATAACCCCTGGTATTTTAGAACGGACTCGCAGTCAATACGACGGGGATAGAAGCTTGTATTGCAGTTGGGGGCGGCCATTTTCAACAGTTAGTATAAGTTAATTTTGTTTTACTAATTATTTTGTTAATTTATAATAAAAACATTAATTATGTTAACTTAACTATTAAACATCGTACAACTTTAGAAATAAGCGGTTTTGGACATATGTTCTTATGAACTTTTATGATCAAAATAACCCCAAGAATCAGCGCTTAAAGTTTGTCGCATATATTGAGAATCACCCTGTATAACGAAAGAATCGTTTTTAATACAATTTTTGATCAGAAATGGAATTGGCCTATTGTGTCGATAAGAATCAGATAAATATAATTACTCGACTGAAGAACATGTAAAATTGAAATAATGGGCGTAATGATAAAATTACTGTTTTGCATCGAATAGTTTATTAATATGGCACATAATAGAAAAAATAGAAAATTCAAAATATATCCGCATGTACACTGTAAAAAATAACAGTAATTATTTTACTATACTAATCGCAAGTTAGTAAGTTTGGCGTGTTGATTCTCTGTTTATCAGTGTGATTCGTTAAATGTTATAAAATAATTAAGTAAGTTACTGTATAAATTGTTAAAAAAGTTACAGGCATAACTAGTTAGTCAGGAACGCTTCGTTCTGGCATGTAGCGTTGAGTTGTGATGCTAGACAAGTTTACATAAGTCATACAGCTTTTGCCTCGTATATTTATATTATATTAGCAGCGTGCACATTTGTCTGATACTATGCCTTCTAAGGTGTTGTGTCATCTTAAATACCTGCAAATCGAGATTTACGTTAGGCAATGTTATAAACGTCGGTACGTCACTGTCAATCATATTCCAACATTGGAATGAAATTTTCAGCGATCATTTTGTTCGTAATGATGTTAAATATGGTTGAAATTGAAATACTATTTTAACATTTCTGTTGCACTGCTGTTATTGGCTTTAGATTTTGAAAAACGTATGAAATATTGCCATTAGTTCAATACAAATCTAAGGAATTACTATTTTTTTTTTGTGTGTGGCTATGTTAAGGAAAAAATCTTTCCAAATTGTTAGTTTGTATTATATTTTTGTTTTATAGATTAACCTATGACTATAAAAATCATCTATCCATTATTGCCCATTTAGTATCTTCTGGAACTTATAAAGAATGTCTGATACAGGTTATGATACGACCTAAGCGTGTATTAGTTTAATATACAGGGTGGTTGTTAACTTATGCAATTAATTAACTGAAATGTTTTACTAAAGAGGCTTAAAGAAGTACCTATTACTTATAACCTTGTAGGAAAAACTGAAAAACGAAAGTGTAACAGTAAAAGAATAGCTTATTGAGAACTGCTGATAAGATCATACTGTAGAGATTCAAAGTGTCTACTTTGTGTACTTCGACACAGATTTATGCAAGACGAATCCAGTTGTGGGGTAACTGTGGAAAGGCGTAGGTATTCCACAAGAATGTTAATCTGTTCACGTAATTCATGCCAGACTATAAGTGATTAACATGTCACAATACTCTTCATTGGTATAACGATGTCTTTCCACTCCATCCAATAATCTGATGTTTAAGATTTATTTACTTTCGGTCAGAAGACATGTCACTTATTTGTTATGTGTCAATAAATCAGATCGATATGACATTGATATGTTACATTGTAAAACAACATACAATCGCCGACTCCAATCAAGCACTCTGATTTATCGTAAGATCATTTCTTGAATTATAATTGTGAACAGTGGTTTTACTAAGAAAAATTGTCAGATGCAATAGCATGCAACTGCATAAGTTACCGGTCTCCCTATATATTGTTTAAATCTTCTATATCTTTAATTAAATTAGTGGTTGTATTTGTTATTAGAAATATAGTGTTCTGTAAAATTTTTATTACTTAATTCTTGTTTGGGAGTTATTTGAATGTGTGCACACCTTAAGTCATACGTGCAATTTTGGTGCACTATCAAGTTGACATTAATGTATATTAAATTGCATACGCATATTCGAACAAAAATGTTCAGCCTATCGTGTCTTCTTCTTAGCTAACTTCATTCGGAACAGTGTATAACAGTAAATATTTATATGGACTTCGTGGAGAGCAGAATAAGATCAGGACAGTGTTACTCAATCTCACGCTATTACGACTCATCACAACACAACGCATTGAAACACATCACTCGACTAGATATTAAGGCCTACTGCGTGGAGTGGGAGTAAGTAGCAGCTTGGGTTGCTGCGCGAGATACTGAAGCAGTGTTGCCAACTCGTGGGAAATTTCCCGATTCGTGGGAAGTTTTGAAGTCGAAGGGAAAAAGGGATATAACATGGTATTCGTGGGAAATTTTATTTTGTTTGCAAAGCTATGTGCTAAAGAAAATTAATCATTCGTTAATCGGTTTGAATAATAGTTTGTGATGCATTTTAAAAGTAAAATATTTCATTAACAATAGAATTGCATATCGTGCAAACACGCCGTTAGAATACAAATGCATGCTATTCTATATATCAGAAATTATCTACTAATAAATTATTTGTTTACGTTTTTTGTAGAATGGTGCGATTATACTAGTTCACTACTTTGTTTTACTAGTATAGGACTGGATCCCAACATTCCCAACCATCATCACGAGATGCGCAAGAGCATACTTTGTATATTTGTACCATGGTATTTCTGTTTCTGTATTCGTGGGCATTTTGTTAAAAAAAGGGAAATTTTGATAGTTCTCGTGAGAAATTCTATACTTAAAGGTTGGGAACACTGTACTGAAGTGATGGTTAGTAGTCGTTAGGAGATCATCAATGTGCGCTTAGCTCTTCACGCACCTATGTTTATGTTGTACCCAGCGATATGCCACCAACTTCTAGTTGCCGGGGAGGGGGATCTCCCCAAGTAATAGGCCTGTTATCTAGTCGTTATCGAGTCAGCAGAATGCCTTCTTGGTCTTTACAGTATATACTCACGTAATGCGTGTCGTCCTCTTCGTTGTACGCCAACTTGACGATGCCGTACGAACCCTGCCCTATGGAATCCATCAGTTTGTACTGGTTCAGCTGCAGGTAAGTGCCCGACTTTTCGATCGACACGCGACGCGACTCCCTCAACGGTTGTCGCTTCCTGCTGCTCCTCGGCGAGTCCGACGGACTGTCGTAGGGCGAAGCGGAGGGCGAGGGGCGCTCCTGCTCTCGTTGCGGGAGTGTCGCGCCGGCTTCGCGTGCGACTGCGGGGTGTCCGTCGCGACGCTATTCGACTGGAGCAGGGGATGGTGAGCGGGTTGACGCCCGCGCGTCGCCGGCCGATCGTCGAGGCTGAGTTTCTCGAGCGAAGAAGGCACGTTGTTACCGTCTAATATCACAGATGATGATGATGACGACGACGTCTTATTCCCTTCGTTCGCGTCGCTAGCGGTCGTGTCATTGCCGGCCGACTTGTGACGGTAACGAGTCGACTGAGTCGGATCGGTTTCTTTATTCGGTTTTAGGTCGACATCTACGGCGGAATGTCTAACGATATACCAGAAACATATTTACGTATTTATTTCAACACAGATGCAAATACAATATGATTAATTATATTTACCCTCTAGCAAGCTGTGATTTTATATGATGTTGGTACTGACAAATGAAGTACACTTCTCACAGGAAAAATTGGGACACCAGCAATCGTGAATTTTAAAATTTCTTGGATGTAAATGCAGCTTTCAGAGGATATATGCACTTATCAAAGCCATAAATCACTTTTTTTTGTGTGTATTATTGCGATCAAAGGTAAAGACTAAAAATTTAAACAGAAATATAAATATATGTAGAGAAAAAGGTTTATACATTAAATAAACACATTGGAATTTCAGTGGCGTTGTTTCCTTAGAAATACCGAATACGGAAATATTAATGTAAAGAAAATACATAACGACTAAAAGGCCTCTTGAGTAGACGGCACTATTTAGAAATACACATATATATATTTAACTTGTTTGATGTTATGTAGAGATAATTCTTTTTTTAAGAAAACATATGGTGATGGGATTTCAAAATTAACTTACCTATTACTATGATATTAATTACTTAGTTTGATTTATGCCCGTAAGTAATGCTTTAGCAACAGACAATATGTCAATCAGCCTCCTGAGTTTTTGAACAATGTGATTTTTACATTGATTAATTACACTATTATTGAGGTATTCATTATTGTTGTTGTTTAGTATTCTTAAATATTGTATCACTACAAAATATTTTTCTATGTATTAAAAAATTACCGAAAACAGTTTAAGATTATTTACAAAATTTTTAAAGCAGTTAATTTCGCAAAGAAATTACTTATCTTATTAACCCTCGGTTTATTGTATTTTCAAGAAATATATCTTAACTATCGCCTGTGTAATCGAATGTCATTCTATTTTATTGAAACATAGCTAACACTTTTGGTCTGTAACACAGCTTCAGGCAGTAGCAACGAAAATGTATTAAATGTATCAAATTCAAAAATAAATATTTTAGCACTAACTGAGATTGACGAACAATATGCTTTCTTACAATGATTGTTATGTATTATAAATCCAATAATATTTCAAATAATTGTTAATAAACCTGTGCTACATAAAGACAGTGAAGGCCATATTTCAAGAAAATAGATCAACGACGTCAGATTACACAGGCGATAGGTAAGATATATTTCCTGAAAATACAATAAACGGAGGGATCATAAAATAAATAATTTCTTTGCGTACTTAATTGCTTTATTTAAGAATATTATAAATAATCTTAAACCTGGTTTTGGTAATTTTTTATAGATAGCAGAAAACTTTATAGCAATGCAATATTTAAGAATATTAAACAACAATAGTAATTAATACATCAATAATAGTGTAGTCAATAAATCTGTGAAAATCACATTATCCCAAAACTGAGGAGGCTGACTGACATATTATCTATTGCTAAACTAATACCCGCGAGCATAAATCCAAGTAAGTAACTAATATCAAAGCAGCACTAATACGTAACATAATAAAATCCCATCACATGTTTTCTTAAAAAAGAATTATCTCTACATAACATCAAACAAGTTAAATACATATATATTTCTAAATGAAGCCGTCTATTCAAGAGTTCTTTTTGTTGTTAGGTATTTTTTTTCATTGGTATTTCTAAGGAAACGCCGCCACCGAAACTCCGATTGTTTATTCTATACATAAACCTTTTTCTCTCTATATATTTATTTTTCTGTTTAAATTTCTAGTCGTTACCTTTGATCGCAGTAATATACATAATTAAGTGATTTATGGCTATGATAAGTGAATACGTCCTCCGAAAGTTGCATTTACAATCAAGAAATTTTAAAATTCTGAATTGCTGGTGTCCCGATTTTTCCTGGGAAAAGTGTACATCTGTCATGTGTACCGTATTTGTTTTGCTGACACTCAAAAATGTTTACAATAGATCATAAAGTTTTTACTATCGAATCATACTTTAGAAATGGTGTAAAATTAGAAAATGGAGAATGGTTGTACTCTTTGCAGACATTACATATATATACAGTTTGCCACCATGGTCATACGATAGCCCTTCTTACTCCAACCCTTTCCAGATTTGAGGCTTTTTCTGTTTTGGTTTTACGATGGTGTGGACATATAAACGTAAGACCCATAGGGCGCAATGGTCACAAGAAAGCTTTAAAAATGTTGCCAAGGCCGGACTAAAATCGTTCTTCTTAATTACTGTTACCTTAAAGTAGTATTATCAAAGATAATAATAAGTTGATTAATTTTTTTTACGTCTTAATAATGAAAATCATCGACTTTAATAATTGCTGCACCTTAAATAGCCCGTCTTACCCCACTTTCCCCTACGATATCTTTCCGCATTTATAGTATTATTAAAGAATGTTGGACTAACGATCCGTCTGCAAGAAACAACAAGCCACAAATGCCTCACGTCACTTCTTCAAATACAAAAGAAGGGGTATTTCTTATTCTGTGTGGAATCGTCGGTTTGAAAGCTGATAAATAATAATATATTTTTATGTGGATGCTATCTTTATTACCGTAAGAAATAATAAAACGGTGAACAATTCATATAACAGACATAAACACAAAAACTGTCACGTCAAAACTTATTTTACTCATTGTACCCAACAACCAAACAAACAAAATACACTACCTAGTTTTCTTAATAGCGGCTCATCATCAATGGATTAACTATAAATGACAGTATTATCATATACTTGTGTACGAGCATTTTTTTTTAATTTCTTTCTGTTTATTTAAAATATATTAATAAATGAAACCATGCTTCATCCGAGAAAAAAAGATTTGTCAAAAACTTTGTCGTTATTCATCGTACCCAAAAAACTATTGACAATAATTAAGTCGGGTTACACGTGATTGTAGATCTTTTTTAAGGATTATATGGCATGTTCCATATGATATTTTCAACTGTCCGTTTTAATGGTCTACCACTACTTGGTTTTCGGGACACAGATCCTGTTTCGCGAAATATTGCCACTGATTCTAGTATCAATTGTCGTAAACTGTTATATGTTACTACTGGAAAATTTGGAAATTCAGCTCCAAATGGCTGCAAAGAGTACAGCCATTCTTCATTTTCTAATTTGACCATTTCTAAAGTATGATTCGATAAGACAAACTTCGTGATTTGTTGTAAACGTTTTTGAGTGTCCATAAACCAATACAGTACACATGACAGATATACAGGGTGTATCAAATAAAAAAGTAAATTTTGCTTGGGCGTTAACTACACGACATATAAAGCACAAACTCACCGAAACCGGATTTCATCATTAAAGAATAAAAAAAAGTAAAATTTAGAGCCAAAAATTCTTTAGTCCGGGCCTGATGCAAGGAAGCGTCATGTTAAGTACCCGCTAGACGTGGTATTATGTATAAATACATTGCACTCATTTAGTATTATTCTTAATGGTATGCCGTAAGTTCATTTAACGTCATTCTGAATAAATAAAGGCCTTTGTAAAAATAGCAAAACTGAGGCATTTTAAATTTCTTCTTTTTATAAAATAAACATTCCTTATTTGTTAAGAGCATTCTACGTAAATCTACAAAGTATTATTTTTAATATCCTGATAAGACGTTCGAGTTTTACCAGATATGCGACTTCAGTAGTTACAAAAAACGTAAATATTTTTCTTTAGCTTTGTCGAATCGAGAGTTAGTTGTTAATAATAAACGGTACCACATGAATTTGAGTTATTTCTTTTGGATTTATTTAATCATATAACGCAAAATGAATTGAATCGAATTACACAGAAATAAATGTAGATACAGAAAATTTGCAAACACGCCTTTTTACTATGATATCGCGCGAAAATGAATTTATACATTCCCGCGCTTTTGCCGATGCATCAAGCTTCGATTTTCTTTATATGAAATCATGATGGTTCTGAAAAGGATAGTTTTTTCGAGACGGGAAGAATTTAAATAAAATATTCGAAGTGGTTTGCACTCCAAGCGGCGATCCACACAAAACTAACAGCGGTAATGGCTGAATGATAGTGGTATGTGGGGGTATACTCGGGACAGCATTTAGGTTGGTAACAGGTGCGGCTCTAGCCCACGGCATTTATAAAATACTTTTTTTTCTCGTTAATGCTTACAGATAGACCCCCTGCGCATTAAGACTTTTTGATTGTATATGATTACAGCTGCTACATATTATTATATTTACCTCTATATCTGATACACCCTCTATATTATTGCACCGTGATTGTGATTTTGTGCGATTTTTTTTTTTTATATGTTATTAACAAAGATAAAATGAACACGAACAACAACCTCGAACACCAAATTTTGCTTTTAGGGATCGAGCGTGCTACCCATTAGACCAAGCGGCCCGTCTGTTTAGTACTACAATTTATGAGTGCGGCAACGGGACTAAAAATGGGGTTTATGTCGATTTTTTTCAATAAATTACAGCTAAATGTTGCTCGCTTTACATTTTTTCTTTATCATTATAATAATTAAACGTTGTTGAGTGTCCATAAACCAATACGGTACATATGACATGTATTTTGTTTGTCATTGCTGCTAGAGGGTAAAGTTAAGCTCACATATTTTTAAACTCTTAATTTATTTGTTTTTTTTTTGATTTGGAAAGAAACTAAAAGAAATATACTATGTACATATTATTATTATTTACCTGGGAATATCGCTTATTTTGGGAGGCCGCTGTTTCCGACAAGAGCATGTCTCACCTTGCCACGGCTTCGCTGCAAACAACAACAACAACAAGGCATATAAGAAGACGTCACGCGCTCATATACATCATCGTTTCGAGGACAAAGACGCATTATAGTCGAGCGTAAGCCTTTTAACATCGTGCCGACCTCGATGAGCTGTACATTTTTCCGTGTCAAAGGTTGCGGGCGCGCAGGCCCTCGACCTTTCTTTCGCGATAAGCGCTCGCCTCGCAAAGACGCGAGTACCGAATATTAGACGCGCGCAGAATTCTCCCGGAACAGCGGTTAGAGCCGTTGTGCGCACAGACGCAACGGAGCACAGATTCGTTTCGATACAAATATAGGTAGGTAGGTAGTACACTTACCTACATAATATTTGTCGACGGTAAGTAGGTAATTTAGGAATTAGAAGAAGATAGATACGAACCGTGTTGGAGCGTAGTCATGGCTACGGGATGTGGCACTCATTTATCGATCGCCCGGTCCGAACCAAGCTCTCGCAGCCGGCTTCTTCGCTATATGGTAGGTGTGAGCGCCTTTTGCCGGCAGATCTGCTGGATCCTGGAGCCACCTGCTGATAGCGCGGACGCTGATCTCGGCACGAAAACGAACTGGAATTAAAGTCGAAAGTTGAGCGTTCAGTATACTGGGTGATTCTCAATATATGCGACAAACTTTAAGAACTGATTCCTGAGGTTATTTTGACCATAAAAGTTCATATGAGTACATGTCCAAAACGGTTTGGTTTTAAAGTTATTGAATGTTTAATAATAAATTATGAACTATGACTAACACGATATAATATCACAGTTGGTTCTTCAAAAACTATTATGTTGAGAGGGAATTGTTTATTTGTCAATAGTTGTCAGAGTATTCATTCAGTTTATTGCCAGTTTCTGTTTTCCAAAATGAATTACATGAATGCTGAGATGTGTGATATGTATTTCGTTTACGATCTTGCCAATGGAAATTCGCTTGCTGCTAGACGTCCTTATGAAGAACGATACCCAAACCGTATCATCCCGCATCATTCAATATTTGCCCGTCTTCACTAACACCTTAGTGAAACGGGAAATTTAAAAAAAACGGACGACTGATAACGAACACCCTTCTACAGTGAGAACTCCACAAGTTGAAGAAATGGTACTAAATGAAATTGAGGAACATCCTACTAATACAAGCACCAGAAAAAATGCGTTTGCTTTAAACATTAGTCTTTAGGCCACAGTTTGGAGAATATTGAAAGATCGACTGTTGTATCCATATCACATTCAACGGGTGCAGACACTTTTGCCGGCAGATTTTCCGCAAAGAGTGGCTTTTTGTCAATGGATGCGACACAAAATCGCACAAAATACTGACTATTTGGCTCAAATATTCATCACCGACGAGGCTACTATCTCTAGAAACGCGATTATTAATTTTCATAATAATCACATATGGGCCGAAGAAAATCCGCACGAACTAGTGAATGCCCGTCATCAACATCAATTCTCTGTCAATGTGTGGGCCGGAATTGTTGGAGATCACTTGATAGGTCCACGTATTTTACCGATGCGGTTAAATGGCAAGGTATACCGCAATTTTCTTGAAGAGGAGCTACCACTACTGCTGGAAGAAGTTCCGTTGCAATTAAGATTATAAATGTATTTCATGCATGACGGTGCTCCAGCGCATTTTAGTTTAGTTGCTCGTGAGTTTTTGGACAATACGTATCCAGACCGGTGGATAGGACGGGGAGGTCCACAACTGTGGCTTCCTCGGTCTCCAGATTTAAATTCTTTGGACTTTTCTCTGGGGTCACCTTAAATCATTAGTTTATACGACTCCCATTGAAAATGTCGATGAACTGAGAAATCGTATTATCGCAGCTTTTCAAACAATTCGAAATACCCCTGGTATTTTAGAACGGACTCGCCAGTCAATATGACGGAGGATAGAAGCTTGTATTGCAGTTGGGGGCGGTCATTTTCAACAGTTAGTATAAGTTAATATTGTTTTACTAATTATTTTGTTAATTTATAATAAAAACATTAATTATGTTAACTTACTATTAAACATTGTACAACTTTAAAACCAAACCGTTTTGGACATATACTCATATGAACTTTTATGATCAAAATAACCTCAGGAATCAGCGCTTAAAGTTTGTCGCATATATTGAGAATCAGCCTGTATAACGTCGAGAAGTGTACATACACAGAAGCGGAACTTTGTGTGCTAATTTTATAAATAGGCACCCTTCCCCTCCCTCAATAATAAACAAAAAAATCATAAAATATTTAGGTACCTATTCATAATTAGAAAAAAAAATCTCTTCGTATTTCTTTCTTAGCAAAAGAAGTAATTACTTCATCAATATTAATCAGTCGTGCTTTTTTTTTATTTTCATTTGAGATATTGGCAAGTCCACTAAGTCTGTTTTTGCCCTATCGTGCAGCTCAAATAGTTTTTTATTAATTTTAACTTAGAAAACGATCTTTTCGCACTTGCTGGTGACACAGAAAGCGTCAGAAAAAGGCTAAAGAGTACTGTAATTACTTCTAGAAAACTTAAAACATTATTTTCAACAACTAATAATTTTACCAAATCATACACAGTTGAGACGGAATGTAGTTGGTACTGAACACAGACACGGAAAGGTAGAAGCTGAGAAGGAAATGCAGACGAAATATCCTTTGAATATTGGTTAACCGAAATTTCTGATTTTGAGATAAAACAAAATAAGCTGTAATTATAATTAATAAAGGCTTTTTTCATTTCCAATACACGACAAGCTTCGCAGAACTGTTAAAATAATTTCGTTATATCTTAAAAATAAGTACCTAACCAAAGTTTCCTTCGATTCTACTTTGCCAAATAACAAAATTTTGGCTATTATGTCGAATCCATCATTATATTAATCGTAGCTCTTTTGTTTTTGATTTTAAGGTCATACTATTATAACTAGAGACCGGATTATATGCAAGTGCATATATTTTATTTTTTGCATATCTTTAATTATAGTCTATATGTAGACGTATTACACTAATTGAAGTTAATTAGCATTGCATTGCATATATTTCATATTTAGGCATTTCTATGCATATTTTTACAAAAGTTGCATATATTGCATATTTAAGCTTTTTCTTATCCTTTCTATTAGTAAAAATTCCTAGTAATTCCTAATGTACATCGACAACCGACAATTCTCAGAACGATAAATCTTTTACATTGATTTCTCTAATACTTCTTTTCCAAGAACTGCAGAAATATGTTTTATTATTATTAATTCCCAAATAAACTATTCATTCATTGAATGTCTTTGAGCGAAACAGCATGTTATTGTGTTACATTTTTAAATACTGTGCGTACATACAATGAATATAGCGAACAAAATTTCTTTATGGATTAAGCCATATCCTGAACTGGTAAAGGATGGCGAGAAAATATTTTGTCGAGCCTGCAGTAAACTGGTAAGTTTAATTTTACTAAAAGCTTTACAATTCTTTTTAAATTCTTTAACTTTTGATATGAAATAACAATTGTTGTTGTAGGTGTCTTCTGAGAGAAAATACCTGATTGATCAACACGCTAAAACTCCATCACATATTGGAAAATGTGAAAAAACTAAAGCGATACGCATGTGTGCAGCAATCTATACGTCAATGTGTAGCATCAACTTCACGAAACTCAGAACAAGAAGAATATAATACGGATCTGTGTAACGCATTAATTTCGTCTAACATACCATTAGCAAGATTAAACAATGTTAATTTGAAATCATTTCTGCAAAAATATTGCAAACATAATATACCTGACGAAAGTACCTTACGAAAAAATTATGTCACATCTTGTTACCAGCAAACAATAGCAGAAATTCAACAATTGGTAGGGAATAATTTTATCTATATCATGGTAAATGAAAGTACGGATAAGTGTGGCCGTTGTATTGCCCATTTGTTAATAGGAATTCTTCATGAAGATATTGTAGGTAAATCATATTTTTAATTTATTGTAAAGAATTTCAAAAAACAAATAATGTGACAATTGCCCAATTCGTTCAAGAAGGTTTATCAAATTTCTTTTTACCTGGAAGTATACCTTATGAAAAAAATTTACGCTGCACCATACATGATAAAAGCCGCGCAAAATTAAAAAAAAAATTATAGTAACATTATTCATACCTCTTGTTTAGCTCATGGGTTCAATCGTGTAGCCGAAGACATTAGGAATCAATTCCCTTTGATTAATGATTTAATTAGCAATGTCAAAAAAGTATTCTTAAAAGCACCTTTACGAATCCAATTTTATAAGGAGCGACTTCCCGGTGTTAAGTTGTCTCCTAAACCGATTATTACGAGATGGGGTACATGGTTAGAGGCTGCAATTTTTTTCGCCGATAATTTGAAGGAATAAAAAATGTAATTCTTGAAATCACTGCTGACTGCATCGCTCTAGAAAACGTAAAAAGATAGTAACATCAACAGAATTGCTACAAACCTTTTGTATATTAAGTCAAATTATAGCTTTTTGTTTCAAGTTCCATTCGTAAATAAGAACGCAAGGATGTCGCTCTCGGAATCAGTCGAAATAGTAGAACGAATTTGATATGCTATGTAAGAAGGGTAAGAGAACAATAGTAATTCTATATATACGAAAATTAAAAAAGTGATAAATAAAATACGGTGTATTGAAATTGAAAAAAGTTAAGAAAATTTTGGAACAGGTGAAACAGTAAACGATTTCGACTTAATTTTAGTTGAAATGTATGCAAGTTAAAAAATGTGCACCAATTACATCTGTGGATGTTGAAAGAAGCTTTTCTATTTCGAAACATATGTATTCTGATAGGAGACTTTTACACAATTTTGAAAAACATTTAATTATAAATTGTTTTAGAAATATGTTGTGAAAAAAAATTGTGCAATAAAGTTAATGCTGTTAGAAATATTTTCCCTTTGCATTAATTTGTTTGTACCGTCTACCATTTATGTACAAAAAGTATAAAACTATTCTCGATTTTTACGGAGATAACCTGTATATACTTTGTATAAGCATTTTGATAAATCGACGGACGAGGCCTGACATTTGATATCGGTGACAACAGCCGTTTCTTTAACGAAACTCTAAATTCCGATAATATACTTTACAGTGACGAATTAGTCGTGGTACAGTGAGTGTAGGTTTGTGGCCCGTTTAAAGGTGAGTTTAATCACAGAGCATTCCTGTTATTTTAGTATAAGGTAGAGTAACAAATTAGATTTGCGAAGTAGCCTGGGTAACGTTAAGCATGCTTTAGTTAAGGGCGCTTTGGTTAGGAAAAGCTAGTCGTCCTAGCGGGGTACGCTTTGTGACGTGGGGGATCCGCACGGCACAGTTGACCGCAGGCGCTGGGCGACTCGGGGGTCGTAAAAATAAGGGCACGGGGAAGCCGCCGGGCGGTTTCGCATGCATCTTCTGTGAACCACGGGGGATTCGCGCCTCACGAGCTCCCGAATCACAAGGACATAGCGAAGTTTAGGTGAACCGAACACAACGAAGATTAAATTTCGGGAGAACCGAGTTTGTTAGAGTTGTAGTCTGACATCTAACTGTGTAACCTGCTATATGCTGTAATTAAAGATGACCGGAGTGCTCAGGTGGCTTTTCTTTACAGGTAAACCCCGGTTTGTAACTCTGGGTTTAGAAACTCCTCACCAACGCCGACGCCCCACCGCTCGACCATCATCATTGTCAAATAAACACCTGTTTATTACTTGCCTTTACCTAACCAGAATTAAAGAAATTAAATATTGTAGCCCACGATTTCATTGAATCTAATTAATATAAGAGTGGTAGTTATCATTGTTATTATTTTGGTATTTTAGTAATACTAATCTTATTTAGTTATTATTTATATTTTTACTTGAGTGTATATTTTTGGGCCGTTACAATGCAATGTTTAAATTTCTGCTCTTATTTATTTTATGTAAAAATTTTGCATATTGTCGCAATTTTTTTGCATATATGCCCCAGGTTTATGTATATTTTCTCAAAAATCGATGCATATATATGCGCATATATTCCAGTTATTCTTTGCATATAATCCGGTCTCTAGTTATCTTATGACAATTTGAACAATTCTTCAGTATAATCAATCTAACTAAAGCTATACTCAGCTTCGCGTGCTATAAATGCTACATAGGTAAATATATTATATTTATTTAATGCGTTTTGGGCAAGTAACACGTAATAAGTTAGTTCTGTATATGTATATGCGGTACGCACGAAATCAACATTCTGTATCTGCAGAGTCGAGTCAAGTGCCAAGGTTATCTTCCGTCGTGGAAGAAAAAGCTTGTGTATTTACGTCGCGCACGCGACATCAAACATATCAGCACGCTCGGCTAAAGTGTTTCGAATGTCGCACTCAATTACTCAATTACTAGATCGCATTAATTACCGTCTAACTAACTAAACGATGTGACAATCGCGCGGCATCACTCTCGAGTCGGCTGGATTTCTGTCTCTCTCTCGCACTAACGTTCGCACGTATATGTGTCAGCGTGTTCCTATATGCAAAAGAGGCGACGTAATGTCATCAGTATATATATAGGACGATGTCGTAGGGATCCTTCGGATTCCGGCGGTCTGCGGAATAAATTAAAATCCCCACGGCCCACGAGAGGTCGGCCCAAGCACGAAAGGTCGGTCGTTTGCGATTTCTAATCTCGCAGAATCGCGAATTCCCCTCGGAGGAAAAGAGAACGCCGGCTAATCTTTCGCCTTTAATCGGCGTTGTTATTAAAATAAGAGCACACGCTCACGAGTTTAACCTTTAAAACAAAAAAAAATGTCTAACAAGGAATAAAAGATTTTGGAAAAAAAAATTGAGCTATAAATAGAAAGTTAAGACTTATTAAAAAAGAAATAAGAAGTTTAGAAGAAAGAAAAAAATTAAAAAGGTATGTGAAAAAGTGATAGAAAAATTATAAGGAACTAAATAGATGCAAAAAAGTTGGGTAAGTAGAATAAAATCCTCTTAATCCTTACAAGGATTTAATTGACACTGGAACTAGTTTCGGCGAATTGCCATCTTTGGCCAGAATCTACTTTAATATAAAATGAAAATAATTCTAGCTGAAGATGGCAATTTGCCGAAACTAGTTCCAGTGTCAATTAAATTCTTGTAAGGATTAATAGGATTTTATTTCTACTTACCTAACTTGGACTAACTTCAAAAAAAAAAAGCAAAAAAGTTAAACAAATGTTTGAAAAGGGGTACAAGGTTTAGAGAAAATTTAAAAAGTGTTAAAAAAAGTAAATATTAAAGAAAACTATTAAGCATATCCGAAAACTGAATTAATATAAAAAAGAAGAAAAAAAGGTGGAAAAAAATAAAGGAATAAACAAATGGTAAAATAAAAATTGGAAAAATATTAAAGGTTTTACAGTTAAAAAAATAAGAAAATGGTGCAAGGTTTGAAAAAACAACCCAAACAATTTGGGAGAGAAATCAAAATTAAAAAAGGGGTACAAAAGTAAAAAAAAAGAAAAAATTAAAAAATAAATGCAACAAATGTTGCAAGGGGGTACAAAGTTTCGAGAAAATTTTTAAAAAAAATGAAACAATTTGAAAAAACAAAGTAATATAAAAGGGGAAGTATCAAGTTTTAAAAAAATGTTAGAAGATGTTTAAAAGGTAAATAAATGCAAAAAAAAAGTTAAAAAAATGGGAAAACTTGAAAAAAAAAATGAAGAAAATTACAAAAGGGCATACAAAGTGTGGAAAAAAATCGTTAAAAAAATGGGGTAAAGGGGGTGAGAAAGTAAAAAAAGAAAAAATTTAAAAAATAAACAAATTTTATTCTCAATATAAATACGTCATCTTCTTGCTTATATAGGAAGTTATGTTATATTCAATGGGATGCATTTATCTTCAAATTGAGTAATTATTTTTTTGTGTGTATTCACTTGAATGTAAAAAAGTTAAAAAAATGGGAAAACTTGAAAAAGAAAATTACAAAAGGGCATACAAAGTGTGGAAAAAAATCGTTAAAAAAATTGGGGTAAAGGGGGTGAGAAAGTAAAAAAAGAAAAATCTTAAAAAATAAACAAATGCACAAATGCCGGGGCAAAACGTTGAGAACATTTAAAAAAAATATATAAGAAATCGTTAAACAATTTGAAAA
The DNA here is from genome assembly GCA_004143645.1 of Protaetia brevitarsis. Classification (NCBI taxonomy): domain Eukaryota; kingdom Metazoa; phylum Arthropoda; class Insecta; order Coleoptera; family Scarabaeidae; genus Protaetia; species Protaetia brevitarsis. Next base: position 745,740 of record RXPK01000055.1, on the reverse strand, counting down.
AACAAAGTAATATAAAGAGGAGGTAACAAAATTAGAAAAAAAATATTACAAAATTGTTAACAGTTAAACAAATGTGAAAAGTTTTAAAAAAATGGAAAAACCTTGAAAACCATTACATTTAAAAAGAAAATAAAAAATGGTAAAGGGGGATATAAAGTTTGGGAAAAAAACGTTAAAAATGGAAAAAAGGGAATGAGAAAGTAAAAAAAAAGTAATTAAAAAAATAAACAAATGGCGCAAATGCTGAAAAGGGGGTTAAAGGCTGGGAGAACATTTAAAAAAAAAAAAAGGAATCGTTAAACAATTTGAAAAAACAAAGTAATATAAAGAGGAAGTTTGCAAAATTTGAAAAAAAAATATTACAAAATTGTTAATAGCTAAACAAATGCGAAAATGTTAAAAAAAATGGAAAAACCTTAAAAATCAATACTTTTAAAAAGAAAACAAAAAAAAATGTTAAGGGGAGGGGGAAAAGATCGTTAAAAAAATTAGGAGAAAAGGGATGATGATAAATTTAAAAAATAAATAAATGGCACAAATGCTGAAAAGGGGCAAAAGGTTGGGAGAACATTCAGAAAAAATTAAGAAATCGTTAAGCAATTTGAAAAGTAATATAAAAAGGGGGTAACAACATTTGAAGAAAATTTTAGAAAATTGTTAAAATGTAAACAAAAGCGATAATTGAGGTTGAGTAGGAGTACGGCTGTACAACGTTAAGATCACGGAGATGACAACAACTATTGGGTTTCAACAGCCTGGCATCTCCGTGATCAAAAGCGATAATGCTAAAAAATGGAAAAACCTTAAAAACAATTACATTTAAAAAGAAAATATAAAAAAGTGGTGAAATGGGAACACTTTTTTTTTAAAAAATCGTTAAAAAATTGGAAAAAAGTAAAATTTCCATTATTAATTTTACTTGAGAAAGTAAAAAAATAAAAATTTGAAAAAATAAATTGCGAAAGGGGGAAAAAGATTTGGAGAAAATTTAAAAAAAAAAATGAAGAAATCGTTAAACAATTTTAAGAAGCAAAGTAATATAAAAAGGGGCTAACAACATTTGAAAAATAAATGTTAGAATTTTTTAAAAAGTAAAGTGTGAAAAGTTTTAAAAAAATGGAAAAATCTTAAAAACCATTACATTTAATAAGAAATTGAAGAAATGATGAAAAGGGGTATAAAGTTTGGAAAAAAAATGGAAAACGCAAAATTAAAAAAGGGGTGAGAAAGTAAAAAAGAAAAAAATGAATGCAACAATCGCTGGGAGAAAGAGGGGGTAAACCATTTGAAGAAAATTAAAAAAAAAATGAAAAAAATTGTTTAACAATTTGAAAAAACAACGTAATACAAAAAGTAGTTAACAAAATTTGAAAAAAAATGTTGGAAAACGTTTAAAAGATAAACAATTTTTAAAAAAGATAGCAAAAATGGAAAAGCGTTAAAAGCCGTTACATTTCAAAAGAAAATAAAAAAATTATGGAAAGAGGTACAACGTTTGGAAAAAAAATTGTTAAACAAATAAAAAAAAGGAAAAAAGAATAAAAATATATTTTTTTTTAAATAAACAAATCCAACAAAGGGTAAAAAATAAAAAGTATGTATTGAAAAAAAACTGTTAACGTTAAAAAAAATAAAAAAATTGAAAAATAAAACCATTCAAACCTTTAAATAAATAAAAATTGCTAAAAAAAAATAAACAAGTTTAGGAAGAAAATAGAAAAGTAAAAAATATCTTAAGAATATGCAAGTGTAAAAAATTGGACAAAATTAAACACTGTTAAATGAATTTAAAAAGTAAAAAGAAATTGGAAAAAAAAAATGTTAATATTGAACCGTATAATGCAATACCGTAAAAATGTAATAATATATGGGGATATTGCACTTAAACACACAAATTTGAAGCTGTACCGAAATTATGAAACACGCTGTACAAATGCCGATAATTTTACATTATGGAGAATTCATAATCCAGCAAAAATTTATAAAAACTTTATTTCGTATCTGTTAATGTTTATGGGTTATACAGGAATTTCCTCCCAGTTAAAATCATAATGTAGGTCAACCTCTAATTTTCTGCAATTGCGCAAAAAAAAATGTGTTTAAAATATTACGTGTTTTCAACATGTCTCCAGTTATAGCATTTCTGCGGTTTTGGGTAGATAATGACACGAATAGGAATGTGACAACGATAAGTATGGTAACACGCAATAAACTATCGAATTCGTGTAAATATTTTTGTACTCAAGGTCGTTACAAAATTCTTTTACAAAGGAAAAACGAATAATTTCTGATAGTTGATTAGACTTTGGAATCATCATTTGTTTTGTTGCTTATAAGAATAAGTTCGGAAATCTTTTGTACGTTGGATGAAATAATTCCTTATTACTCTAGGTAGTAATGATTTTATTATGTTTACAGTAAAATATTATTGTTTCCGTTGATATGTGGTAGATCAGCAGTCCGTTAATGTGGATACGGTGAAGACCTTTTGGGATTTATGCCATCTTCTCTTGACATTCTATTTACATATATTATAGAGGGTGTCCCATGACGTGACTGCTATAGAGTTTAAGGATGTGTTGCTGAAGCAATTTTGAGATAACAATGTCAAATGAACGTATTCCCAAAACTCTTTCGTAACTGAGGTACAAGAACTTGAAGTTTTAGATAACCCTATAGACACTAATGAAAGTATTAGGTACCTGCCGATCTTGATTTCGTTGTTATTAAAAAGTCAGGGTGGCTGTGATTCATTATTTATTATTCATTGTGACAGCAAACGTCAATTAACTTAATTGAGTGTTCGCTGATATTGCATTTGTTAAAGAAACTATAACAGCAAACTTCAATTAACTTAATCGTTAATGTTGCATTTGTTAAAGAAACTATAACCGTGTTAATTTTTCGAATGAAGAATACACATTCATTTTGTTTATGGACTGTCAAATGGAAGCGGACGGATGGCTGTTTGTGAATATCGTCAGCGATTTTCCACTTGTAGTGTGCCTTGTAGAACCGCTTTTAGCAATGTCTATCGCTGTTCAAGAGAAACAGGCAAGTTTCGTGTATGTTTTGTTATAAGAACATATTTATGACGACAGGTATAGAGATAGTTCACAGGTTTTAATATAGTTTGCGATAAATAATTGATACATACACACAAAAAAATCTATTATCAATCTGAATATTTTTATTTATTCAGAAATCGAAACTTAGTATATATTTAAATAAATTAAATCTTGTTAGTTAGAACATAAGAGTAAATTCTCTGAAAACACAATATACTCTTAGAACAAATAGTATAAATATTTGCATTGAAGTATACTTCCTCCAAATGAACATTGTTATTGTTGTAAGGAATAAATATATGCAATCATAGTGAGAAAGTCTGTAAATTCAAAATAAAATCCCTTATACGTTTGGTATAATGAATTACTATATAAAATTATTAAATGTTTTATACTGAAAACATGAAATATCAAATTGAAATTATTAACCATAATATATAAAAACATTTGAAACGAATTTTACCTCACCATTTATTGCACTAAAACTTATCTGTCATTGGTTCCCTCTTTTTTAGGGGGGGTTTAGGGGGCTTTGCATATACATACGCTTTACTTGGCGTCACTTTTTGATTGACCAGCGAACAGTGTTGTTGGTTGTGAGTGTAAGTAAATCTAAATGGATGCCCCAGCCGTTTCAGAGCTACTTAGAGAATAGGGTGGAATGGGGCTGATGCACAGATGCTATCATTAAAATATTCGAAGGTAAGTACGTTGTACGTGTTATCTAATATTAAAGGATTACTGGTTTAAAAAACTTTGAAATAATACTTAAAGTCAGCGCCATTGTGTTAATAATATATGAACATGGTAGGTGTGTACATTAACAAACATACGTAGGTATTTACTAGTTATTAATTTTCTGTAGGTAATACCAGCAAATTATTATACTGATTGAAATTATATCAGTAACCAATGCCGACTAAATACCAGGCATAACCAGGCATTGAGTGGGAAGTATCCCGAGAACACCGCTCGCAACGACGGATACGCATAACATCTATACCACTACACATCAATATCCCGTGCGCACTCCTGCAGTACCCCGATTCGCTAGTTTCTGCCAAACACTGTAAAACTATAAAGCATGACAGTAAATTTATTTAATTACATAATATTTCTTTACCTATTAATTTTCCCCTACCGAGGTTTTTTGGTGCTACAGACACAAAATTAGAAGGTAAGTATTACCCTTGAATAGTAGAAATGCTTACATTAAACAGGTAAGTATTATTAGTTCGATATACTTATATTTTGAAGCAAATAATAATGGCAATACTTCAAATAATACTTTTATATACTTCTATCAAATGCACATAAATTATTAAGGCATAAATATGATAGTTTCCAGTTGAGAAAATCTATTTACTCAACTCTGAAATAATTATTATTGTGGTGAAAATATTATATGTTCGTAATGATTTTAGTATATTGATTACATTTGAACTAAAAAATTGTTTCGTCTAACAAATTCACGGGTTTGGAAAACTGAACAAATTTTATTCTCAATATAAATACATCATCGTCTTGCTTATATAGGAAGTTATGTTATATTCAATGTGATGCATTTATATTCAAATTGAGTAATTACTTTTTTGTGTGTATTCACTTGAAAACTCTGAAATTTGATAGTAGATATTCTGACAGCAATTTGGGCTAATCGGGCAAGACTCGACAAGTTTCTAGCACTTCCATATTCCTCTCTCTCTTTTTAAAGTGCTCTAATTTCGTAATTTCTGTCGTGTTGAACTGTAATGCCATCGGGTCATTATGGTAGTTGGATTTTTTACCGTGTGGAACAAAGTAGAAATTCCAAAACAGACTTCGTTCTAGCTACAAAATCAAATTACCGATTATGCATGTCGTACATAATGAAGTTACGATTTTATATTCCCCAATTCTCCGGCACGATCAAGGTGAATAGAATACTTGCACACCTTGCACCTATGTATATGTCACTTTTTCACGGACTTCAAACCTCAACTCTGTATGTATAGTGTGGAAGAAAAGTTGAGAAATGCCTATTTTTTTTTTTCTCAAATGGGTAGACAGAAATATGGGATACACTTATTTTAGATTACGGAGATACCAGATTTTATATGTGCAATGTTGCTAGATTTACCGCTTCTTTGATATGATACAGTCTTTCTCTTCCATGCGTGCATATAATATTATTAATTACTAGAGACCAGATTATATGCAAAGTGCATATATTTTATTTTTTGCATATCTTTAATTATAGTCTATATGTAGACGTATTAGACTAATTGATGTTAATTAGTGGTAATTAGTGATTGCATATATTGCATATTTAAGCATTTCTATGCATATTTTTACAAAAGTTGCATATATAGCATATTTAAGCTTTTTCTTATCCTTTCTATTAGTAAAAATTCCTAGTAATTCCTAATGTAGATCGACAACCGACAATTCTCAGAACGATAAATCTTTTACAATGGTTTCTCTAATACTTTTTTTTCCAAGAACTGCACGTGTTTAATTTCGCCTAACAGAAGGGATGTGGTAAATACTGTTTTATTATTATTAATTCCCAAATAAACTATTCATTCATTGAATATCTTTGAGCGAAACAACATGTAATTGTGTTACGTTTTTAAATACTGTGCGTGTACATACAATGAGTATAGTGAACAAAATTTCCTTATGGATTAAGCCATATCCTTAACTGGTAAAGGATGGCGACAAAATATTTTGTCGAGCCTGCAGTAAACTGGTAAGTTTAATTTTACTAAAAGCTTTACAATTGTTTTTAAATTCTTCAATTTTTGATATAAAAATGATAATTGTTGTTGTAGATGTCTTCTGAGAGAAAATACCTGATTGATCAACACGCTAAAACTCCATCACATATAGGAAAATGTGAAAAACTAAAGCGATCCGTATGTGTGCAGCAATCTATACGTCAATGTGTAGCATCAACTTCACGAAACTCAGAACAAGAAGAATATAATACGGATCTGTGTAACGCATTAATTTCGTCTAACATACCATTAGCAAGATTAAACAATGTTAATTTGAAATCATTTCTGCAAAAATATTACAAACATAATATACCTGACGAAAGTACCTTACGAAACAATTATGTCACATCTTGTTACCAGCAAACAATAGCAGAAATTCAACAATTGGTACGGAATACTTTTATTTATATCATGGTAGATGAAAGTACGGATAAGTGTGGCCGTTATATTGCCCATTTGTTAATAGGAATTCTTCATGAAGATGTTGTACATAAATCATATTTAATTTATTGTAAAGAACTTCAAAAAACAAATAATGTGACAATTGCCCAATTCGTTCAAGAAGGTTTATGAAATTTCTTTTTACCTGGAAGTATACCATGTGAAAAAATTTTAGTAATGTAAAATCTTATTACCAGCAAACAATAGCAGAAGTCCGACGCTGTCACCATACATGATAAAAGCCGCTCAAAATTTAAAAAAAAATATAGTAACATTATTCATACCACTTGTTTAACTCATGGGTTTAATCGTGTAGCCGAAGACATTAGGAATCAATTCCCTTTGATTAATGATTTAATTAGCAATGTCAAAACAGTATTTTTAAAAGCACCTTTACGAATCCAATTTTATAAGGAGCGACTTCCCGGTGTTAAGTTGCCTCCTGAACCGATTATTACGAGATGGGGTACATGGTTAGAGGCTGTAATTTTTTTCGCCAATAACTTTGAAGGAATAAAAAATGTAATTCTTGAAATCACTGCCGACTGCATTGCTCTAGAAAATTGTAAAAAGAGAGTCACATCAACAGAATTGCTACAAAACCTTTTGTATATTAAGGCAAATTATAGCTTTGTTTCAAGTTCCATTCGTAAACTAGAAACGCAAGGGATGTCGCTCTCGGAATCTGTCGAAATAGTAGACGAATTTGATATGCTATGTAAGAAGGTTAAGGGTACAATAGGTAATTCTATATACGATAAATTTAAAAAAAGTGTTAAATAAAAATGCGGGGTATTTGAAATTGAAGAAAGTTAAGAAAATTTTGGAAAAGGTGAAACAGTAAACGATTTCGACTTTAATTTTAGTTTAGAATGTATTGCAAAGTTAAAAAATGCACCAATTACATCTGTGGATTTGAAAGAAGCTTTCTATTTCGAAACATATGTATTCTGATTAGAAGACAAAACTTTCTTTACACAATTTTGAAAACATTTAATTATAAATTGTTTTAGAAATATTTTGTGAAAAAATTTTTGGTGCAATAAAGTTAATGTTTAAATTTCTGCTCTTATTTATTTTATGTAAAAATTTTGCATATTGTGGCAATTTTTTTGCATATATGCGCCAGGTTTATGCATATTTTCTCAAAATACGATGCAATATATGGCGCATTTTCAGTTTTTTTCTTTGCATATAATCCGATCTCTATTCATGAACTTTATATATGTATTGCCAATACCTTAGATAACCAGGAATCCGCAATACTATCAAAGACTTTAGCTAGTCTATGTTCACCATATTAGCTTTTCTTTATTACTATTATTATTATTATAAAATGGTAAATCTGGCAATATTGCACTTATCGAGTCTTGAATCATCGAAACTTAAAATCGGGATATACCAAGTTTTATATATTTTTGACTAGACTTTTCTTCCACACTGTATGTGTGTACATATAACAGGGAAAAAAAAAGATGTTGACCCTGACAATTTTCCAAACTCAATCAAAACCTTGGTGGACGATGCGTGCCTTAAGTGGGATATGTACTTCGCTTCAAGCGCGTTACCACATTCAAATGATGGTATCTATTGGCACCATATTATACATACACGATTTGCGTGAAAGCGCTGAAAACTATATTATAGTTTCGACATTCAACGATTCGACTTTTAGTATATATGTACGCGGAATGACAAAAGTTGACGGAATAGATTTGCAATCGTCGCGTTTATTGGATTATTTTAATGACAATGCGAGTACCTATAACACAATAAAACTTGTATATGTTTGATTAAATCGTCCCATTATATGTTGTACATACATATATATATTGTTTATATGTTGTATTGGAGCACGTATATAGATTTCCGAGCTGTGTTGTACGATATCATGTTCCGGAATCGATTTACAATAAGCAATTATCGAAAGCACTTCGGGCCATTCATGCGTTAGGCATTTAATATAATAGGCGGACACATAAAACGCAAATGTGGTCGTGTTATATCGTAGATTGTGGACAATAAGAAAGCTTATAGTTGTGAAGATCATATTCCCTTGACAGATAATACATATGGGATTAAAATTCGCTTCAGCTACCAACAAAATATGTACTTACTGCAAGCGATTTGCTTATTATTTCGCTATCTGTCGTCGCTCGCTGCAAGAAAGCACTCGCGCGACAACAAAACCAGCCACCAAAAGTCCCGAGCTACGACTACACCGCGAGACGGCGCAATTACGACTAACTGACTGACGACTCTGACGAGAAAACAACGCCAAGCTATGGCCGACTCTGTTGGACAACAAGGCCGACTGGAAAGGCACGAAGCTCGAAGAACACATTTTCATTTAACGTGGAGTGTGCAGGGCTTGTTGTTTACCCGGAGGAACTATAACAGGATTGATTCTCATATATGCGACAACTTTAAGCGCTGCATTCTGGGGTTTATTTTGATCATAAAAGTGTCATAAGAACTTATGTCCATAATCGCTTAGTTCAAAGTTGTACAATGTTTAATAGTAAGTTAACATAATTAATGTTTTTATTACTAAATTAACACAATAATTTAGTAAACGAAATTTAACTTACTACTAACTGTGAAAATGACCGCCCAACTGCAATAAAGTTTCTATCCTCTCGTATTGAATAGCGAGTCCGTTCTAAAAATACTAGATTATTTCGATTGTTTGTAAAGCTGCGATAACAACGATTTCTCAGTTCATCGACATTTTCAATGGGAATCGTAAAAACTAATGAATTAAGGTGACCCCAGAGAAAAAAGTCCAAAAAATTTAAGTCTGGAGACCGATGGAAGCCACAGTTGTGGACCTCTCCCGTCCATCCACGATCTGGATACGTATTGCCAAAAATCACGAGCAACTAAACTAAATGCGCTGGAGTACCGTCAATGCATGAATAACATTTGAATCTTAATGGCAACGGAACTTTTCAGCAGTAGTGGTAGCTCCTCTTCAAGAAAATTGCGGTATACCTCGCCATTTAACCGCATCGGTAAAAATGTGGACCTATCAAGTGACTCCAACAAATTCCGGCCCACACATTGACAGAGAATTGATGTTGATGACGGGCATTCACTAGTTCGTGCGGATTTTCTTCGGCCCATATGTGATTATCAGTGAAAATTATAATCGCGTTTCTAGAGAAAGTAGCCTCGTCGGTGGAGAATATTTTGAGCCAAATAGTCAGGATTTTGTGCGATTTTCCATTACAAAAAGCCACTCTTTGCGGAAATTTGCCGGCAAAAGTGCCTGCACCCGTTGAATGTGATATGGATCAACAGTTGATCTTTCAATATTCTCCAACCTGTGCCTAAAGGCTAATGTTTAAAGCAACTCAATTATTCTGGTGCTTGTAGTAGGATGTTCTCAATTTTTCATTTAGTACACATTTCTTCACTCGTGGAGTTTCATGTAGATGGTGCCGTTATCAGTCGTCCGTTTTTTTAAAATTTTCCCGTTTCACTAAGACGTGGTGAAGATGGGCCAAATATTGAATGATGCGGGATGATACGGTTCGGGATCATTCGTCATAAAGACGTTAGCAGCACGCGATTTTCCATTGGCAAGAACGTAACGAAAGCCATATCACAACATCTCTCAGCATTCGTGTAATTCATTTTAGAAAACAGAAAACTGGCAATAAACTAATGAATACTGAACAACTATTGACAAATATTGAAATGAACTATAACAAATCCCTCTCAACACAATAGTTTTTCGAAGCACCAACTGTGACAATATATATCGTGGTAGTCATAGTTCATAATTTATTATGAAACATTCAATAACTTTAAAAATAAACGTTTGGACATATACTCTAAGAACTTTTATGATTAAAATAACCTCAGGAATCAGCTCTTAAAGTTTGTCGCATACATAGAGAATCACCCTGTATACTTGTCTATACTATTTGTAGATACTGCGGCATTAACAACTTATTGTGAAAATTGATCGTGATGTGTGTATATACATAGATATACGATAATTTGATGAGTTTTTTGGCGCGTAGATGTAGTATGTGAATCTACATAAGTACCTACCACCTTAAAAGGTGATAGGTCACAGCGTATTATCCGATGTTCAGCATTCAAATAGTCAATATTCTCGCTAATTTGAACTATTATAGAAAGCATATTTACAATAAAGAGAACACAAGTAAGTGTGCTTCATTGATTTAAATGAAACGTAAGTTTTCTAGCTGCGAAATTCCTTGTTTTCAGTAAGTGGAAGCCTTTGGCAACATACCCTCCACTGTATGATGTTATATATATATATTATTATAAGTACTATATGATAATATATATATTATTATATATATATATATATATATATTTGCAAGGGTGGGTACACTGCGATCTAAAAGAGAATTGGTCACCCTATTTTGTGGCTTACAGTGGCCTTCCAATCAATTTCCTTTAGAAGTGTGGGATGGTCAGAAAGCCCCAGGTTAAGCCCTGCTGATGGTCTGTGCTTCCCGCTTGCACTGAGAAATGGGCTAAGTAGTGTTTACTTGATAAAAAAATAATTAAAGTAGATAAAGTTTTACTGGAATATCTTGTAATTAATACTAAACCCAGTAAATAGTGCTTTTATTAACCGGCTATTACACAGCGTACCTCACAAAATTGTGGTAAGTACGTATTAACTTATGACTATGGTACTGTATCTAACTACAGCACATGGTTGATAGAAGTAACAACAATGCTGATCGCTATTAAAACTCATGATTTTCTAAATATGTAACAACTTGCCACAACTATATTTATTTGAGTTTTGCTGCAACCCGTGATTGTTTTCACTATTCTGATTGGCTAATGCGGCGGAGTAATGAAATAGTCCCGAGACAGCTACGTGCGCAAGCGCGGGCTAGCGCCAAGTAAGCAGTTTACGGACGTGGGAAAGGTCGTCGAAAAAAAGTGGCCAAGGAGTACGGCCCATTGTAGGCCAGTTGGAATCCAAATATATAAAATACCGGGTGGGTTAACTCAAGGCCCCATCGTATAAAGAATCCCAGCGAAAGAAGAAGTACCAGCCTATAAGCAATCGGATCTTTCAAGATTGCAGTTTTAAAACACGTGTAGGATATTTGAATTCCTCATCATTGATGATCATCTGCGCGCCGCGTGGTGAAGTTAAGTGTGGATCGCCGTCGCTACAGCTGAGTGATCCAACAGTCCACGTGTTACCTGCAGGTAGGGGATACCCCGACGAAGTAGCCGTTTTCGAGGCGATCAACGACATAAGCGCCACGTACGCCAACAGGATCAACCCGCCGAGACCCACGCCACTGCAAAGAACCAACGAAACCAAGCAAGTTTACCGCTAGGTATATTATATCTTTGGTTGTTATTAGTTGTACTTCAAGCCATATTTTCTTTGTCCTTGTTTTAGATTTCAATAATTTAATAACTAAAATAACGTTCAAGGGGGCCAATATACCTATACTTTTATTATTGCTTTGTTCATTTTTTCATTATTAAGAAATATATTTATGAGCATTACGCTTGTAAATTGTTTAAAAAAAAACTGTTGTTAAAGTGGACAATATCTTATCATTCATACAGGTAATCACTGTATTTTCCTGTACAAATAAAATATTACTAATAATACTTGCTTTTTTTTCTTAAGCAATAAGTATTATGTACCATCTTAGCAAAAACAATGCGAATTTAATCTCTATTATTAATGCAATCGAAGCTAACCACACTGAATAGTAATTAAAATTATTTGCAAACAAGTTCTGAATTACGTACTGCTCGGTACGGCAGTACTTATAGCTGCGGTTGCATAAATAATAGAAGATTTGCGGACTTTTTTTTTGTACTTTATCAATTATTCACACAGAGTACACAGCAACTACTAATAAATATTCACTAACTTCCTCGCGTTCCTGCACTACCTATAAGTTGAACAACAAATTAAGGTAAGTAATTGTATATTTATCGCAAACCATTACTTTTTATATATCAGTATTTAGTGACGTGCATTAATAATACCTTTCTTATCACCAAGTAATCTAAATAGCTTGTAATAATTATGAAGGTGTGATAGGCTGTTATGAATAGGTCACTCACAGACAATACACCTACTACTTGCAAGGAAAATCTTGCTTACTCCAACTAATATTTCTTGGCTTAACTACTTCGTTGAATATACTAAGTAACTTCATAAGTTACCGGTATGAAGCAGACCGTAAGTAAACTAGATTATTCTTGTTGTATCAGGGTTAAAATCTCTTTTTTACTAGTGCTAAGTATCTGACTTTGTCTCTATCCAGCTGAACTTTTTACTTACGATCATTGGTTATTATTATGATTATTAAATTTTTTTCTCAGTGTAGAAGATACCAAGCTGTTCTAGTGGAAATAATAGATTTAATAGGAATGGTACAATGAGCACCTGTGCCAACCCTAACTTCAAATAAAAAAAGCCCTTTTCCAAGTGCTGATAAACCCAGGATGCCTAATCATTGTAAAACGGGATTCATTTCTGCTATTTTGCCCATGGTACTGCGCTGCGGGACAGAATAAACCATGAAATCTTTATATATAGAGACACATATTGTATGTACATGCGTTATTGATGTAAACGCAAATTCGAGAGTTATCACATCAAGCGCGCCCGCTCACCTAATTGAGATCGGCAATTATCTGCACCACTTACCGTCACTATAATGCTCCGTTAAACTAACCAGCAAACAGAGTGAGCGAATTGATGAGGGGCGAAGCCCTATCTGGTATTAATTTGAGCGTCGCTCTCGTATAGGAAAAAGGGAACACGGTTCACAAACCATAGTAGGCACGTTCGCTTCGATAACGTGCCAACCAACCAGATTGTTGGTATACAGGGTCGCTAAAAAGTATGGATACAGTTAAATATTTACACAACGGTTTAGCAGAGCTCGTGAAATATGCATACAGTCTATAGAAGTGTTTAAATTATTCATCTGAGCTTATATTCAATTTTCTACCATCATCTAGTTTTGAAAATACAAAGCTAACTTGATTTTTTTACGAATGACACGGGTGGTCAAATTTGATATGTTTAAAAAGAGCATCTTTTTTCTGAATTCAGAATGTAACACATGCCCACTTTATTTTTATTAAAAGCCAAAAAAAAATTAAATTCAAAAAATTTAATTCTGGAAAAATAAAACTTAAGTTAGCTTTTGAAGAATGCTGTTATTGACGGATGTCTCAACTTGTATATTCGCCAAAAATTAAACTCTGTGTGCAATAATTTGTTTAACAATGGGTACATTTAAGCGAAAACTGAGGTATAGAATCGCTCATGAGGTTGGTTTATGGCGACAGAAAACGAAGATGTGTTCAAGTAGTGACTCTTTTAATGAAAAATTCATCCAAACCGGGAACCGATCTCCAGGACGACGGTTTCAAAAAGCCTTCAAGATCTTCAAGAAACTGGTAGCCGTAAAGACGCGTGCAAGACCGGGCGACCTCGAATTATTGACCAACGAAGAAATTTGCTGAATGTTATGTTGGATGTGGGAGAAATCCAAACATTCAGTCACATGACGTTGAACCAAAACATGAGTAGAGATCCATACAAAAATAATGAAACGCGAAAATATCATCCTTATAAATTCACTTGCTACAAGAATAAGTGACGACGATTTTGACTGCAGAACCGAATTTGCGAAACTATGATGCACAGAATACATCAGGATGTAACAGTTCTAATCGAGTCCTCTTCTTGATGAGTGAACTTTTTGTCTAAATGGATATGTTAACCGCCATAACTGTCGATATTGGTCTGACGAACATCCGCATTGGATGAGCAGGTTCATACGCAGCCATCGACAAGAAAATTAATGTTTGGTGTGGCAATTATACGTCGGAAATAAGTCGTAGCTCCTTTTTTTATTAACGGCAATTTAACGTCTGAAAGATATTTGCAAACTCCTTTACAACAACATATTGTTCCAACGACCTTCGGGAAATATTTCCAAACCACGGCAATCGAAATTGTATAACAACAGAAACCATATGTTTTCAACAAGACGGAGCACCGCGCATTTTGGTCGTCAAGTGCGCGAATATTTGGATGAAACATTTCCCGGTAGATGGATAGGCGAAGAGGGGCTATTGAATAGCCACAGGTCTCCTGATCTTCCCACTTGAATTTTTTCCTGTGAGTCATGTAAAAAATCGAGTGTATGTCAACAGACCATTACAAATCGAAGATCTAACAAAACGTATAAGAAACGAAATTGCCAGTATGTCTCCAAATAGTTCGATTGATTCTTTGCAAAATTTTGCTCAACGTGTTCATATTGCCAGGAGGTAAATGTAAATCATTTCCGAACATCTTTTGTAATATAAAAATTATGTAATTCTTGTTTGAGCTTTGTTTATTAAAATCTGTTCTGTTTCAGTTAAATGTGTATTTTTTACATTATTATTATTTATTTCTTGGTCAAGACTTCACGCAGAAAGAAGTAACGATAGATAAGACAAATTTCCAAGGCTAAATAAAATTTTTCAGTTTTCAAGATTCTTATCTAGTTCGAAATTTTTTTTAAAGTTTCGATTAAAAATAAGATATGGATGTGTTATCACAGAACGCAGAAAAAATTCTCTTTTCAAAAATATTAAATTTGACCTTCGTGCCATTTAAAAAAATTAATTAGCCTTGTACCCAGAACAAATGAGATAGAAATTTGAAGAACATCTCAAACGATAGAACTTTAAATACTTTTAACCATGTACACCAATTTCAACAAGTTTTGTTGAATAGTTTTCATAATATTTAACTGTATCCATACATTTTAGCGACGCTGTATATATATACAACGCGCCAAAGTTTTCCACATTTTCCAACTCCCTCCCTTTGCTGATGGTATAATTTTATCGCCTACAAATTTAAATATAACAATTCGCGTTAGACACGAACGGAGGAACGAGACGACCAAGCCAATCAATTTACGATGATTTACGAGACGGTATAATGAATAAATAAAAAAAAAAATTAGATGGGGAAAAAAAGTACACGCATTACGTATATAGGTTTAGCATCGTTAAAAATTCTATTACGTAAAAGTAATCAAGTGTCGTTAAGTCGTAAATTGGAGCCAGAAAAATACGAGCGAACGCATCCATAAAAAAGAGACTAACTAGTCTGTCGGTTTTCCTAATATACCAGGTATAAGCAATACCAGTTTTGAGTGTTGAAGGAGACAAAAGAATGATATTAGTCGCCGATATTCCTGTAATACACGGCGAACGCTTGTAAAACGTTGTAAACATACCTGTTGGCATTATAAGCAGAGCAGGTTGTTATATGGAGTTTAACAAAGACGGCTTTCGTGAAGGCCGTCAACTTAATTTATAGATGGCGATGGGGAACCGTAAGAAATTGATTCGCTTCCAAGAACCGGCCGAAAGATAAATAGTGCCTTCTCCGTATGTATTATTTACACGAATACACGTGAAAAACAACATTTCCATCGTCATCATGGATATGTGTACACAATAAAAAAAATCTAGTGAAATTACGTTGGAAAGAAAAAAAAAAAAATTCTTTAAATTAAAAAAAATATTCCTTTGGTTTGTGTTGAAATGAGTACTATATCTATTATGCCGCTTATTACAAGAACATTCTGTTTAATACATACTTTTTTTTAAATTGAAAATTATATTAGTTAGGTATACATTATACAGGGTGTTCGGTAAATATGCAGCAAAAATTCAAGGAGTTATTCCTTGGCCTATTCTAAGAATATTTTGTCCTATGATGATTTTTGAAAAACCCCTTTGTTTCGTAGATACGAGGCGAACAAGATTCGCGAGAGTAACAACATTTTATTATCAAAAAGTACACGTAAGGTTGCTCAATCTACAATTAATGTTTGAAATGGCTTCCTCCAGCCTGGATACAAGCATTCAATCTTCTCGTCATTGACTGTCGAACTCTTTCAAACACACCAGGGTCGTTTCTAATTGAGTTACACCCAGCAATTATCCGATTTCGCAAATCGTCCAAATTCTCCACTGGAGTAGCGTAAACTATTGACTTCAGAGATCCCCAGAAGAAATAATCTAGGGGGTTTAAGTCTGGGAATCGAGCAGGCCGTGCGTGTGGCCCACCTCAGCTAATCCAGCGATCTCCGTATGTTGCTGTTAAAAAATTACGAGCAACCAAACTGAAATGTGGTGGTGCACCATCGTGCATAAACATTGCAATTCTTGTCGCGTATGGTACATCCTCCAGAAACTCAGGCAGCGTTGCTTCCAAAAAGTTGCGGTACACCACACCAGTAAGTCTTCCTAGTAGAATTAGATAGTCACCTACAATTCCAACCCAAAGATTCAACGAGAACTGATGTTGAAAACGATCTTCAAATACCTCATGCGGATTTTCATCTGCCCACACATGGTTATTATGAAAATTTCTTATTGCATCTCTTGAGAAACTGGCTTCATCGGTAAAAAGAATCTGTGCCAGGAATAGATGGATGCGAACTAATGTTTGCAATATCCATTGACATAATGCAATGCGTGGAGGAAAATCAGCAGGTAGTAGTGCATGAACGCGCTGAATGTGGTAGGGACACAACAAATTGTCCTTAAGAATTTTCCAAACTGTCCAATGACTTACATTCAAAGTACTTGCAATTCTTCACGTAGAACTACCAGGATCTTCCTTTATCATCTCCAGCACATTCGGTTCCAATTGTACCGTTCTTGCAGTCATTGATCTTCCTGGCCCTCCACTTCGTTTCATTGAGCCTGTTTCACGAAGACGTCGATGAATGTTTTCGAAGATTTTTCAGTCGGGGACATTACGGGCAGGAAATCGTTCAATGTACAATCGTCTAGCTTCTAATGTGTTGCCATCAGCAAGTCTATACATGAAATGCATGTCAGTCATCTCGGCGTTCGTATACATCATGATAGAGGATTTCACTAACTATTAAAGACACGTCAAACAGCCAAACGTCACTCAATCTAAACAAATGCGACCGATGAGGCGTATTCAAATGAAATCCACTTGTACTAGATAAAACAGCCGTTTCATGTGTGATTGAGATCGAAAAAATAACAACGCATTGTAAACAATTTTTTGTACTTGATAAACTCATTGGCGTACTCCATACTTTTATTTACATTAATAATTTCAACGAATTTCGAAGATAATTGTCGCAAATTTTGTTCGCCCTGTATCTTCGAAACAAAAGGGGGTTTTCAAAAATCATCATAGGACAAAATATTCTTAGAATAAGCCAAGGAATTTTTGCCGCATGTTTACCTAACCCCCTGTATATTTCGGTGAAAAATACGTATTGACATTGACTAAAAGATTTAAGTCGTGTTCATACAAAAAGAGTTCATCGCAGTAGTTATACCGAGACCGTATTTCATACATCATCGTCTGTTGTTGACTCGTCTTGCAAATCGGGGCCTCTGTCTGAATCGCATTGCAAATTTACAATTGAAGGTACTACTACAGAGTGAGCAACTGGATGTGACTACCACGTGACCACGAACGTGAAAAAAAAGTGTATTTTTTTGTGTTACTGTTTATTGTCCTACTTATTGCTTACGTTCTGTCCATCTGATATTTAACGTGTTTGAAAGCGGTAGTTTTGACGTTTCTGCGATTTTCTTGTGAGTTTTCATAAATATAGCATATATTTATTATATATAGCATATATTTATTGCACAATAACTGTCTTTTTAAAGACTACTGAATGGAACGGTCAATATTTGCCTATTAGTGAAGATGGCAGTAAATGACATTTCTGATCATATGACAACTAATCCCAATAATAATATATTCACTTAAACAGGTATGATCCAGCGCCGGAAATATGACTTCTAGCGTTACTTCATTATTCTAGCACCAGATGCCTCAGCCGTCTTCCGGTTCTTTTACACCAATCATAAAAAGCGTATCTCAGAGAGGGAAATAGTTTCAACTTAAAAAGGCCGCCATTTGTCATCTACTGTCATTTGTCGCGTTAAAAGTTTGTAAGTACATCTTTTACGGAAGTCGATTAGTAATAAAGACATTATCAGTGTTATCATTAAATAACAACAAATAACAACACAGCAAGAAAGTAAAGTTATTCCAAGGATAACATTTG
The DNA here is from genome assembly GCA_004143645.1 of Protaetia brevitarsis. NCBI lineage: Eukaryota > Metazoa > Arthropoda > Insecta > Coleoptera > Scarabaeidae > Protaetia > Protaetia brevitarsis. The sequence goes on along the minus strand of RXPK01000055.1, from coordinate 727,344 downwards.
ATTATCCTCGATTACTTCCAACGACCATCAAAAATCAACGTCAGAATATTTTTTCTCCTCGCGTAGGATTCGAATCTACATCCTCTCGTTTACCGGACGATTGCTTTACCAATGCAATATTGCATATTTGCCGTTGACATATGTTCGGTTAAACACTCAAACTTACATCTCGTCTTAGCGTAATTGGTAAAGCACTCGTCCGGTAAATGAGAGGATGGAAGTTCAAATCCTGCGTGAGGAGAAAAATGTTTTTTGGGAAATATTCCTCCTAACTATTACAGTTCATAGCAGAAATACATTAATTGTTAATTTCTCACTGTACAAAGCTTGCAATCCTTGCATAGGATGTTCCATTGAAGTTCACTGTAAAAAAAGTTGCAGTAAAATTACATGTAAAATCGTTGGTAACAAAGTTGCCTACAATTTTACAGGTATATTTGCTTCTTAAGGTAAAATTTCTACCATCTAGTAAATTTCACATGCTGATGTGTTTTTCAAAGATTGTACTGTAAAATTCGTATGTAATATTTATATGAACTCTATATTTACGGAACACTGAAGTAATTTTCATATGTATTTTTATAAAGAGAGCAAGCAATTCACCTAATTCTTTTATAGCACCTAATAGGTCATACTGAATCGCTCAACCAGGGATCAAGAATGAACACGCTTACGCGAAACCTACGATTGTTTGTGACGTAAATGATTGTCATTGAGCCAATAATAAGTTCGACAACAACGAATAGAATTACCTACGCGCACAGATAAATAATCCAATAACCAATTACATTGCGGCGTATGAATTTCGTATTTTCCATGATATCTATAGTTTTACCCGAAAATTCAAGTAAAAACAAATAAATATAAAAGATCCTCATATTTTTACAGCAAAATTAATAATTCACTAGTAAAATTCCTTTTAAAGTGCACTAAATACCCAAAAAAAATGTAAATTTTACACTTTTAAGTAAATTTTGAGAGTAAATACAAAATTGTACATGTTTTTTCCTGTATTTTCCTTTTGAATTTTTGTTACATCTTAAACTTACATGAAAAAGCTATAAATTTTACCGAAATTTCTTTTTCCATGTTAAATATACTAGAAAAAACATGTAAAGCAAAATTTACATGATTTATTGTGGTAAATTCACAACGTTATTACATGTAATATTCCTGATTTACCATGGCAAAATTACTGTAATTTTTTACAGTGTTTAATGAGAAAATTAAGGATTCCAGTTTTGACTCACCGTGTATACAAGGAATATCTTTTTTGTTAAATTCTCAAACCAGCGAAAATAGAAGACCATAGATATGGTAAACGCTATGTGAGGAGGCTCGCAAAAGTGAACAGAAATTAAAAACGCAAAAAAGTATAGCATTCCATTTAACAAAAATACAAGTTAGGTGTTTTCTTAATATTTTTTTTCATAACTTTTATAATGTTAAATGTATCGAGTTTCCATACACTAATGCACCACCCTGTATGTCTCCGAATTTCTGCGAATTATTATCAGTAACCGCTTAAATACCAACATAAAATTCACAACGACCGCCGATGGTTACGTAAGGTCGACTGAAAGAAGCAATTTCTCCCTTATCTTGCGCTAAACATGAGGGCCCAATTTCTAAACCACCATCGCCTATATATAAATACCAAATTCAAGTCACGTACGCAAAATTCATCCGCATACCTTCCGTCATGAAGAAGACGTCCGTAGTGATATTGCTCGTAAGTCGTGTGCTATTTCACAAGTCAAAACCTGGACGTTTCTATATAATATGTGTGTGTACAGCTCCACATATTTTCCATTTCGGATGCCGCGGAGCATCCAGGTAAAATATTTACGGGATACCGAGGGAAAAGGACGCCTGCCAGTCTGAAGGATGAATCTTTAAACGCGACGCTTCCGGGAAAGCCTCAGGGAGACGTCGGCATCCCAGATATTCAAACCCAAACGACTACTTCGGAACGCTCTGCTCAAGTAAGCTAGTAAATTTTAAACTAGATTATCTGGAGTTCTACTCCGACTCTGATGTGTTCAAACTGCTCTACGATGCGCACAGTGGTCCGGCTCTAACGATATAAACATATACAGGATGTTCTATTTGAAAAAAAAATAAGTTTTGCAAGTTTCAAAATTCTTTGAATTGTCACTAAATACCAGTTTAAAGCGAATTGCAATCTTTGTCAGTAAAAAAGGACGTATTTACCCTCAATTGTAAGGCGTTTCTTTCGAAAGGCCGCGTACGTTACGTCCAGTAGCATGTAAAATAGTCATTTTTATCGGTACGCCGATGTATTTTACCTGCAGGTTTTCTTCCCTTAAACCTATGTTTATCTAATTCCTATCACCCCAATAGGCAAACTCAATTTCTGGTCGAAAATCTACGAGTTTTTCCAGATCATGTATTGGTGTTGAATAATAGTTATTTCCCAGATAAAATGAAAGCTTACGACAAGCTTGTCACTTGCTTAACTTTCACTTGTCCAGAAAAGCTTAACAGTAAAAGGATAATGAAACGTTGTGACAAGGTTATTGTATCACTAGGCTACAAACTACAGTTTTGCGAGTATGAATACGGTTTATGTATGAATACTCACACTGAGAGAAATATCCTTTTCACTTAAAAGGAATTGCATTAAACCGAAAGTTTTTGCGTTTTCTATACGGCCAACATGATTTGGAGTTTCCTTGAAAAGGAATATAATTTTAAAATCGCGCATTTCTTCGGAAATATTTTTCGTTGAAATAGTTTATTCTTTTAAGTGAAAGATATCGATAGTTGATTCGAGTCCTCTTTATTTTGAACTTGAAAAATATGCAAATTGGCAGAAAACCGTAAGCATGTTGATTTAAAGAGGTTTTTCCTTTTCTTATAAACATTTATTCGTTTTAGACTTAAGCGTAAACACAACAAAATGCCGTGATCATTTTCAATCGAAATGAAAATGAATTATCTCAAAAAATCCCATGCACTAAGGAGGGGGGATTTGCCGTTAGACTGTTGTAAATCCTATTAGTATTGGGAGAGTTGGTCGCAGTGACAATGCTAGCGCACTCTAGGGTGCCACTAAAGAAATCGTCCTTTCAATGGCGATGACTCCTATCGGGTGTTGTTCTAATAAATATACCAAATTAGTACGTACGATCGTACTTTCCATCCTATTTTATACGAAATATTATCTGTTACTGGAATTAAATAGGAGATGCGCCATCTATGCGACAATTTCTCTACTACACATAAGTATATCTGCTCATCTGCTGTACTATATGGGCAGAAAACTGCTATGCGAAAATAAAATGCGATATTTATTTTTACTTCCATGTAAATATTTAGTTAAAATAATAAATACTGCGCTAGCTTCATATAAATCTACTAACCAAATTATTTGTTTGATTGAATACCGGAATATTTTTAATATTCCTAAATCAAGTAATAATTTAGTAACTGTAACCAAATGCATGAAAAATGGTTGAAAATAACAAGATCGTTTTTCCCGTGTATAACAGTTTTAAAACCTTCAAACACTATATACTGCTGTAAAGTTCCTTGGCTTATAAGTAAATCGGCATTAACTGGAAAGATTCCAATTATCTCTGAAATTTCTTTAACCTCGCGCGAAAAATATTCACTTTTGTTCATTATTGTTTGTGTATCTGAGACTTATGCACATGGGAACATGAATAAAACTAAAATATTTCCGCGTAAAAAAGCATTCAGCTTGAATACAGGTGCTTGCATTTTCAGTTAAAAGGCAAAAGTTTTAAATCAATGTATATATGCGTGTCCACGCAAATAAACCAGAACGTCCGGCTTTTTTATTTAAAATACGGTTTATAATTCAATAATACTTAAAAGAAACTAAAATATGTTGTTAAATATGTACATAATAATAACAATATAATATGTAATATGTATTGTCTTACTTAAACAGAAGTTATAAAGGCATAAAATATTAATCAAAACTAAGGTGCATTCCATTTAATTACGGTTACTTTTCGTCGAAAAGCATGTACTTAAGAAGAAAATAGTCTTCCGGCAAAACAGCACGCTACTTTCAATTAAAATAAACACTTTTTCTGAGAAAAGATATTCTTTTCGTTGAACATGATAAAAACCAAAAGTTATAAAACTTTTCATTTAATGCAATTTCTTTTCTCAATGTGGTCTATCAGGACTTTTGTCTTTTAAAACAGACCTTGCAGTCTGAAACGTCACCACTAGGGGAATATGATGTAAAGCGGTATTATCCACAACTCTATTAGGAAACTGCAAGCGAAATTGCCGCTTACAATCATCATAGGAATATTGCCATTCGCCATTAAGAAATTATTTAGTGGTATCAAATATTACCAATATACATATTGTTGTGCATTTGTAGTGGTAATATACTATTTCCATAAGAGAATACTTGTGGTGCCATCGATACTACGCCAATGGAACATTTCTTTGACCATATGTATACTGGTATAATATTTGATGGTATTAAGTTAAAAACTGTCAGGAAAAAAATGCGCCTCATAAAAATGACATTAGAAATATAATTACAATAATTACTTATCACAAAAGGTAAGCGACTTAGGGCCGCTCTTTTCATGTGTAAGTAAAGTAAAAACTAGCTACTGGTCGCATATATTTACAAGCAACAAATAAATAATTTGAGTCTATTTATCATGTTTGTGTAACATTGGTATGCACCAATATATTTACTTTACGAGATGAAAAATACAATTATGATTCTTATCTGTCAACTTTATTGTAACTGTCATATTTTTAGGAACGTTCACATAGTATGCTTGATGTTACATCTCCCTTTTTTTTAAAGAACTTAACGAAATATAAAAACAATATAAACAAAAATGTAACTTATAAAACACGAATTTATAGATTCAATCTTGATCTCGGTTTTACAATTCTCCCTGATCTAGTAGACACCGGTACTTCAGTCTTCGTTTGAACTGTATTGTCACTTAAATTCGGGACAGCAGCATCTTTTACTGGTACTCCTGGTATGCTGTTTTCTGCTTCATTAGTATGAGATGTTTCCTTTCCATTATTTGTTGACACTGCAGTAATCGGATTTTGTATTGTGGCTTTGGTTTTATGTAATATCGAGGAATTTCTTCTACAGACTGTGGCGTTTTGTGTTTTCACTATTACTGATCTGGGATTAATGGTCTCTTCGATTACTTCGCCACTGATCCAGTGTCTTGGTGATACCTGGGTCCTTACTGGATCGCCAGTGTTGAATTCTTCAGGACCTTTGCTTTCCACGATCTGTGTATTTCTTCTGTTGATCTCGTAATCTTGACAATTCCGAAAACACCTCTTCCTTTACTACAAGATACAATGTGGTCTCCTTTACTGGTAATGTTGTCTTGGTAACTCGACTCATTAGTCTTTGGACTGCGGATCCCACTTCTGACACCATGTAACATTGGTATGCACCAATATATTTACTTTACGAGATGAAAATACAATTATGATAAGTATCTGTCAACTTTATTGTAACTGTCATATTTTTTAGGGAAGTTCACATAGTATGCTTAGGGCCGGTTTATTCATCTCTGAGTAAAGTGCCAAGTTGTGTACTTGACAGATTAGCGCAACTAAGCGTTTATTCACCTTTGAGTAGCACTACTCGTCGAGTAAAATTTCCTTACTGGCCAGATATTTTACTTGACAGCTCAAACACCGATTAAGATGTTACTTGATAGTTTGACATTTGTTAAGTCGTATTTGAAGGTTAGAAAACAATATATGATGGCTTTTCTGAGTAAAAGATGGAGATATTTGAAGAATATGAGGACCTATTTATCAACAAAGAAATGAAAAATTGTTAATCATATTAATCGGGATCGACGTACTTATATCACAGTAGCAGATTTTGGAAGGATGCACAAGAGTACTGCAGCAAAAATTATAAGAAAAGTTACCGTTGCACTAGCGTGTTTAAAAACAAGGTTTATTCATTTGCTTGAAACGCCACATGATAGAAATGAAATAATAAATAAATTTTATGAAATGCCACGTTTTCCAAAAATTTTGGGAGCCCTTGACGGCACACATGTGCGAATCCAATCGCCGGGTATAGCATAAATAAATTATAGAGTTATGTATACATAGTTACAACTTGTTTTAACAGGTGGTGCAAATGCAAAAATGTACAGAAATAGAGAAGGATATTTTTCTATTAATTTTCTATTAATGTGCAAGTGGTCTGTGATGCTTCTAATAAAATTATTTATCGTTTCTTGTTGGCCTGGATCGGCACATGATACAAATATTTTTTTTTTTTAATTCACTTGTTAGGATGCGTTTTAAAGCTGGAGAAATGGGAAATGGACTACTTTTGGATGATAGCGGTTATCCTGTTAGAGAATATCTCATAACACCTCTAAATAATCCAGTTACTGCTGCGGAGACTTTGTAAAATGAAGCCCAAATACGAACTAGAAATGTAGTAGAAAGGACGTTCGGAATTTGGAAACGACGCGACGGTTTCCCATTCTTTCAGTAGGAATGAGATGTTGTGTCCTTTTAAATCAGGATATCATTATAGCAACAGCCATATTGCACAATATTGCGTGTGAAAATAATGACATTCTGTTTGATGTTGGAGAAAATGTAGATTTAGGTAATATTGGTGTTGGGCAACAATTATTTTAAGGGCCTTCTGTATTCTTGGAATGAGTCCAAAAGCATTAAATTCAGCGGTAACCTTTCTCCAAGTTAACTCTTTCTCTTGCCATGTGCATGTATCAGTTTTTTTATTTTCAATTACTGAAGCATAATGCTTTAGTATAGTCTCGACCAGTCGATTTGTCTCCTCAAAGGTAAAATTTGACGATCTGTCACGTTTAGCAGCAGTTCGCTTCATAATGAAATCAAATTATAGATCCTGCAATGATTAAATGTAACTTCCTGTATGAATACAATTCAAACTTACCTTAAACAATACTATTCAAACTAAATTAACAATAAACCCGCGAATTCCTAAATAAAAATGTCAAAAATAACTTTGACGTTAATAAACGTCAAATTAAACACCGTAAACATGGGCTTTACATATATTTGCATACTATCTCTTTTTCACGTGTACAAATTGATTTTTCGTCTCTCTTACTGTCTTACCAGAAACAATACTACTGACATAAAAATGTTGACTTCCGTCAAGTAGGTACATATCATTTAAAATATCGTGAAAAGACACAAATATTTTACTAGTGACAAGTAAGTTTAATTGTCAAGTACGTACTTGGCACTTTAATCGGCGGTGAATAAACCGGGCCTTAATGTTACAGTTTGATCAACCAGTTTACTACTCAAAGGTTTCGATGTTTATGTGTAGGCGATAGTTTGTGGAAAAGAGATGCAAAATCTATACAATAATCTGTTAAATAAAGATAAACGGTATGTGTTTGGGGTTTATTGCGGATGTCATATGTCATGTTGTAATCACACGTGGTGTTGTCAGTACTCAGTAGTGTCAATTGGATCTATTACATTCACTGTAATTCGTCAAAAATAAAGTTATCACCAATTATATCAATTTTTCATGGCGTGACAAATATTCGTCGTATGTCTGTTATAACCGGTCATTAATGAGTTATGCCCTGCATCAACCACAGTGTTCGTATATACCTTGATCGGCAATTCCCGGCGCCGACACGAAAAATTCCCGTTTTGACACTGCAATTCCCTTTTTTTGGCGGCAAATACAAACTTATCAACTTTTTTTTAATAAATTACTTACTAAATTAAAATAAATGTACCGATACAATAACAGATTCATTTTAACTAAAGCAAATGAAAAACAAAACACAAAAATAATAAAAATTTAAATTTATTTTTATTGATGCAACAATAATATTTCATCCAATAATTCCCTCTAATACAAAACTTTTTCCCTCTAACGTTCAAAATTCCCTCTAAAAAGGGAATTTCCCTCCCATATACGAACACTGATCAACCAACATATAAGTTTACCGGCCAGTAAGTATAGTTATTTGTCACTTTGAATTTACCAAGAGCTGAATATACAGTTTTCTGTAGACTTTATGTTCCAGAAAAACAGTTTTGTAGTTTAAGAACACTTTAATTTACATCAGTATCGTTATTGCACAAAAAGACACTTTAGAACGTAAACTATACGTAAACGTCGACGCAGTGTATCCCAGTGTTGCCAAACTTTTGCTTGATATTCTACATATTAGGACGTTCCGTAATGTCTGTGTCAGGGTGTGCGTTCACAAAGTAGTGATAAGAATTGTTTAACATAAATAGTATTGTCAACATTTTCCACACTATTATTCCGAGTAAGTTTACTTGGGACTTTAACAGAAGGTGAATAGACCGGTCCTTATTATAACATGCAAGTACTATAGTTACTCAATACCTATATTATATACTGAGATGTAATTTATTTTGAAACACTGTATATATTTACGTGTGCCCATCTAAATTGGACAGAGTAAAAAGTAAACAAAGCTAGAAACAAACTTTTGCTTTGCTGAGTGCTTCTATAACAAACTAATGCATGTATTATGTATACTCAGACAGCCGTGTCTGAAGACGATCCCGTAGGGAATCTGCCGACCGACAACCAAAGCGGGATCGACCAGCTTTTCGAAGTTGGCAGCTCCCATCAGGATAAACCGGGACCGTTTAGAATATTAACGTCGCTGTTGGACAAAGCCGCCGGCTTCGTTAGCTATTTATCTCATCCGAACGTTGGATTAACGCCTTTCGTCCTGCTCAGTAAAATCAAGCGGAAATTTTATCAACATCTTCGCGATAAGCTGCATCAGCATGGGGATTATCCTTTCGCTTACAAGTTCGGCAACGCATAGACGCTGCAGGAGGAAGGTAGCAGGTAGTAGAAAGTATATTGTATTTTATTATTTTTTATCCTTGAAGTGTTAGTGAACCGAGCCGAAGTAAATATGTAAAAATCTGTGTTAGGTTAGGTGAATAATATTATTTTTTATTGTTTCAAGAGATTTTATATCTACATACTGTAAGAGAATCTAGTAATTTTACCATAGTAAGTAGTTATAGAGCTGGGCATTATTCGAATAACATTGTTCAAGATGATCATTTAAATGACTAAAATATATCGATAAAATATTCTATGATTTCAACTATAAATAATTTCCAGTAGATTATTTCAATTATAGATAATTTTAACTGTTTAACTAGGTTACTCTTAAAAATAATTTTATTCCAAATAGAGCATATCCCTCGTATGTACCGAAGAATACAAACGAGACTCGAAGGATGAGCATTTAGAGTAGATGTTTGTTTTTCTTGGTTTTATTTTTAAGGTGGTCGGTAGTGTGTGGATAGGCCCTCTTTTTTGTATTGGACAAAATTATACTTGTAATGTGTTATTATGTGCTGATGTTGTTTTATTCTATTGTGTTCATAATACATAGCTATAAAAAGACATCGAATAGATTTTATTTACCTTATCCTTTACAAAAAAAAAGCTTCGATACATTAATGACTAGAGACCGAATGATATGCAAAGTGCATATATTTTATTTTTTGCATATCTTTAATTATAGTCTATATGTAGACGTATCACACTAATTGAAGTTAATTACCGCTAATTAGTGATTGCATATATTGCATATTTAGGGCATTTCTACGCAAATTTTTACAAAAGTTGCATATATTGGATATTTAAGCTTTTTCTTATCCTTTCTATTAGTAAAAATTCCTAGTAATTCCTAATGTAGATCGACAACCGACAATTCTCAAAACGATAAATCTTTTACATTGACTTCTCTAATACTTTTTCCAAGAACTGCACGTGTTTAATTTCGTTGTGTGGTAAATACGTTTTATTATTATTAATTCCCAAATAAACTATTCATTCATTGAATATCTTTGAGGGAAACAGCATGTAATTGTGTTACGTTTTTAAATACTGTGCGTACATACAATGATCGAGTATAGCGAACAAAATTTCTTTATGGATTAAGCCATATGCTGAACTGGTAAAGGATGGCGACAAAATATTTTGTCGAGCTTGCAGTAAACTGGCAAGTTTAATTTTACTAAAAGCTTTACAATTGTTTTTAAATTCTTTAACTTTTGATATAAAATGATAATTGTTGTTGTAGGTGTCTTCTGAGATTTTCTCTCAGAAGACACCTACAACAACAATTGTTATGTAATTCTTGAAATCACTGCTGACTGTATTGCTCTAGAAAACTGTAAAAAGCTAGTAACATCAACAGAATTGCTTCAAAACCTTTTGTATATTAAGTCAAATTATAGCTTTGCTTCAAGTTCCATTCGTAAACTAGAAACGCAACCTACCACTTTCTCCATAGATGTAAATCATTTCAATTCTCTCTTGTAACGTTATAGCCTCCATTACTGTTCAAAATATTCAACAACTAATTTGTATTGGATTAATAATTAATAATCTAAATGGGGATCGGACAATGTGTAAGTATTCACAGCTTGTCAAGTACTGAATAAGGTACGGTTCTGTATCATTATATACAGTGTGTGTCACGCCGACCTTCCATTAAAAGTTTACGGAGAAGCAAATAAATGTGAGATTTAATTTTTTTTGTAGTGAGCCTGTGGGTTAGTATTAGCTACAATATTTTCGACTTCCGGTAATGTTCCCTAATACCGGAAGTAGTTGCCAACTTTGTTATTTCAAATGGAAAGGTAGTATTTTTATTTCAAATTTGGATTCTACTCTAAATTTTAGGTCAATCTTTATACTTTACAAGATATTCGCTTATTTTAAATAATTTTGTATTATGCAGTGGTACACGAACTTTTAAGTTGCTTGCAGTTGGTACGGTGTTTTTTTTTCATTTTTATTGTAAATAATATCCACCAAATCGGATATCTATTTCCAACAAAGAAATTAAGAACTATTAAACTGACTATAGGAAGAGAGAGGGGGCGAAAGGAAATATCTTCAATTTGTGATAACTTATTTAACGAGCAAAGACTAGATATCTTCTTGTGGCGTTATCTTAAAAATTCTGTTTGCAAAGACTCAGCTACTACGAAGGAAGATACGTTTGACAGAGTTAGAAAAACTATAAATGAATTAGATGCGGAATCAATCCAGCGCGCAATGCACGAACAGTTACTACGGAGGATAACTATAACATGCTTACAGCAAGGCGATAGAACTTTTGTAAAAAAAATAATATATTGGTCATTTGTTTCTTGAATATTTATAATTTTCTGTTACTTTATTCTGTTATTTTGTGTAGATAATAAACAAGAGCAAGATATTGATGCCATCGTCTATTGTATTTATTTATTATATGTGACAGTTATTGACATTGTTCAATCATGGCCATCTAGAATCTACACATGTACTCGTAATGATTATGCTACGACAGTTTTTCTGCAATATCTCCTAAACCATTCATTTCAGTTAAAAACGGTTTTTAACATTTTTTGACGGTCAATCGATTGGCGGGGAAAAACTTAGGGGTTGCTATTTAAAAAAAAATGAGTTATAAGTTATTACAAATTAAAGATCTTTTCTTTTGCCCTCTCTCTTCCTACAGTCAGTTTAATTTTTCTTAATTTCTTTGTTGGAAATAAGAACTAACTAATTAGAACTAATCACTCTCTTCAGCAACTGCTTTTTATGAAATCCACACTGAGAACAGTGGGCTAGGTAAACTGTTTACTTGATAAAAAATTATTTACAATAGATAAAGTTTTACTTGGACCTATTTTCGTTAATTAATACCTGCAACTAAACCCAGTTTCCTGAATGCAAGTTGTTACTGTAAATAGTGCTTTTATTAACGGCTATTACCCAGCGTATCTGACGAATTTGTGCTAAGTAACGTATTACTTATGACTACGCCACATGGTTAGTAGAAATAACAACAATGCTGATCGTTATTAAACTCATGTATTTTCTTAAATAGGTAACAACTTGCCACAACTATGATTATTTGAGTTTTGCTGCCACCCCGTGATTGTTTTACTATTCCTGATTGGCTAATGCAGTGGAGTAATGAAATAGTCCCCGAGACGGCTACGCGCGCAGGCGCGTGCTAGCGTCAAGTAGGAGTTACGGACGTGGGAAAAGGTCGTCGAAAAAGGGTGGCCCAAGGAGTACGGCCATTGTAGGCCAGTTGGAACGCAAATATATTAAAAATACCGGGCGGGTTAGCTCAAGGCCCCATCCATATAAAGAATCCCAGCGAAAGAAGAAGTACCGAGCCTATAAACAATCGGATGTCTCAAGATTGCAGTTTTAAACCACGTGGTGGGATATTTGCATTCTCCATCATTGTGATGATATCTGCGCCCGCTGGTGAAGTTAAAGTGTGGATGCCGTCGCTAGTGATCCGACAGTCCAAGTGCCATCTGCAGTTAGGGATATCGCGACGAAGAAGCCGTTTTCGAGGCGATCACCGGACATAACCTCCACGTACGCCGACAGAGGATCAACTCGCCGAGACAACGCCCAATGCAAAGAACCAACAGAAACCGCAAGTTTACCGCCTAGGTATATTATTTCTTTGTTTGTTATTAGTTGTAATTTCAAAGCCATATTTCTCTTTGTCCTTTGTTTAGATTTCAATAATTTCAATAACTAAATAACGTTTCAAGGGGGCCCCATTTACCTTATATTTTATTATTGCTTTGTTCATTTTTTCATTATTAAGGAATATATATTTTATGAGTCATTACGTTGTAAATTGTTTTAAAAAAAACTGTTGCTAAAGTGAAACCAATATCTTTCATTCATATTAGGTAGTCACTGTGTTTGTCCTATACAAAATAAAACTATTACTAATAATACTGCTTTTTATTTAAATTTATGCTAAATATTCACTAAACTTCCTCGTTTCCTGCATTACCCATAAGTTGAACAACAAATTTAAGGTAAGTATATTGTATATTTATAGCAAACCATTACCTTTTATATATCATGTATTTAGTGAACGTGCATTAATGATGTTTGCTTATCACAAGTAATCTAAAGAGCTTGTATTAATTATAAAGGTGTGATAGCTGTTATAGAATAGTTCACTCACAGCAATACATCTACTACTTGACAAGGGCAAATCTTTGCTTACTGCAACTACATATATTCTTTGGTTTAACTACTTCAGTTTAATTATCATAAGTAACTTCATAAGTTACCGGTATGAAGCAGACCGTAAGTAACTTAGATTGCTTGTTGTTAGTATCAGTGTTTAGGATCTCTTTTTTACTAGTGCTAAGTAATCTGTGCTTTTGTCCCTTATCCAGCTGAACTTTTGACTTACGATAATTATATTTTTATTTATGATTATTACATTTTTTTGTCAGTGCAGATATCTTTATCCGTTTCCGAGATATTTTCCTTGATGGAAGTCTTAAGTAGCACAGCCTGTATACGCGAATATGGATGTGTCTACCTGCTGCCAGACGCTGCCAGACAATTGATCGTTTTATTATACCTGGCTATAGCATAATAACACACTCTAAATCATCAATTCGTCCATCAGAACGGCGAGGAACAAGACCAGTTTTAAGCGTTCGCGTGAAATGTGGCGGACAACCAACAGATAGACAGGCCGAAACACAGACACAAACAGGCGGTAGTCGGATGACCGCGTGCTGGTTCGCAAGACGAACTGCCGAAGAATTCCGTTGCGTCGAAAAAAACGCGAAGTGCCGGCCGTTTATTGTGATAGGTCCAAAACACCGTGCGCATCAGCGGCAAAAGAACTATATACTAGATACTCGTTATTATATACGTTAATCTTGTGTGTGCGTTACAATGGATGTACCACCTAGTCCGGGATTGGTACGTTACCACTGGTATTTCTTAGCTGTTCTGGTCTACTATTGTTATTCGGTAAGTGTATGAGCCCATTTGCGTTCTTAGAATACGATTTACAGTTATTAGTTCTTTCTTTATGTATGTATATAAAGGTAAGGAACGCCCCATTATACTCTTCACATATTTACATATAAGTTGTGGTATGTCATGTATATATGTGTTGTGAAGTGGGAATACGTGACCAGGAAGAATCTCTTTTCACTTAACGGAATTAATATGATGAGGTATGCGTGAGGTGCAGTCGATAAAGCATATATACACTGAGGGAACGATGATAGATATTGAATCAACAAAACAGGTTTTCATAATAAAATATTGCTGAGTTCACCAAAAAGTCAATCAAACAAGAAGCACGAAGTGAACTTTATTATTAATTTAACACACCTAATAGTAAGTTTATTATTCGAACAATATACAGGGTGTTAAGTAAACATGCGGCAAAAATTCAAGGGATTATTCCTTAGCTTATTCTAAGAATATTTTGTCCTGTGATGATTTTTAAAAAATCCCTTTGTTTCGAAGATACAAGCCGAAGAAAATTTGCGACAACCCTATTCGATATTCGTTATTGAAATTATTAATGTAAATAAAAGTATGGTGTATGCCAATGAGTTTATCAAGTAAGTACAAAAAACTGTTTACAATGCGTTGTTATTTTTTCGGATCTCGATCACATGAAACGGCTGTTTTATCTAGTACAAGTGGATTTCATTTGAATACTTCTCATCGAACGCATTTGTTTAGATTGAGTGACGTTTGGCTGTTTTACGTGTCTAATAGTTAGTGAAATCCTCTATCATCATGATGTATACGAACGCCGAGATGACTGACATGCATTTCATGTATGGACTTGTTGATGACAATTCAATAGAAGCTAGATGATTGTACATTTAACGATTTCCTGCCCGAAATGTCCCCGAGCGAAAAATCTTCCAAAACGACGTCTTCCTGAAACAGGCTCAATGAATCGAAGTGGAGGGCCAGGAAGAACAATGACTGCAAGAACGGTACAATTGCAACAGAATCTGCTGGAGATGATAGAGAAAGATCCTGGTAGTTCTACGCGAAAAATTGCAAACACTTTGAATATAAATCATTGGGCAGTTTGGAAAATTCTTTGTAGGACAATTCGTTGTATCCATACCACATTCAAAACGCGTTCAGGCACTACTACCTGCTGATTTTCCTCCACGTATTTCATTATGTCAATGCATATTGCAAACATTAGTTCGCATCCCTCCATTCCTGACACAGATTCTTTTTGAACCGATGAAGCCAGTTTCTCAAGAAATGCAATAAGGAATTTTCATAATAACCATGCGTGGGCAGTTGAAAATCCGCATTGAGGTATTTGAAGATCGTTTTCAACATCAGTTCTCGTTGAATGTTTGGGTTGGAATTGTGGGTGACTATCTAATTCTACCAGGAAGACTTACTGGCGTGGTGTACCGCAACTTTTTAGAAGCAACGCTGCCTGAGTTTCTGGAGGATGTATCATACGCAACAAGAATTGCAATGTGGTTTATGCACACCACATTTCAGTTTGGTTGCTCTTAATTTTGGAGATCGCTTGATTGGTCGAGGTGGGCCACACGCATGGCCTGCTCGATCCCTAGACTTAAACCCCCTATTAGATTACTGCTTCTGGGGATCTCTGAAGTCAATAGTATACGCTACTCCAGTGGAGAATTTGGACGATTTGCGAAATCGGATAATTGCTGGGTGTAACTCAATTAGAAACGACCCTGTGGTGTTTTTGAAAGAGTTCGATAATCAATGACGAGAAGATTGATTGCTTGTATCCAGGCTGGAGGAAGCCATTTCGAGCATTTATTGTAGATTGAGCAACTTTACATGTACTTTTTGATAATACATTGTTGTTACTGTCGCAAATCTTGTTCGCCCTGTATCTTCGAAACAAAGGGATTTTACAAAAATCCTCATAGGACAAAATATTCTTAGAATAGGCCAAGGAATATCCCCTTGAGTTTTCGCCGCATGTTTACCTAACACCCTGTATATGTTGTTTGATTAATGTAGTGAAAGTTATTAAACGAATAATGATTTAGAATATTTAACCAGCAAAAATACTGTATAAAATATTTTGTTGACGATTAGTTGCAACTATTACCACTGGCCTAAATAACGTTTTATTTGCAACAAGTGATCTGCACTTAATGCAACTGTAATATACAGGGTGTATCAAATAAAAATGTAAATTTTGCTTGGTTGTTAACTACACGACATATAAAGCACAAACCCACCGAAACCTGATTTCATCATTAAAGATTAAAAAAAAGTAAAATTTAGAGCCAAAAATTCTTTAGTCCGGGCCTGATGCAAGGAAACGTCATGTTAAGCACCCGCTAAACGTGGTATTGTGTATAAATACATTGCAATCATTTAGTATTATTCTTAATGGTATGCCGTAAGTTCATTTAGCGTCATTCTGAATAAATAAAGGCCCTTGTAAAAATAGCAAAACTGAGACATTTTAAATTTCTTCTTTTTATAAAATAAACATTCCTTTTTTGTTAAGAGCATTCTACGTAAGTCTACAAAGTATTATTTTTAATATCCTGATAAGACGTTCGAGTTTCACCGGATATGCGACTTCAGTAGTTACAAAAAACGTAAATATTTTTCTTTCGCTTTGTCGAATCGAGAGTTAATTGTTAATAATAAACGGTACCACATGAATCTGAGTTATTTCTTTTGGATTTATTTAATCATATAACGCAAAAATGAAGTTAATAGAATTACACAGAAATAAATGTAGATACAGAAAATTTGCAAAACACGCCTTTTCTCTATGATGTCGCGCGAAAATGAATCTATACATTCCCGCGCTTTTGCCGATGCATCAATCAAGCTTAGATTTTCTTCGTATGAAATCATGATGGTCCTGAAAAGGATCGTTTTTTCGAGACGGGAAGAATTTAAATAAAACGTTCGAAGTGGCTTGCACTCCAAGCGGCGATCCACACAAACTAACAGCGTTAATGGCTGAATGATAGTGGTATTGGGGGTATGCTCGGGACAGCATTTAGGTTGGGCACAGGTGCGGCTCTAGCCCACGGCGTTTATAAAATATTTTTTTTCTCGTTAATGCTTACAGATAGACCCCTTGTGCATTAGGACTTTTTGATCGTATATGATTACAGCTGCTACATATTATCATATTTACCTCTGTATCTGATACACCCTGTATACTAAAATTTTCAATTTTTTCTGGTGAATAGTTTTTCATATATAGATATAACTAAATACAATAATATTTTTTAAAGATTTGTTTAATTACAAAATTTAATAACGTTTTTATATTCAACTAAATACTCAAATCAACAAACTATATAAAAAACACTACAATAATGATTTTGTCATTCATTAAACAAAAAAAAAAACTATTTATTAATAATTTTAATGTCACTTTTTACAATTTATATTTTTTATCTATCTATACCTTATAACTTGAAAAAATGATAGTGGTATGTGGGGGTATACTCGGGACAGCATTTAGGTTGGGCACAGGTGCGGCTCTAGCCCACGGCATTTATAAAATATCTTTTTTCTCGTTAATACTTACAGATAGACCCCCTGTGCATTAAGACTTTTTGATCGTATATGATTACAGCTGCTACATATTATTATATTTACCTCTATATCGGATACACCCTGTATAGATTCTGCCAACATAAATTGTATAACAAAAGTGTACATTTTGTTGCAAGAAATGCGATAATTTTGTGGGAAACTTTAATACGAGTATATTTAACAACTTACTATGCGAAACTTTATAATTGTTTTAAAATTTACAACATTTTTTTTCTTCAGTGTAGCATTCTTAAACTCAGCAAAATTTTGTTAATTTAACACCTGTCGTTTTATGAGTGTACTTATATATAATTAGTAGACTAAAATACCACAGCATAATAGAATTCCAAATTTACATACACTAAAATAAATTTATGTAAGTACCTTGAAAATACAATACTTACATGCATAATATCGGAACGGGTATACACGTCTTACGGTGACCCTGACTTTTATCTTAATCTGAAGCGACATCCGATTGTTTGCCGCTCGATTGCTCTTACATACGCTGACACTAGACATCCATACAATACGTCTAACATAATAATACCAAACACCTCGAATATCCGCTTTATTATAACCGGTATTTTATGTCTTTATTTTTCTCTTTTTTAATTAATTTAAACGATAGCGTGTTTTTCCTTTTTTAATTAAAATTATCTTATATTGTCCCCAGACAAAGAAAAAAAATGAACGTCCGTAATAACAATAACCATTAACAATACTAATACATCAATATCGTTTTCGAATCGATTTTTAACGTTCTCGCAGGTGCTAGGGCAGGCCGTGGATACGCACGGTCCCCCGCGCGTAGAGAAAGAATCCGGTCTACTTGGATTCGTTCGTGCCCGCCGGCATGCAGCTGATCGCCCACGTCACCGATCTGATGAAGTACGAGCCCGCGATGCCGGTCACCACTGGCGTACCGACGCCGGCGACGCTGCCCCACAAACCCGGAATATTCGCGCCGGTGACGCCGCCTGGTAATAAGTATCAGAAGTGGCCGCCGTTCGCGACCACCACGACCACTAGGAGGCCCTGGTGGAAGCTGGGCGAATCGCCACAGAACGGAGAAACAGGTTCCTACTTGACGACGTACAGGTAAATCGCTGGAATAAAATTTATTTATTGAACACTAATTTTTTAATTGATGATGTTGATAATAAATAGGTTTTTATGATTTATGTATTATGATAATTGCATCTCGTAATAATAAAAGAAAATGTATGGGAGATTTAGCACAGTTTGTTGTCTACTGTAGTTGCGCTACTTAAATAGAGAGGGCGCGGACATGTTTTACGTTTTAAAAACTAAACGTAACAGTTTGATGTTTATTTTGTTTATAAGTAGATTTAATGTTTGTTTTTTAAATTTTTACTGATTTGTGGATTGTTTACGTTTTAGATTTGGCATCTTTAAAGCTGAGATAATAATACGTAAAAATGTATAGAGTTACAAAATGGCAAATTGGAGTCTGCACACAAATCTTGCAATCGCATAAATATTCTCTGTGTTTATCTCATAAAAAAATTGATGAACCATTCAAGGTATCACATTTTTGGAGTCTTATAAGAGCCGTTTTACACGTACGAGAATTCTTACGCAAATTATAATAAAATTTATCCCGAAAATTTTGGTGACAAATTTCGTAAGAATTTTTGTCGCGACACTTTCATGTCATTTTACAGAGGAATAAATTTTAACTGGAATTTTCACGATAGTTGTTATAAGCAGCGCATTTTTAAATAAATTGTTATTTGATTATGGTTATCATCGAAATCCTAAACAAATAGCAGTTAACTGATAAACCAGCAAAATATCGATCATAATTGTTTAGATTTAGGTTACAACTCGGAAGTGCAGATGGAAGTAACCTTATTCCTGTGTAAAACGACCTGAAAGAGTCGCGACAAAAAAGTCACAGAAATTGAAAAATAAAAAATGCAAAAAAGAAAAAAATAATTGTTAAAAATAAGTGAAAATTGGAAAAAATTTAAAAAAAAAATAAAAAATCTCAAATTTAAAAAACTAAAAAAAAATCATTAAAAAGGCATATAAATATATGTTTAAAGATTTGGAATTTTTAAAAAGTACTAAAAAGAGCTAAAAAGTTAGAAAAATCAATATTGTTTTTAAAGCAAAGAAAAATGAAAAATACAAAACTGCAAAAATAAATCAATGGAAAAATGTTAAAACCTGTTAAAGTTAAAAAATGGAAAAGTAGGAAGCTGTTAATAAAGTTATAAAAAAGTTAAAAAGAGTTAAAGTTTGAAAAAATAATATTAAAAAAATAAAGAAATGAAAACGTATTAAAAAATAATAAATGCAAAAAAGATAAATAAATTAAAAAAATGTTAAAAACCGTTAAAATTAGAAAAAAATAATTAAAAGGTTTGGGGAAAATTTAAAATTCAAAAAGAAAAATATTAGTAAAGGAATTTGAAAAAAAAACAAGTATGAAGAAGAGGAAAAATAGCAGCTATTAATAAAATTACAAAAAAAAATCCAAAAACGAAAAAAAAACATTAAAGGAATATATAAATGTTCTGTAAATTCCCATGTTTAAAAAAATTAAATAAATAAAAGATTTGAAAGGAAAACGTTAAAAAATTAACAAAAATAAAAAATGAGTTAATAATAATAATTATAATAGTGAATTAATGATTATATTTTATTTATATTTATATTATACATTTGGAATGAAATAAACGTTTCAAACAAAATGTTAAAAATCGGTTTAAAAAAATTGAAACTATTCTTAACAAATTTGAAGAAAAATTAAATTTGGCCAATAAATTGCGCAATAAATACCTAGGTGTAAAACGGCCTTTAGAGCCGATTTTGTTATAATTTGCGTAAAAATTCTCGTACGTGTAAAACGGCTCTTACAGCCAACTAACCTACGTTTGTGGTTTAATCTACAAACAGAAAGAGAACTTTTGCAAATACGATATTTTGAAATAAATTGTATTTAAGGTTTGTGAATGCATATATGTTGGATTGATTTGTAAAATACTTTTATTTATCTAACAATAATAACTATAAAATGTTAGTTGGTGGTCGATTTTCTCAATAGTATTTTATCTTTTTTCCATCATTTTTCATTTTGCTGGAAGATTTATATTATCTTAATTATATTAATAACAAACGTTTGTATTAACTTTGATTTTTAATTATATTTATAATATTATATTTGAAGTTATTTAATTGTGTTTTTATTTTAATTATTTAAATTTTAATAATATAATGTTAATTTCAATAACAATTCAATGAAGGATTCCCACTAAACAAAATTCGGTAACAGAGATGTTTCAGAGCTGAAACTATTATTATTACTTTGAAACGTTAAATGTAACGTGTATCAGAGAATATTTAGTTCATTTTAGTTTTGTTGTTTTTAAGATGTTGGTAACAGTAGAATAGTCCATAAATAGTAGAGTAGAGAGAGTATATATAATAGCTGTGTTAAGAAGTGTTTAAGTAGTTAATAAAAGAGCGTTTAAACTTTAAAATAGAACTGTGGTTTTAACATAATAATTTTACACGTGCAGAAACATTTTTGTAAACATGCGACATATCCGCCCTCAGAAACGTCTCGAAAGAAACGTTGCGTTTGAATACATTCCAGAAACGTAATTGTAAACATTCCAAGAAACGTTTTTTAAACGTAATCATTTGAATCATTTCTATATACCATGGAGGTAAACTGTCATAAGCCCATTTTTGTCCATTATGAAATGTATGCGATTTTCTTAATCTGCAATACTTAGACTTCGTAATAGACAAAAATGGGCTCGAAAAAGGGACCCGATATCTTCTGTCTCACTCGCTACTGCTCGCATCGTTCGGATACTTTTTTCTTCAAGTGTACAAACTTGAACCTAACCTTATAGGCGCTACAGGTCTGCATGGAATCCCACCCTAAATCTGAGCCCTAGTTAATCGATAACACATTATACACAGAGATTCAAAATGATTGTCAATTCCGCTCCTATAGATAGTAACAGGGTGTAAGTATATGCCGCGTGTTTGTAATGAAGGTTTGAACAAAGTCAGTGTTGGAACATAAGAAAGTAAACGGATCTGTCATAAATAAGGAAAACGTAACCTATATTTGAACTCGCATTATATAAACGACTATGGATTGGTGTTTCTGCTTGTAAAAATGAAATGTAATTAATTTAACTTTACTAAATTATGATTTTACAATTCAGTACTAACTGGTGTTTAACTAAATTTATTTATTACTTTAAATTATAACATACAATTAGTATAATTATTAAGTGACAAAACTGCATCTCTCATTCTTCTATGGTATGCATGCGGTTTCTATAGATCCTATTTTTTAGATAGCCAAACATGAAGTAATCTAATGGGGTTAGATCAGGCGATAGGTAGCCATCTTTGTGCCCTAACTAACCTGTCAACAAAAAACTGTTGAAGATATTGGCAGGTTTGTCGAGCAGTATGTGCTGGAGCATTATCGTGCTGAAAATAACCTACTTCAAGCTCATTTTCTTGTAACTCTGCAATAAACAATTCCAACATCTGTTGGTAACATTGGGCTGTTACAGTTTCTTCGAAGAAAATTGGCCCTATTATTGGTTGCCTGGACATAGCTAACCAAACTCCAACTTTTACGGGATGCCATTGCGTTTCTCGAAATTCGTGTGGATTTTCTGCAGACCAGATACAATAGTTTTATAAATTTATATAGTCTGTTAGATAAAACCAGGCTTCATCCGAGAAAAATAATTTGTTTAGCAAGTTATCGTCCCTTAAATTGTTATTAAACCAATGACAATATTCCAATCGCCTATCGTGATCTAATGGTAATAATTCCTGTATCGTAGAAACTTTATAGGGATGAAAATGTAACTTTCTTTTGACAGCTCATTGCGCTGAGGTGTATGATAAGCCTATACAATTATAAAATGTAATAAACTATTTCACTTAATGTTAATATTGATTTTTTACCTGTTTGTTGAGCTATTACCACAGATGAATTCCCTTATTTTCTTATAGTATTCAGAAATACTATTGTTGGTGATATTAGATGTAAATATAAACGATTTTAAAAAAATTATAAGATAAATAATCGAAAGGTACTACAACACGTACGCCAATGTCGCTAAATGTCAAGAAAATTCAGTTAATGTATGAAATTTGTATGTAGCTAACTTCGCTCATTAAATTGGTAATAAGTATAGATAAATTTTTCCGGAAAACAGTTTTTTTTCTTACGACAATCATTTTGAATCACATGGTATTTTAGTATTTATTTTATTTGAGGTTCGTTAAAAACCGCCCTCAAATTGATAAGTTACAGCACTCAATAAACATTTCAAATTTCATCATTGTTTTAATTATTTTTAAGGAATGGTTGGAGCTTCCACACAGCCATAGTGGCAACCACTACACCATTTCAACCAGAACAATCTACCTCAACGCCTGACAACGATGATATCGACTTATTGGGTCTTCTACCTAGCGATCTGTACAAGAAAGTCAACACCATTCCGGATTTCGACGACGATGCAGACGTATTCGGGCAAGTGGCCAAATTTTCCGACGATTATGACGACAAAGTGCCTCCATTCCTTCGGAAGAAACGGCCACCACCGACCAGAGCTTACGTCACATTGCTTTCACTGTACGACAATCTGAATAAAGAAGCTAAAAAATTGAGTCTAAACAAATATGCGGTAAGTATTTGAAATTCCAAATTCAGGGATAATTATTTATTTACATTATATTTATCGTATCAGGGTTACAGCAGGAGGACTTTGGAAGATTTGGAGAAATTCTCCAGAGGTACGTCTGCTTATCAACTCGAGAACATTCTGAACAAAATAGTGGAAAGACGTGATATAACGGAGCAGCAAATCGTCAAGAAGCTCACTACTCTTGTGGATGATTTAAGGCAGCCAGATAGCTACATAGTTGAAGCTCTGCGAGATATACCGGCTTTGGTTTACGATATAAAATTTTGATCCGTTAAATCCTGATGATTAATATAATATAAACTACCATTTATATTATATATACATATTGTACTTTAAGAAGAAATTGTGTAGATATAAAATTGTATACAAAATATGTACAAAATATTTAATTTGTATGTTGTACAGATATTCTAATAAACGTAATAAAAAATTATAACATTAATATCGTAGCTAATAAAATAATAATTTTGGATGTATCCTGTTATTGTAAATTTGTAAATATTAACTTTATTTTCATGAGACAATTAAAAATTTTTATCATTAGGTATAACTGAATGAATATCTATGAAAGTGAGTTTATTATCTTGATAATAATCAAATCTGTGGTAGGCCACCAAATATACGCTAAAAATTAAACTGAATCAGTTGAAAATGTCCACAATAATTTAATTAGTTTGGATGTTGACGTCAGGGCATTAAATCACTAATGGAGAATGTTTAAACGATTTCGTGATTTCTATTTTGACGTTATGTTTACTATAAGAAGACAGAAAATGTGAATAAACATGTTCTTAGGATGAGCGAACTCTTATCAACTACTCCTACGGGTCTACGGACTTAAAAAGTTGTGGAAATTTTAGTGTAATTCTAATAATTGGGAGAGGGGAAAAAAAAAGAGAAAAAAAAATTAGAGTTATTAATAAAGTTATAAAAAAGTAAAATTGCTAATTAATTGGAAAATAATATTAATAAAAGTTCAAACAAATAAAAAAATTATTAGCAAACTTAAAAAAAAAAAAATTAAAAATGGGTAAAAAATATTAGAAAACCAGAAACAATCTTCAGTACAAAAAAATAATAAAAAAATGAAAAATGCAAAAAACAAAAAATTATAAATGCAAAAAAAATGGAAAAAAAATGTTAACGTAAAAAAAATTAAAAAAATGCAGAAAATTTAGTACAAGTTTAAAAATGGAAAAAATTAAATTTAAACAAAAATTTAAAAAAAATTAATAGAAAATATTAAAAAAATGAAAAAGTGAAGAAATGGAAGCTATTAAAAAAAGTTATAAAAAAGTATATAAGTTATAAGGAACTTGAAGGGTTTGAAAAAGAATATTAATGAAGTAATGAAAATGGAAAAAAAACATTGGAAAAACATAAAATAAACAAATGCAAAGACTAAAAAGAGATATAAATGTTAAATAATGGTTTAAAAAAATTGGGAAAATGTTAAACAGTTTGAAAAATCAATATTGTTTTTAAAGTAAAAAAAAATTAAAAAATATAAAAATACAAAAGTAAAAAAATGGGAAAATTTTAAAACCCGTTAAAGTTAAACAATTACATTAAAAAGGGATATAAAGTTTGGAGAAAAATTAAAACACGTTGAAAACTGAAAAAATGATAAATTTAAAAAAGAAACAAACAAATATGAAGAGGTGAAAAAATAGAAGCTGTTAATAGTATTTAAAAAAAAAATGCTAAAAGAGGTAAAAAGTTTGAAAAACAATATTAAAAAAGTAACAGAAGTTGAAAAATAAAAAATACAAAAAACAAAACAAATAATTGTTAAAAATAAATGAAAATTGGAAAAGATTAAAAAAAAATTTAAAAATCTCAAATTTAAAAACCTAAAAAAAAATCATTAAAAAGGGATATAAATGTTAAACATATGTTTAAAGATTTAGAAAATTTTTAAAAAGTACTAAAAAGAGCTAAAAGGTTTGAAAAATCAATATTGTTTTTAAAGCAAAAAAAAAATGAAAAATACAAAACTGCAAAAGTAAATCAATGGAAAAATGTTAAAACCTGTTAAAGTTAAAAAAGTGGAAAAGTAGGAAGCTGTTACTAAAGTTATAAAAAAGTTAAAAAAGAGTTAAAGTTTAAAAAAATAATATTAAAAAAATAAAGAAATGCAAAAGTATTAAAAAAAATAATAAATGCAAAAAGGATTAATAAATTGAAAAAATGTTAAAAACCGTGAAAGTTAGAAAAAAATAATTAAAAGGTTTTGGAAAAATATAAAATTCAAAAAGAAAAATAGTAGTAAACGAATTTGGTAAAAAAAAAAACAATTATGAAGAAGAGGAAAAAATAGAAGCTGTTAATAAAATTACCAAAAAAAAACAAACTTTTTATCAAGTTTGAAAAACAATATTAATTAAAAACAGAAATTGAAAAACATCTTAAAAAAAATTAAAAAATGCAAAAACAGAAAAAAACATTAAAGGAATATATGCATAAATGTTCTGTAAATTCTCATGTTTAAAAAAGTTAAAAAAAAGATAAAGAAAAATGACGGATTTGAAAAAAAAAAAAACTTTTAGAAAAATTTAAAAAAGATAAAAGATTTGAAAGGAAAATGTTAAAAGTTTAACCAAAATAAAAAGTGTAAATTAATAATAATTATAATAATGATTATTGATTATATTTTATTTAATATTTATATTATACATTTGGAATAAAATAAATGTTTCGAACAAAATGTTAAAAATCGGTTTAAAAGAATTGAAAAAATCTTAACAAATTTTAAAAGAAGGTAAAAGAGTGGAGAAAAAATAAATTTTCAACAAAGGTGAATATTTTGAAAAGAAAAATGTTAAGAAAATTATAAAAAAAATAAAAATATTTAAAGAAATTCTATCAATGTCCAGAATCCTTCGGTGACATATGCACCAGCCATAGATTATTTCCATGCAGAAAACGTAAAATATGATATAGAAAGAATTTTATTCTATATATTGATTAAAAGTAATAAATTGTTTTCCTCCATATAACTGTAAGAAAAATATATATAAAGTTAACAAATTGTTTTAAGTTTTAGGTTAATAAAGTTTGAAAAAATTGATTCAAGAGTGAAAAAGTTTAACAAACAACATTAATTAATGAATTATTATTTTTTGTTACTTTTTAAATATATTTTCTACAAAAAAAAAATATTTGAAAAATAGAGAAGAATGAAAGAGAATGGATTTACTTACCTTAAAACATGATTCTCCATATATCCATTTTTCATTTTTTTTAAAGTTCTAGAGCTTTCCAGCAAAGGGTAAACATCATATTTCACCCCATTAGATGAAGAAAAAGAAATAAAATATTTCGCAATAATAAAGCGATAGCCTCGCTTATGAATTTTATTATTTATTTTGTCAAGAGTTGCGAAATATATTACACACAATTCATTCGTTCGCAATTTATTGAAAATCCTTTATTCTTTATAAACAATAATTCTCACAAATCACAATAAAGGCCTAGCAGCAGCATTCGTATTGTTAGCCAATTGAATAGTAGCTCCATATATCAAACCGAACAATGAACCCAATACCTCCATAAAATGAATCCCTAAATTTTCCGGAGATTTTCGTGCCTTATTATTTAATTCCTTCTCGGCATCCTTCTTCTGAGTGTTCTGCTCGATATATCGGCTACTAAACTGTTCCGTAGCAGTGGAGTTCCCATCAGCACCGCTAGCTTCTTCATCTTCATCGCTGTCAAAATCGGAATCGAAATCCGGGTCCTTGATTTCCACCATTACCGCTATTAGATGGATAAAATCGACTGACCAATTGTACGACGAATTGCAATTTCCTCATGATCTTATCGATCTTCTTCTGGAATAAATTGGGCACGGCTTCGTTGGTAGATTCGCTCGCCAAATTGTCATCTTCCTCGGCGTCCTGATACTTGGACAGTTGTCGCGCTTTGCTCGATTTACTCGTTCGCAAATCTTCGATATTGCTATTCTCGTCCGCAGGAGCGGACGCCGTGAAGACGGAAGAAGATAGCGTCTGTATGGGACGCGTCAGGAAGGCCTTCGTTCGAACTTGTACGATTAGCAACTGTAAGAAAATATAAACGAAGGGGGAAAAATGGGAAGCGTAAAGAAAACTTACGGCGCAGACGGAATAAAACAGAACTGCCTTAAATTTTAACATTTTGACTAGACTAACTAGACGAATGAAATCGAAACGCTTTTAACGTGCCATCTTATATGGGATTCCCACTCCGTGTTTCAACGTGCATAAAACAATGAAGGTGATGATCGTCTTTGTGTTTTAGGTGCGTTTTATTAGGTAACAAACGATCGATGACTTATCGGGATCATGACCCGCTTATATGGGCGAACCATTTTTTTTAATCGCCTCTTGAATAATTAGGTCCAGAATTTCGACAGTTTCGATAATTAGTGTTAATGGTTACAAGTGCTGAAATTTCTGACGTCGCTATAGTAAATTTTACGCCTGCTTTTTATTTTAGAGATAACAACACATCCTTTGTAAATTATACAGAGTTTCACACAAAAAATGCCCCAAGCTGTAACTCTGTTATTTATGTTCCGATTTTCAATAGTCTAGTACAAGTATGGGCAACCTTTGACATGTTGTGGGCATAGACAAGGATAAATATATAGATAGAGCTTACAGATGCGCAGTGTTCAGATCACATGGAGGCCGCCATTTTGATGTATGACAGAGTCGTAAGAAAATAATTTAAACATAAAACAAGTACGTAATGGTAATATTTTAAAATAAAAAAATAAAATAAAATTTCATCAAACTATGAAGCCGTATTTTACAATAACACTCAATGATCACTTTTGTTAATAAAATTGGATGTTCTTCAAGGAACTGTCTGTGATATGCTGAAATTACCAATACATATTCTTAATTTCTCAGATCAGCTGACTATTAATCCATCTGAAATAGAATACATGTCATGTCTATGTTTTGTGTCAACAGTGCAGAAATACCTTTATTCTTTCATATTTATTTTCTCTCAGATTCTTTGCAGCAGACGTTAACTGCAACAAGCACTCTTCACAAAGAAGAATGCAATAAAGTTATACCACATACCCATAACAAGCAGATTATAGTTGGCTCTTACTGATGGAAACTGATGTTGTCATCAGGGGCTACCAATCTACAGATGCTTTTACATCCCGGTACACAGCAAGACATTCTACAACATAAACGCTAATTCACATCTAATTATTCACAGTAATAATACCACACACTTCACTAAATGTTCTTGGTTCTCTTAACACTTAAACTCTCTTCAAATATTTTAAAAAATGGTCCAACGAAATAAATTATTTACTAACAATTAGTATTATTCAATAATTCAACTACACTTTAATAAACTACTAATTACTAAACAACTTTAATCGAAATAATAGTATAAATATGAAATGCTTAAATAGTACGAAAATATAAACACGCATAACCTTAAAAACAATGCGTTTTATAAATCTCCCAAACAAAACTACTACAACAACAACAACAGCTGATCTATACATCAAAATGGCGGTTTCTACACAATCTGAAAGTTCGCGAATGCGCAATGGTCTAAACTCTTTCTAATAGTTATATTCTTGTCTATGGTTGTGGGCCAAACTTTAGTGTGCAAATACGTTCGCTGGTCGCGTTTAAAAGTAGTGCATTTTAAAGTAGTGTTCATAATTTTTAGCGATAGATATCAGACATGAAATAATACGACAATGTTATTATAATGCAATTTATTAAAATAAGAAAATGAAATGAAAAAAATAGGTACAACATTATAATTAAATCGTGAAATTTGGAATTAATACAAACTACGAAAGTTAAATAGCGACAACGAAATCAATAAGACTCTTGAGCTTGAATTTGGGAAACTAATCCATCGATGTTTGGATGAATTTCACTGATACAAAGACGTAAAGAATTTTCCAAATTATCGTCAGTCAGCCTTGTACGATGTTTTGATTTATTAACTTTCATCATTGAAAAGAACTGTTCGCATTTATAAGTACTGCCAAATGCACAAATCAATCTTCTTGCGAATTTTCTAAGCTCCGGAAAATGGTCTTCTTCGAGGTATTTTTTATAGAAATCGCACAACTCCACGTCTTCAAATATGGATTTTATTAGGAGTGAATTTTCTTGAAGCTCGATCAACTCCATTTGCAAGTGTATTGGAACAATTTGTACATTTTACTTTTTGTTGGAGTAGCTAATAAATTGAAATGTCTTCCATATGCATAAGCAGTATTTTCATACGCAGAGAGCGTGGTGAAATGGTAACTGTTACCAGACAGCAACTGTGCCTCCCACAAGCGGATTTTGTTTAGAAACGCTTCAAATGGCTGTACAAATCATTTACTAACTGTCCTTGTTTTTGAAGTTTCAATTTTAAATCATTCAAACGGCCTGTAAGGTGGACCAGAAATGCTAAGTCACATATCCATTTTGGGTCACTCAATTCAGTGGTTTATCTTTTATTTGCATAAAATCTGCTATCTCATTATCGTAAAACTGTTTCAGCATTTTTCCTTTGCTTAACCATTTGACTTCACAATAATATGTTACGTCGTCATATTCGGCTGATATTTCATCCAAAAAACGCCTTGAACTGACGATGGTTAAGCCCTCGGGATCGAATAAAATTGATGGTTTTTACTACCACATTCATAACATTCTGGAGTCGAATGGACTTAGAACACAAGTTCTGTTGGTGGATAATGCAATGAAGGACTATCAAATCATCTTTTTGCACATTTAATTCAGTTGCTTTTTCATACAAAGTTCCGATGAAACCTTTACGTAAGCCGACCATAGAAGGTGCACCATCTGTGCATACACCAACTAATTTTGACCATGGCAAACCAAAACTTGTGAATACCTTTTCAACTTCATTAAAAATGTCCTCTCCTGTAGTGGTTCCTTTTAGCGGCTGTAAAGCAAGCAATTCCTCAGTAACAGTGAACTCTTTATTAACACCTCGAGTAAATATAGCCAGTTGAGCTGTGTCAGACAAATCGGTGCTCTCGTCTAATGCTATGGAAAATGATTCAAAACCAGCCATACGGTCAGTCAAAGTTGTTTCTATATCATTACCCATCATTTCTATACGTCGGGCAACAGTTCGTCTTGACAAACTAACTTTTTCAAATTCATTTTTCTTTTCAGGACACAAAACACTGCAAACTTCTAACATACACTCTTGATAAATTCTCCTTCGGCAAATGGTTTTAATGACTTTGCCATTTTGAACTAACTATAAAACTAGCTTTCACAACATTATGAAGTTGTGTTCTTTGTTTATGAAACAGTTGCTGCTGTTTTTCCAAATTTGCGGTAAGCTTCTGGATTTTGTCTTTTCTTATTTGTCTTGTCAGTGAGTGCAGCATAGGATGCTTAGTTGAGTAATGCCTCTTTATATTGAATTCTTTCATCACTGAAATGGATTCATTACACAGCAAACAAATAGGCCTACCATTGTGCAAGATAAAAAAGAATTCTTCAGTCCAATTTTCTTGAAACTGGCGACCCTCTGCATCTACTTTTCGTTTCTTTTCACCAGACATCATTTTCGTTTACTTTTCGTTCGATACACTCAATAACAAAATATAATTAGTAAGCACTCAAGATGCACACAAAGTCACAAAGCAAATTGACGGCACTAGCAGTTCGCTAGGATATCGCTTGTCGAAGTTATCACCTCGGTAGCTCAAATAGAACTGAACTAAAGTTCGGGCCATCCACCCGGCTATATAGGAAATCAAATGAAGGAATGATCTAGAATCGTCTAGTGTAGAACATTTGAGAAGCTATAATCTTTTGTTGCGCCGCCAGTGAGGCGGCAAACACCAAAGGCTTTGATGTTTGCCGCTTCACTCTTTGATGATCGCCGCCACTCGACTTGCTCGCTCACTTGATTCCGCAGGAGTAACCGACAAACACCATATCACTCGATCTTCCTCATTTGGAGTGAGTATGAGTAAGTAGCGTAATATTTTTTTTTTAATTGGGTTTTTCAAAATGTCTCGCGGGCCACATCAAATCTTACAGCGGGCCGGTTGTTGCCCACATATGGTCTAGTACCAAGTGAAATCGATTGATGAATACTACATTTGAGGCTACATTCATTCCTTTTGAAACGCCATCTTCAATTTTTTGCAATAATCATCGCTTTTTTTTTAAATTGCTGGGTACATGTTTTTTTTTTGCTACATTGGATAGAGATTTTTTCTGAATCCATCAATGTGTACTCAGTGACATTAGAGCTACACTCACTGAGAAAAATGTTTCAAGTAAACTGAGTTGCTGGCAATAATTTCCTGAGACGTGTATCTGGTCGATTTTGAACATGTATTTGACATTTTTGTCTGACAGAAATTAATTCGCGTAAAATCGGCTCATCTAAACAAAACAAAAAGTCTAAAATAATAAATGTAGTATATTTAGCGTATATATGTTTGTATTTACCGCCTTTTATGTACTAGACAAAACAGTAGACAACATGGCCGTATTAAAGGTGTGTTTCAAACAGTTTCAACCCAGCGTGTTTCTTTTATAATTTATAATTCCCGCCCTGTCGAGCGTGTAAATAGGGTAAAGAATACCACAATAAAAGTATGCTTGTAGTTAAAATTTAACTTATCATTTTTGGCCTGATTCATTTCATATGTCTGTCAGAAATATAGTAAATTTTACACCACTTGAATGCATTTCCTCTATTTTTTTTTGTCTGTTCATAATGCAAAAAGAGTAATGAAAATGTGGTTTAGTGAAGACAGGTTAGATCACGCTTGTCGCTTCCACCGTTAACCGTTAGACGTCATGAGATACCATTATAAATCTGCGAGCTCCCGATTCAAATCTCAAGCATCTCAAAGCTAATATAAGGGCGCCGTAAGAGTTTGCTGTATTTGCTCTGATGGTAATAAAAGATCGCTTCAGAGCTAAAAAAGCAATCGAGAGGAAATTCAAACTTAGCATTTGACAGGGGTAGAATTGTTGCCTATTGAGAAAAGTATTTGACTAGTAAATGTAGCCTCAAACGTAAGCTTTGTTCGTTAGTCACTTGGTGTAGTTCAGAACACAAAATTACGTGTTCGTTTGTGCCAGACGAATCGGGGATTCCAATTACTGATGTTCGTTTGTAAATCTAGTGCTATTTTGAACTGTTTTGAATAGTCCAATCCTGCACTTGCTCTAGAGAAGAGCAAGTTTGGGCAGTTTGTGGTAATATAGGTTATGGCTATGGTTATTTAATTGTGAACATATGATTGTAATATTTTTAAGATTTTACTTTCGGGCATTATTAGTATAGCCACATAACAGGGGAAGACGTGTACTGCTCCATATTGTTTCAAGATATAAACAATTACAACATAAAACAATCGATCAGCTTGAGGTTAGGATACGTACAAATACTGAATTACAACATTAAATCATGAAATGCATGTTCTTTTGTATCTATTTATTAGTTCTGTGCCGTTCAAATTTACCACCGTAATCACGTGACTTCAATTTAGTAGAGTACTCTAAAGCCACTCCATTTATGATAAACGAACAAAGCTGTAGTATTCATCAACCCATTCAACTCATTTCATTTGATACTAGCACACTATACATCTAAGGCTTATACTGTGATACTAGACTCATGAAATCGAAATGTAAATAACAGACTGACAGCTTTTTACGGCGTTTTTTTGTGTGATAGCGGATATGTATAATTATAGTAATTAACCCATTTTTTTTAATAACCGATAATATAATATTTTTTCTCTGAAAAACAGTGTTTATAGCTAATAAATAGGCCACCTAAAGTCACGGTTAAATTGCAAAATATCCACGCAAATTAATATTTAAAACATGCATCGACCCCTGTTCCACATTGAATACTAAACAGACGATTGCCAGTCAAGAGTATGTTCGATTTGGAAATCGGTGCGTCAATCACTAGGTATAATATACGTGTTTGAAAAGAAAACGTTGCGTATTATTAACAACAGATCATTTATTGATTCATACACATCGTGTACCGAGTCATGATTTTAATACTTGAGACTGCTATATATAAAGTCAAAGCTAGTCAAAGTAATATAAATCTCATAACTGCATATATATCTATATAGAATATTTAATTATAGTACATTACAAATATCAGCATAACTATTTTAATTTAATATTAACAACTACATCAATATACGATTGCACGATTATCTAACCATATTTATACTGGGTGTTTGGTAAGTGGATGTATTCGTTTAAATGAATCAGGCTCATTTATCTATTATTTATATTACAAGAGCATAATAGTTAAAATGTTGAATGAAATAATTACGTTCAGTATTATAGTCTTCGTGTACTCAAACGAATGCATCTATTTATCAGTCACCCGGTATTAGGTATAATGTAATGATAGTGTATATGCAGTAATATATGTAGCGTATTTTTTTTTTTTAACTCTGAACATGTGAATATTAACATTTTTCTATTTTTAGTTTCAAGAAGTCCGGTATGCAATACATATTTATGGAATATTAGAATACAACTGTTTTAAATGAATGATTTTTTTCTCCATTATTATTTTTGAATTATTAAATTCACGCGGATTAGAGCAGGAGAGAAGCGAGTTCCCGCGTTCGGTGCAAAAAGCTCAGTTCACGTACTGTTTCATAAATATTTCTCACAACACTGGCAGAAAATTAATACTTTTTCACAATGTATTTATTTTTTCTTGAATGATTTTTGTGATTTAAATACATATTTTTTTGTATATATTTAAAACATTCTTAATACTTCGTCTTAGCGATGTTGTAAAAAGTGATTTAATCGTTAAAAAAAAAAAACCAAAAAAATGCTTCATTGTTTCACGGCGTTGTACAAAAAGTAATTTCACGATTTAAAAAAAATCGCCTTCCCCCACTCTCGTCTTAAAACGAAAAAAAATTATAAAACAAAACATCTTAATACTTTTTTTCTTAGGGGTGTTGTAATCATTTGAAGGGTGCACGGGAATAACGATCAAAGTCCATATTCATACATTAAGAGAATATGAATTTTAAAGTTTGACACTTAAAGGTTATACACGAACTACATTATAGCAACTTTGTTTTCTACGGACTACGACCGTTTTGAAAATAATTGACGCGCATTATTATAATACTCAGAATTTCCTACAAAATGGCACCCTTATCTCATTTTCACAAAAAATGGACTTTGATCGTTATTCCCGTGGACCCTTCATTTACAATAGACAATATTAGAAGGCTGAAGTTAAGTTATGTATCCCTAGTAGCAACATTTAAATTTCCCGCAATTATTTTTAGTAACTTCAACATTGAAACACGAAATTACCAATGGTTTTGTATTAGATTACTAGTTATTTTGATGTCTTTCTATTGAAGTTACTAAGAATAATTGTGGGAAATTTAAATTTTGCTACTAGGGTAAGGTATATGGGCATAGTAATAGATGTATTATTAAATTAATTATTGCAGAAGTGTTTCAATTTTAAACATATTTAACATATTTCAATTTCAAAGATATTTAACATGTTTGCGAATAAAATTGTCGGGATTTGACTTCAACAATCAACGATTCTCATCAAACATTTCTCAATTCAGCATTGATCCCTCCACTCCAGCACTACAATGAAACATTTTTCAATTCGCATGTAATGTGCTTTTTAAAGCTCTCTCTTTACAGATGTTGCAAAAAAAAAAGAATTTATTCATTTAAAAGAAAATCACTCCTTGGTGTTCAAAAGAAAATTAATCCTTTCTGAAACAGTCACAAAACCTCTCCCCTCTCTTCCCCGGTAGGTGACTAATAGTCGTGACAATTTGAAGGGGTGTGTTCTAATATTCTGTAATATTGTATATGCAAAGTAATGCATTATCCTGACCGTTTTAAAACTTAACACAGGGCAACATAGTTAACATTGTTATGTTTAGAATTAAAAAAAAAAAGCTCACGATATATATTATTTAAGGCACTAATTTTGGATCATTGCGTTCTGTATGTACGCTATACGTATAAAGAAAGTTTTAAAAAGAATAAAACAATTTTGAATAAAGATATTATGAAAAATAATATTTTGTTGCTCTAATTCTAGTTAAAAAACTAATCATTTAATCTTCTTAATTAATAACAACCAATTGTACATTCCTCAATTTGCACTTAACATTATATATTCAAATATATCATACGTAAGAATTATTTGTTTAAAAAATTTCTGATTTTGCGAATGTTACGTAGTAAAAATATATTTCTTACATTATTAGACGTTTCACCAATGTGCGTATTTACTTTTTTGAATAATTTTAACAAAATGAGAACTGTAAGGAAAAGTGAACAGTCAGTATTAGTTTTCCAAAATAAATTTCATAGAATGAGAAATTGAATTGAAATGAATTAATTAACATGTTATACGAAACAAAACTTTACTAATGATGACACAAAATGACAAATTTTTCATTTACTTTGTTTTAAATTGAATATAAAAATTTATATTTGTGTAAAAAAAATATTATTTATTAATCATTCATTAATTATTATTTAATTAAATTAATTTAAAAAATTAAAATTATGTAATTTTTACATCATTAGTGAAATTTTTGTTTTGTGCAGGATGTTAATTCAGTTCAATTCAATTTCTCATTCTACTTAAATTAAATTGTAAAATGAATTTAATTAAATAATAATTAATGAAAATAATTATAATATTAATATATTATAAAATAATAATTTTTTTTTTTCACAAATACAAATTTTTATAATCAATTTACTTTGTAAATGAAAAAATTATGTAAATTTTCATAGAATGAGAAATTGAATTGAAATAAATTAATTAACATGTACGAAACAAAAATTTTACTAATGATGATGCAAAATGATAAATTTTTCATTTAGGTACTTTGTTTTAAATTGAATATAAAAATGTATATTTGTGTAAAAAAATATTATTTATTATTTTATATTAATAATTATTTTCATTAATTATTATTTAATTAAATTAATTAAAAAAATTAAAATTATGTAATTTTTACATCATTAGTAATTTTGTTTTATGCAGGATGTTAATTCATTTCAATTCAATTTCTCATTCTACCTAAATTTAAATTGTAAAACGAATTTAATTAACAAATAATTAATGAAAATAATTATTAATTTCATAAAATAATAAATATTTTTTTTTACAAAATATAAATTTTTATAATCAATTTAAAACAAAGTAAATGAAAAAAAATTAGTCATTTTTTCTTCATTATTAGTAAAATTTTTATTTTATGCTGGATGTTCATTTTCATTTCAATTCAATTTCTCATTCTATCTAATTTTAATTTCTTAAACCAATTTAATACAATAATAATTAATAAAAATAGTAATTAATTTCATAAAATAATTTTAATATTTTTTTACACAACTATAAAGTTTTATAATCAATTTAAAACAAAATAAATGAAAAAAATATGTAATTTTTGCATCATTAGTCGAATTTTTGTTTTATGCTGGATGTTAATTCATTTCAATTCAATTTCTCATTTTATCTAAATTTAATTTGTAAAACCAATTTAATACAATAATAATTAATAAAAATAATAATGAATTTCATAAAATAATAAAAAAAAATTTTTTACACAAATATAAATTTTTATAATCATTTTAAAACAAAGTAAATGAAAAATTTATATCATTTTACATCATCAGTAACTTTTTTTTATTTTATACTGGATGTTAATTCATTTCAATTGAATTTCTCATTCTATCTAAATTTAATTTCTTAAACCAATTTAATACAATAATAATTAATAAAAATAATAATTAAATTCATAAAATAATTAATAATATTTTTTTTACACAACAATAAATTTTTATAATCAATTTAAAACAAAGTAAATGAAAAATTTATATCATTTTACATCAGTAATTTTTTTTGTTTTAAACTGAATGTTAATTCATTTCAATTCAATTTCTCATTCTATCTAAATTTAATTTCTTAAACCAATTTAATACAATAATAATTAATAAAAATAATTAAATTCATAAAATAATTAATAATATTTTTTTTTACACAACAATAAATTTTTATAATCAATTTAAAACAAAATAAATGAAAAAAATATGTAATTTTTGCATCATTAGTAAAATTTTTGTTTTATGCTGAATGTCAATTCATTTTAATTCAATTTAATTTCTTAAATCAATTTAATACAATAATAATTAATAAAAATAATAATTAATTTCATAAAATACTAAAAAAATTTTTTTACACAAATATAAATTTTTATAATCAATTTAAAACAAAGTAAATGAAAAATTTATATAATTTGGCATCATCAGTAAAATTTTTGTTTTATACTGGATGTTAATTCATTTCAATTGAATTTCTCATTGTATCTAAATTTAATTTCTAAAACCAATTTAATACAATAATAATTAATAAAAATAATAATTAATTTCATAAAATAATTAATATTTTTTTTACATAACAATAAATTTTTATAATCAATTTAAAACAAAGTAAATGAAAAAATTAGATCATTTTGCATCATCAGTAAAATTTTTGTTTTATACTGGATGTTAATTCATTTCAATTGAATTTCTCAATCTATCTAAATTTAATTTCTAAAATCAATTTAATATAATAATAATTAATTCCATAAAATAATTAAATATTTTTTTCACAAATATAATTTTTTATAAACAATTTAAAACAAAGTAAATAAAAAAATTAGCAATTTTTGCATCATCATTGGTATTTTGTTTTATACAGAATATTAATTCATTTCAATTCAATTTAAAATTTCATTTGTAAAGCCAATGCTGATTATTTAATTTTCTTTACAGTTCTTATTTTGTTAAAATCATTGAAAAAACTAATGTGTACATTTGCAAAATTTCTAATAATGTAAGAAATGCAACAAAAAAAAAAATCATATATTCGCCATTACTCCAACATAATTCGCAAAAACTAGAAATTTTTCAAACAAATAATTTACCATACGAATAAAAAAACA
The DNA here is from genome assembly GCA_004143645.1 of Protaetia brevitarsis. Taxonomy (NCBI): domain Eukaryota; kingdom Metazoa; phylum Arthropoda; class Insecta; order Coleoptera; family Scarabaeidae; genus Protaetia; species Protaetia brevitarsis. The sequence goes on along the minus strand of RXPK01000055.1, from coordinate 689,162 downwards.
CAACAAAATACAGATGAATGATCCTATGTGATTAATGATAATCTTTTTTCCTGCTATAAATTTCTTTTGCCATAAAAAAAAAATTAAAAAAACAGAGGAGTTTACTATGAATAGTTCAGCACGTCTAACAACTAAAATGCAAATCTAAGAATATATATTTGCTCTGTTTACTCTACGTCTACTTCCACTTCTTCTTCCTCTTCTTCTGCTCCCTCCTCTTCCTCTTCATCATCGACAGTGAGAGAACCGTGCTTATGTCTCAATTCGTGATGTTTGCAGTGATCTCCCCTGGTAAAAGATTTGCCGCAAATCTTACAAACGAATTTCCTCACAGTACAATGCGTATACAGATGTCCCCTCCAGTTCAATGTATTTAATATGGCTTTCCGGCAGATCGGGCAATGGCTCTTGTTCATCTTGGTGAACACCTTCAAGAAATATTCGATATCTTCAGGTGAAAACTTTTTATTATCCTTCGAACGCTGGTTGTGTTCGATCTTCGCGTGCATAATTAATTCGTCCAGGGAGGAGAAGATCTCGTCGCACAACTTGCACGCATTCTCCATCGAGAATCTCCTGATATCCTTCTTGACTGTTCCGTTGTTGCCGTTCGCATCTTCGACCGTTTCCCCTCGCCTCGTCCTCTTTCGAATAGGTTCAGAAATATCTTTGCTTATACCTTCGTTTGCGGAATCATCAGAATCGATCTCGTGAATGTTGCTCAACTCCCTTTTTAAGGGATTATTCACGACGTCCGATGATTCAGTCTGCTTCCCGTTTGGGCTATTCGAAGGAATAGGGAGACGCTGGGCTTCTGATCATCCTCACTGAGGTGGGTCCTCACGCACGCCTTCATGTGGAGGCTCAAATATCGCTTGTGCGCGAACGCTCGACAACAGTACAGACACGGGTGATATTTGGCGCCATTATTGGCGTACACGAATTCGGGCACTTTCGTTGGACTCTTGGGGCTCGTCGACATTCCTTTCCGTTCGGACGGGATAAACGGAACTCGTCAAGTGAGCATAGATCGTTTTTTTTTTTGTATAGGTATACGTAAAAGCGCACTTTATAACCTACAAACGAAAACAAAAACAAACTAGTTTGAAGGTCGCATTCCGAGGGATTAAATTAACATTCTATCGCATTTCCATATTTTCTTAGGCGTACCTTACGAAAATCCACGTACGTAAACAATGACGCGCAAAAATATCGATTAAAGAATTCTAAAAAAATAATAATAATTGGTATGCAACACAACCATTTAAGAACTGTCAAATAGCAGTAATGCCAATCCAAATAGCAAATAGCAATATCCTTCCCGCCGAAATTAAAATCAAAAAGCAATTGCACCAACATACAGATTTATTTTGTAATTTATAGAACAATAAGAAATATAAGAAACCCAGTTACGCCATCTACATATAAAAGGTAAAATAAAGGAGTAAAAGAAAAGCAAAGAAAAAGAAAAAGTTAAAACCATATGCTGTGAAAACTGACTAACTACCGTTTAAACAGTCCCCAAACTACCGGCCCGCGGCCAAATCCGACCCCTGATGTTCAATCCGCGCCGCGCAAGTTGTAAGTACCAAGCGGTTAATTCAGCTATTGCCGATAGTTTTCTCACCCACAATAACCTTTACGAAAATATTGAACGGGAGGTATCTACATCTACTATCACGCGACTGATAGTCAACTGATGTCGCGTAAATAAGTCCGGTAATTCATTTACTATGAACCGCTTTCGGTTACTTCGCAATAACATTTCTAACCTTATTTAGAATGAAATTGAAATATTCATGAATAGATTTACGAAAAGCTGAAGAAGTGTGCCCAAAGAAGAGGGCAACACTGTTTTTCTGTTGATCTCTCAGTGTCAAGCGACTGCCAGATAAATTGAGAATATCACAATACGCCTCTTAAGGAGAAGCCAAAAAATGTCTAGTGGTAGTTGTTAGTTTTGATGAGTCAACAGTCAACAGTCATGTTGATACTGCCCTAGTATTTTTGGTTTTGTGGCAAAGCTTTCAATAAGTCATTGCATAATTCATCAAACACCTCTATCTAATTTTGCCTTATTGAACCAGTTGTGGCAGCGTTAACTTTTATGGCTCTCGCAAATTAACCATCGTCAGTTCGATGGTGCAATAGTGAAAAGTTTTATTGAGATTTTTGAAATCAGAGAAATTATTAATATTTTTTAAATGAGAAAGAATTTCTACAATCGTTCCGTCCATTAATAGTAATTTATTGCTTCGTTTCTTATCCCTCTCAACTGAACTTCGTCCTTCAAATTATTTTAACTAAACAAGATATTAACATTCGTTGAAGTATTACAAAAAATATTTCGCATTTCATTTCTGTGATCTAGATTGAATTAGAATTCCTAAAAATGGATCCTATTTTACTTAAAATTTTCCTGTCAGATGGTTTTCAAGGTGCCCAAATCTTCAGAATAGCAGTATTCGAACTACTGAGATGTGTTTTCAAATGCCCTAAGATAGTGGAATCTTATTTTTCTTGACATTCTTCATACACTACTATGGTTTGTCTTTTTTGTCTTTTTATGAATATATTTTTGGTTATTACGTAGTACTTGATTGTTTTATCAATCGTTATTCCAGCATCTTGTTTTCTGTTTCTTCAATGTACTCTTAAATATTTTAAATTTCTCATTTGCCTATTTTAGTATCATTTATTTCAATTTTAGTTCAACATTCTGTTCCCAGAATTTTAGCTTTGTTTCTATGTTTATTGTCATGCCTCTTCTTGCCCATGTTTCCTTCCATATGTTCAAATTTCTTGTTTTTACTGTCTGTTATTATTACCACAATCGCTGCAAGATTGCATTATGTAGCTATTCAATCCTCTCCAATTCTTATATCACACAAAACATTATTTAACTTTTGTTCGCATTTTGCCTCATTTTCAAAATGCGAACCAGATAAATATAATTTTAATATTTATATTTACTAATATTTAATATTTACAGCAATAATAATTTATGTAATGTTATTTATAATCCACCAGGTAAAATTATGTGACCATTTGGAAAAGTTAATAAAAATAGAATAATTAAAATAAAACCACTGAAGCCAATAGGGAATGTTGCAGAAAAATATAAGAATATACAGGGTGTTTTTGAAAAAAAATAAGTTTTGTAACTTTAAGATTCTTTGACAAGTCAGTAATTTTTAAACACCCTGTATTATACCACGGAAACTTTTTGGTACATTGTTTTCGTTTCAATAAAACACGGAGGAACACTTATAACACTTATAAAAAATATACACGTTAGAGTTTACAACCTGGCCCGCTGAACTTAATTTTCGTTACGATTTAGTCCTGTCCTAAAAAAGTTTGCCGACCCCTGGTTTAGAAGAATGATACACGATTTACAGTTTTATTTTTCTTTACTTGTCTATTACTCCTTTATTTTACCTTTTACGTGTAGATGGCGTAGCTGAGTTTTCTGGAAAATTTCCCCTTATTTCCGGATCATTTGTTTTGCTGCGTCCGTTTATTAAAATACAATTTATCTTCTTTCTTTTATTTTAAAGTGTAGTTTGTCGTTTTACAATATGTGTTAACAAGTCTTATACAATTTTATTCAATTTTCATTACGTGATTTATTTTTAAACTGTTTTTAATTGTGAGTATTTTATAACTTTCCTCTATTTATTTACTTATGCATTTTCCATTTATTAATTAATTATTTTCTACAATAATTTACACAATTTTATCCCTTTTATTCATTTCAACTTAAATCTAATTAATTCAAATGTAATGCTTGTTGATTTCTTCAACTGACCTGAAGATGCCCCTTAGTGGGTAAAACCGGTTGTTGTCATTGAAGAATTTGTGAGAAATTGGACCATTTACTTTCATTTACCTTGTTATAATTTACTCACACAGAGTCAAAAACCATGGATCATTATAATTATAATAGCATTGATTTATATGCATTTTCGCATATTTCACGAGAGAAAACGCGCGAATCAATTAATAAATTGGTTTAAAATTATAAATAATTTCAAATAATAAAGTCAACTGAAATGTTAAACAGCAATACCTTTGGAGTTAGGGCAGATAATGCAGTAAACTGTAGCACTGAGTACCGATGTACTGGTAAAAAGACGTCAATCTGACGTCACTTGCGCTAAAAAGAACACTTTAGTGTACACTACTTGAACTAGTGCAGCCAGTTGAGGTAAAAAGAACAAACCTATTTTACGAAAAGTACAACTCCATTCCTCGTCATTTTTCCAATATTTATTGTACAGGAAATAAAAAATAAACAAAAGAGAGTTAAGTCTAAAAGCTTATGCCACATTCTAATCAGTCGTGCGTTCAAGATAAATGCTCAGCTTCCTAATTATTTTTTTTTCTTTTCGCGATAAACTTACAAAGTCAGTAGTTCTAAAAATTAGGTGTTAAAACTATAATATGAATCAATTTTCAAACAAAACTCTACAAGAACTCGTATTTATTAAAATAAAATGTAATATAAAGGTTATTAATAATAATTACATAGGGTAAGTGCAATCGACATTATGTTATAGTTCAGTTCGTGTCCATTTGAATTTCATCTTCGTCTGAAACACACACACACAAAAAGAAAAATTAGAGCCAACATCTGAATATGATTTTATCTTTTTTCTAACCGTTTTCGTTGAACATAAATTCCTGTTGGTACTCCTTAAGGAACTGTACAGATCTCCCTTCATCTAAGAACAATTCGTAGGCCCTCTTAACGTCCTCCATTTGAACTTCAGGCGCTTTACGTTTCCTGGCGATCAAACTGGAGGTTGTTATTAGCTGTATGCCGTATCTGAGCGAAGTTTCCTTGGAAATACGCGTCAGAATCGTCAAAGCCTCGTCGGATAGTTGGCAATCCTCTTCTTCACATCGAATACTGTAAAAAAATAAAATATCATCGGAAAAATAATATGATTAAGAATCGGTAAGTTACCTCAATATTTCTCGCAATTCCTTTTGATCATACGGGCGGTGGGAACTATGATCATACGGTCTAGCAGATCCAGGGGAATCCCATGGGGCGACTTGTAATTGGTGCCTCTGATTCTGGTTATTCCCCTATTCGTGGCCATTATCACTATGGGGGACATCTCATTCTCCAAAGCCCTATTCAAAAAGGAAAAACATTCAATGTCCAACATGTGCACCTGAAACCATGAAACAAACGATAGATGGAGCACGATCGCTTTAAAATTACAAACAAGTCGTACCTCGTCGATAGAAGAGGACGCCTGGAATGATTTCCGCTTTTCCTTCCTCCCGCCATTCGGCCACTTTTCCGTTGATTTGTTCTCGCACCTCGGGTTTAATCTCACCCGTATCCCTAAAAAAATCGTGAAAAAAAAATGTACGCATATACAAAATTGTTTTTCTACAAAAGTTGTACAGAATTAAATGCTACATAACCTAAATATTAATTTTAATTATACTGGGTGATCCCGAAGACTGGGTCTTTGATTATAGCTCTATTTTTGATGTTAGGAAAAAAACTTTTCTACAAGAGTGTTATAGAATTGAATGCTGCATAACCTAAAAATATTTTCAAATATACCGGGTGTTCAGGAAGACTGGGTTTCTTCACTATAGCTCTATTTTTCCTTTTAGGAAAAACATCTTTTCTACAAAAGTAATAGAATTGAATGCTGCATAACTTAAAATTATTTTCAAATATACCGGGTGTTCAGGAAGACGGTTTTTTTTCATTATAGCTCTATTTTTGCTTTTAGGAACAAATCTTTTCTACAAAAGTTGTACAGAATTAAATGCTGCATAAGCTAAACATATTTTTAAATATACAGGGTGTTCGCGAAAACTGGGTTTTAGATTATAGCTTTCTTTTTGCTTTTAAGAAAAAATCTTTTCTATGCAGAGTTGTTGCAGATTTCAATGCTGCAATAACCTACAAGGGTGTTCCAAAAGTAAGAACAAAAGTTAAACTACTTAAAACGTACTGCACATTATGAAAGATGATTTTCAAGTGAATGGACCGACTTCAAAAAACCACCTTCCTCAAGTACCACCTTCCTCAACTCCTAGATGCGCAGCATCTAGTTAATAACACTAAAGTTTGATTAAAATGTATGTAACTGAATGTTGATTTACCTTCATTTCTGTCAAAAAAATATGTGCAAACTTATATAACCTTTCAAATGTAAGCATTTCACAAGTAAAATTTCTTTTAAAATATAATTACACTTGGTTTTTCTTTAAAAATGTCGAAGAACTAATATAAGTACAAGCACACATATTTTTTTTTTTCTATTTTACATTATAGTTAATAACACTAAAGTTCAATTAAAATGTATGTAACTAAATGTTGATTTACCTTCATTTTCGTCAAAAAAATATGTGCAAACTTATATAACCTTTCAAATGTAAGCATTTCACAAGTAAAATTTCTTTTAAAACATAATTACACTTGGTTTTTCTTTAAAAATGTCGAAGAACTAATATAAGTACAAGCACACATATTTTTTTTCTATTTTACATTATAGTTAATAATACTAAAGTTCAATTAAAATGTATGTATCTAAATGTTGATTTACCTTCATTTCTGCAAAAAAAAAAAATATGTGCAAACTTATATAACCTTTCAAATGTAAGCATTTCACAAGTAAAATTTCTTTTAAAATATAATTACACTTGGTTTTTCTTTAAAAATGTCGAAGAACTAATATAAGTACAAGCACACATATTTTTTTCTATTTTACATTATAGTTAATAACACTAAAGTTTTATTTAAAATTGTAGTACTTAAATGTTGATTACTTCATTTCTGTCAAAAATATGTGCAAACTTATATAATCCTTTCAATGTGCATTTCACAAGTAAAATTTCTTTTAAAATATAATTACACTTGGTTTTTCTTTAAAAATGTCGAAGCACTAATATAAGTACAAGCGCAGAAGATAGTATCGATATTTGATCGTCACAAGGGAAATATATATATAAGCAGGAAGTGTGTATATATATTAATAATATATTACCTGAGAATAGTGCCAAAAATCCATGAGCCCTGCTGTTGATTACATCAATTTCATGTAACGTAATCGTATGTACCACCTCCTTTCTCTTCTGAAGCTCTCCTTCGGGACACTGTACAAATCTGGTCTGTTGTCCAGTAGCATCATAATCTCTCGCCCGTGTAAATGATCTACCCAAACGTGTGATCTTCCCTGTGGCCTTATCAATAGTAATCACGTCCCCAGACTGTACCTTCTCCTTCAAGATGCTATCGATCATTTTTCCACCCAAATCGTAAACTGTTTCCATGTCTGTAGTTTTCAAAATCAATTTTCCCACCTTTGTACCTTCTCCGGTGGCTGGGCGTTCAATTTGCACCTCTACCACTTCCCCCTCTATTATTTCACTTTCTTCTCTATTGATATATAAGAAAAAACAGATTTAAAAATAACTACAAGAAAAAATAGACAGTACATACTTTATTCTGACACCTATACTTTTCCTTATCGCCTGCGTCAAAGCTTCCGTTTTACTCATCTCCAAAGAATATATTTCTGAACCCGCCATGCTGGTGAAAGGTGTGTCATATCCCAATGCCGACGCTAAAGCAGTCGCAATTGCAGTCTTCCCTGTACCGGGCTGTCCTGCCAGCAAAACTGCCCTCCCCGCAATTCTACCTTCTCTAACCATTTGTAAGACCACACCAGCTGCTCTACGGGCAGAAACTTGCCCCACCATCCCTTGTGAAACCTACATAATGCTCTTGAAATACTCTTCAATTAAATTTCACAGATATACATACGTGTCTCGCTTCCAAACTGTCATCTAAGCCTAGACCGCGAATGTGTGAATGAGCGCCAATACGTTCGATCCTAGTGATCTCGCGTACTTCTTGCACTTTTGCCGCTGCTGCTGCCTATAAATAATTAATAATAATAGTAATGTGTGGTGGCTGACAAAACTTCCCGGCATTTTAGAGGTTAACAGCTACATATGGGCAATGAATTAAATGAATCGTAAATAGGAGTGTCTGCTATTAATATAAATCATTTTTCAAAATACTTCATTTATTCTACAATAAATATACTCACTGCCATAATGTATGTTAAATTTTTAACAATTTTCAATTCGCATTTCACGATTAGTGATCAAACAAAATGCAGGCAACTTTTAAAAAATTAAAAACTAAAGATACAAACCGGAGTTAAGTTGGTATGGTCACAGAATACACAGAAGGTACAACAGCTGGTTTTTCTATTGTTTACCAGGGCCAGCATTACCGGGTACTGATTTTTTTAGTGGATCTATAAATGTCTATTATATTCTACAAAAAAAAAATCTATTGAAAAATCTGGAATAGTATAACACGTTGTATATATCGATAAAATATAAAAACTTGCATTAGTAATATGTACAGACTGGTTCACGTTGAGAAGGAAGTATTGCTCTTATGGAGATAGTACCCAACGATGCCAAATCTATTTAAGTACTTAATTTTTCGTATGTTGTCGCGCTGAATAACTTGACGAATTTCATGTTGGCGCTTATAAATGTCAATTCAATGAATTTTGTTTGTATTTATTGGTTATGTCCCACTGTGTACCATAAAAAGCAATAGAATAATATTGATTGTATGAATATTTATTTCACATCAAAATACTCAACACAAATAATCCTTAATAATAATAATAATAATCCTTATACCATCATAAATAATACCATAAATAAATATTCTCAAATATAAAACTAATGTCTTTTAGAACATACTTCTCAAAAAATTAGGTCACATATATACCTGAATGTATGCTGTTATAATTACATATAGATACCTATATGTAATTATAACAGCTGTTTTAATTGTGCTTACAAACAATAGACAACACAAATGACGGTGTTAGTCGTTTTTATAAATTCAGATTAATTTAAAATTAATATTAATAAGTAATGTTAAGACATGTGACACAGAAATATATTCGAAATCGAGAAATGATAGGAACAGGAAACAGCGAATAATGCAGACATTATCATTACCGACAGCCATGAAATAAATCTGGCAACAAGTCCCATGATAGAAGGAGATAGACACATACGAGTAGGTATAAAATAAAAAAGGATGTATATGGCCCATAAGAATAATACTTCTTTTAAAACTTGAACTAGACTGTAAACGAGAACAGAAAATGTTTGACAAAAAAAATATCGATACAATTAATTTTCTCTGGATTTTCCAATGCAGATATACTGAAAATATAAATGTTGAACCGACAACACTATCCAGGAGTTTAAGAGAGACAGACGGTGAATAAATATTTGAAACTCAGGTAAAATTTCTTGAAATAATATTTTTTGTTATTAGTAGTAGTGCTTGTTTTGTTTCTGCAAAAATAAAAATCTTACACTAAACACAACTTTAGAACTAGAATTTTCTTATTTTTTAATTAGTGAGTGATTTTTTCTTTTATTAAAAAAAAATCTTGGCTTTCTTTATAGTTAGATAACTTCAGACTGAAATATATCCAAATTTTGTAAATGTTAATTATACCCATTTTTATTCTAACCCCTTCAATTTAGATATAACTCCGATAACAATAAAAAGTAAAGAGATGGAGATTTATAAGATGGCGATTTAAGTCTGCAGCACAAATTCTACCATCGACTACTGTCCTTTCTATATATTCTATGCTGTAGTAGTACTATAAAGATTTGACAGTAATAAGTTGGCGCTACGTTCGTACAATCTAACCTATATTTTTAACCACAAAAAAAAAACTGACAGAAATTCAAATATAAAGGGAAGTACATACATAATCTGGAAAAAACAAATAACAAGGATTGCCGAACGATTCGAACATGAACACTAGTGCAGAGAATTTATATTCTCAGTGTCATAAAGTAGATATTTTAACGGAAAACGGAGCAACGACTTCCAGAAATGTTTTGATAACATTAACCAAAAAATATCATCCAAAAAATCATTTGGTATTTACGAAAATTCGTTCGAAAAACGCTGATTTAACAAGTGTACTTTTACAGGAGGTAAAGTTGAGAGACCAAAATGATTTCGCTTTCAATTTTACAGCACTTATAGATTGGATCGAATTTGATAAAATGAAATGTGAACAACATTTAGAAAATCATACGAGGAGTTCCATTTGCAGTTTATAGATCTATTGAAGCAAACGTTGGTGAAAGAGATGTAAGTATTAGTTGTTGAAATTGTTTAAGGGGTCTAATGCTCTTAATTAAAGGTTATTAAAGCTGGAAGAGAGTAAATCAGGATGTAAAATGGTATTTTATGAGAGAAGTAAAATAAAGGCACTTATATTTTTAATTGTGGATCTGTTGTTAACTGATCAAAAAGATGTAATTAATGAGATGATCACGAATATATGGCAATTAAAGGAATCTAATACCAATACCACTTTCCAGTTGCAAACAGTTAAAGAGCAATTGAAAGAAAAAGATGTTTTGTTGAATAAAGCATTAGTGGCGCATCGTCGTTTAGAACAGAAATTCATTCAGGTAATTAAAGCCGGTAATTAAATTAAATAATCATATAAATTATTACTTTAGGATCTAAAGCTTGTGGGAAATTCCTTTGTAGAGAATATTGGTAATGTAGAGAAACATATTCTAAATAGGATAAATAATTTAAGTAGGCAGTGTCTTAAACTCTTAAATGAAATAAATGTAGTGAAGAATGAAAACAAATATAGGGAGAACGTCTGCTCTCAGACCCTCTTTCAATTGGAGCAATTTAAGAGGGATAACGAAAGGAATTACAAAGTTATAGATTCTTTAAAGGCGGAAATTGAAGTTTTAAGTCGTCAGAAGAGTCAAAATGATAATACCACATTGGAGTTGCGGCAAAATCTTACAAAGAAAGATGAAGAGATTGAGACGTTGAGGAAACAAACTGTTAGTATTAATATTTTGTTTTAAACTCTTTTTTTTGTGTTTTGTGAAAAAATCGTGATTTTCCAGGTAGAATTGCGGAAAGATATACAAGAGGCCACTGTCATAATCGCCCAAAAAACGAAGACTCACAATGAACTGGCCAGAGATCTCGTGCAAGCAAACACCATGTTGGTTAATTTCAATAAACAGTATGATATCGTCTCCAAAGAGGTGAAAAACGTTTTTTGATTTTTTATTATTATTATGTTTGTTTCATTATCAGGTGGATCATCTGAAGGAAGTTGTTAAAAGTAAAAATGAGGCTTTAGCGGATCAAGCTTTACATATTAATCGTTTGAGAGACGAATTTGATGGTTATAAAAAGGAGTGTAATGTAGAAGATTTGCATAGTTTGCGTGGAGAGCTGATAAAATGTCGAGAAAGGATAGAAGAGCTGGAAAAAAATAACCGAGAAGCTGTTAAAAGTAAGATATTGTACTTGATTGTGTGTGGATTCAGATTTAGTATTTTTTCTTTTTTGTTTCTAGTTAATGGACTTTTAACGAAAAAATTAGCTAATGGTGATAATATGGTCATTAATGCCAGAGCGACGCAATGGATGCAGCCGAAATAATATTAATTTCAACTTTTATTGTGTTATATGTGTATATTGGATTAATTAGATATAACGAAATATATTTTTTATGTCTTTGTTTTATTTGTTTATAAGGAAAATAAAAAATCGGTTTTAACCATTTGTTGTAAAACTTCAGGACTTTTTTAAACCACATACACATTCAAAATGTTTTTTTTTTCTTTTTCTACAGATTAAGTTCTCTCATGAAAACATTTGACTTAAAATATATCTCTATTGCTTTATATTATTTTGTATTTTACATGAAATTTTTTTTGTTTCCTCGCTCAGCAGAACTACAATTACAAAATTATAAGTGCAAAAGTAGTGTATAAACATACATTAAAAAAGTAAACAATTTTACCCATTTTTTTTCTTTATTATTTAGTTAATATTTGTATTTTTATAGTTTCAATCATATTTGTGATATAGTAACAAGTATTTATATTAATTTTCATTTCTTATTATATTTAGGTTGTTTTATAGCATAATTATTTAATTGTATATTCATTTTACATGTTGTTTTGATCAGCATAGGTAACAATTCAACAAAAATTTTAAAGATAATAGATAGTATATGCACAGATAAACACGTTAAGGATGCAATGAAATTAAATAAAAAAAAAACTATAATTAATATGAAGACATATTGACATTATGGCAATTCCTCTCATATAATCAAAATAAAATTTCCCGCAATTACTTTTTGGTAATTTCAACGTTAAAACATAAAATCACCTACCATTTTGACTGCATTAATAGTTCTTTTAATATCTTTACGTTGAATTCATTAAACATTATGGCGGGAAATGTCAAATTTAATTACTAGGGGCTATTTGCGATAAAAATATTATAAGAAACTATTTTCTTGATTTTAATATTTGTAAAATCCAAAGTAAAATCTAATCTTAAATTATAGTTTATCATAATTTAATATAGTAAAACGCAATTTACTTCAGAGGTAGGAAAAAAGAACTTAAATTATTTTGATAAATATTATTATGTTCTCATCGCGGTATAACAAAGCAAAAATTAGAATGTTTTTATATTACTTTTGACTCCTCTAACAATAAAACACACGTTAAACTTAAATATTTAATTCCACTGAATAATAACACCTAAAAATAGGGTCACTCCCTTGTACCAAACAACTATGCCATTTCTCGTCTCTCATTTCAACCGCCAAAAAGTGCACACTGCTGCCAACCTTTAACCTCTAAAATCTCCTAACTAAGAGTAGTTGCAGTAGTAGATCAGACAGTCAAATGGACAAATTCAAAAAACAGATCCAGTATATTAAGAAAAATTCATGATTAAAAACGATAATTATCCTCTGTATTCTATAAACAAAATTATAAAAGAACGATTATGTAAATTATACGATAGAGAACACTAATACTAATAATAAAAGCAACTGTTCCTTTTATATTTCAAATAATCAAATTTAAATTTCCCGCAACTATTTTAAGTAACTTCAACGTTGGAACTTAAAATTATCTGCCGTTTTATTCTTAGTTATTTTAACACTTTTAAGGTTTGTTCGCTGGTGTTACACTGGCTACACCGAGTAGCGAGTGTAGAAAAAAAGCGTTCATTGGGGCTAGTGTAGCTACACGGGCGTTGTTCGTTGGAGTTCGTGTAGCCGCACTCGTGCAGCCAGTGTATACACTTCTTACTCGCAATCTGGAGCAGGAGTGAATAGTGTATACACTGGCAATAGCGGCGCGAAAGCAAAATATTTCGTATGATACTTATCGTAGTAGCGTGATAGCTGGTAGGCATTCGATAATAAAAATGAGCGATAAAAATGGTAGACCAGAGAAATGTTTATAAATGCAAAAATTTAAAAAAAAAACGATGAAATGGTTAGGCGTTTTAATTGTAGATAATTGTTATATGTACCTATATATCAATTGAGCCACAGCCATCTACAAAAAAATTGTAGATGGCTGTGGTAATACTATCCATTTATATTTATATTTAATTGCACATATATTAATTACGCCCTACGCGTATGTTGCATGAACACGAAAATCCGTTCGACCGTTCATTGGTACTTGCACCAGATATTTTGTACACTTACTCTACACCAACTTACATCTCACTACTCTGGTTGACGTAAATTTACACTACACCATGAAATCAGTGTAACACCAGCGAACAAACCTTTACTTTACAGAAATAATGGCGGAAAAATTAAATTTGATTGCCTACTAGGAATAGATTGCATAGATCCCTTATTCCTTATATAATTTTAGTTAATCTTAAATAATCTTTCTCCGGAAACATTAATTTCAAATTAAAGTAAATAATTTTAAATCATGTTTCACTAGTTTCAAATAAAACGCACTCTTTAATAACAAGTAAGACTACATCAATTCACTGTAATACAATCATTACACTGAATTGAATATGAATTGAATTCCGAAATTAAAGGTAATACGAACACTTGCTGTTACGTATTACAACAAAATTGAAATATGAATCTACTAAACTGAAAAAGACATCAGTTAATACTGTCAAAACCTTTTGCAAGTTAATTATTGTTTTATTTAACCAAACCATACTCCAACCCGAACTTGTATTGAAAGAAATTGCGAATACTGGCTAAATAATAAGAATAAAATAAAATCAAGAATTTAATTTAAATTTTGCTCTCTGCCAACTTTTAATAAACGAAATCATGACATTTCGTTTTGATTTATTGTCGTTTCTAAGTTGGTCAGCTCTGTTTCGTATTGTTTTGACTTTTGTGCTTTTGTTTTACACGTTCTTTTTTTTTATGACATTTATTTTTTTTACCATGCTCTAGGGCAGTTTTCTAAGTTTCTAACTCGAAAATCGGATCAAATATTATGAGAACGGTAACTCTCGCCCCGTCGAAATGGTGATCTTGCAGCTGGAAGAGCAGGTACACCGATCGCGACGACATTTTGAGGTTATGATACACGCATTTACCGCTACAATTTTGCTCGTTTTCTTCGCAGCCGCCGCTCATACAGGCGATATTCGCCGGAGAAGTGGACGCCGTCAGGAAACTGTTAGAATCCAAGCAAGATGTCAATTACCAAGGTGCGTTATTTTACGTAATTCCCTTTATAACGGTGTATTGACAGGTGTCTACGTTGCTTCGCAGATTTCGAGAAGCGGAGCGCCTTGCACGCCGCCGCCTTTAGGGGCGATGCCGCCATGACGAAGCTTGCTCATAGAGCATGGCGCCAGGGTGAATACGAAAGATTGCAAGTGGGTCACTCCGTTGCACAGGGCGTGTTATTCGGGCTCGGAGGAAACCGTTACGATTCTCTTGAACAACGCGGCGGATACTTGCGCGAGGGATAGGTTGTGGCAGACGCCATTGCACGTAGGCAGGCCCGCTTGTAATTCGTTGGAGTGTGTCTCGTATCTTCTCGATAGGATCCAAAATCCGAATGTGACTGACAGATCGGGACGGACGGCGTTACATCATGCTGTTTTGAATGGGCACAATGATATAGTGGAATTGCTGATATCGAGGGGTTGTATAGTGAATGCTTGTGACAAAAAAGATTGCAGGTATGTATTGTTTATAAGAATGTTTTCATTGATAGCAGACATATTAATCTAAGTATATGGTAACTGTATTTTTCAACTAGGACATTGGCATACATTATATTATTGATTATTTATGTTTATCAAAAGTAGGATTTTAAAAGATGATACTGAACTATTGTTTGATTATACATACTTAAAAGAATTGTAAATATTTCGTAAAAATTTATTTTTCATTCATGAATTATTTTAAAGAACTGTTTATATCACATTTCGTGTAGTTAATTAATTAAATGAATATGAACTTTTATTCACCATTTAATTCAAAATGTAAGAATGTACAGTGGAAATCTTGAATGTTTGTAGTTACGTCATATTTGCTTATGACGTATGCAGCGTCTGAAACAAATTCAGGCACACCAACATTGTTTACAATAAACTGTACGAAATGACAATTGGATCATCATCATTGTCAAATTTAATGAGGTTATACGCAGTTTTAATAGATTTTCTTTTATAACTGAAAGGAATGGTTCAGTTTTTAGTCAACGTTGCGTTTTAACAACAATCATGAGTAATGCAACCAATAGGATTCTAAATGGTGAACTTTTCTATTGACAATGCTTTCGTGATCAGACTAAGCTTATTATTAAATGTGTTCTCAATGAAATAATGTAGTTCTCATATCAAAAACCTATTTCCAAATCAAAATGTAGAAAATATTCAAGCAATATAAAAGTATTAGTTAATATACGTTACCCAATGATTAATTAAACGAAAGATGATGTTTTTATTTTATCTAGCAGACATAATTTCTATACGAATGGTATAATACCAAACATAATATTGCAGTAAATTAAATTAAAGTATGTCAATATTTGAAAGAAAAGAATAGTGAAATTAAAAATATATTTAATTTGTGTCTTCACTCTCATCTTCTGATCCGCAATTAACTGTCAAACAAAGTCATGTTTGCTTCACATTGGTACCACTCTTAATTATTTTCCCTGTGTGATTTAGCAATTTTGCCAGGTGTCTGGTGTACAGCTGTCCAAACTTTCTTGCCACATTCCCAATACTTGTTTATCGCCATAACCATTACGACCGAAATGCTTATTATAATATCCTTTCGCATGTGCCCATGTAAATTCGATGCATTGAAATCGCAGTGATACAGAGGAGTCTTGAAACTTTATGCCGCATGTGCTCGAAGTAATTCATCAATAACAAAATCTTAATCATAAATTACTTTACGAACATCCATTTTATTTCTCTCTGAACACATCACATGTTTTGGGCATCAATCGTGGCTTGTACAGGCTGTTGAAGCACTCGATGAAGAAACAAGCAGATATAGCTTCCTTCTTGCGCTTTGTGTTGTAAGATGATACCCATAGAAATGCCCAGAGCATTCGCAACTCTCTAACAATTTGTATGTAAGTTTAATTTAATAATAACCAATTACAATTTACCTCATGGACCGCATCAACGGATATTAGAAGACTTCCATTTCGCTTTCCTCCTCGAAATACACTAATAAACGACTGACCACTCTTGGCACAAGAACTAAGTCGTTTACCGGGCAGCTGAACTGTACCTAAAAAAATGTTTTAAGTCTTTGTATGTTTCTTTAACACCTCTAAACTTACCACAAACTAAACGATTTACTTCACTATAGCTCTGAAAAGAACTTTTGGTAAAAGAAATAATAGAAGTAAATAAAAATTCAAACCTAAAGAAGGGTCAATAAACAGTAAAAAGCAGATGTCCAAATGTCAACGGAGCGGTAAAATGGGTTAAAATGGCGTGGTTGCATGCACTGAAGTAAACATTATGGAAGGTCTTATTTACGCATTACTCGACCGTATTCTACCTCACTTCAACTAGTTTATTGATACTTCATAAAATATGGACGTATAGCTTAAGTAGCTACGACTTATGTTATATACTTCTATCTCGCTTGTCTATATGAATGCTTCCAATTTTTTGAAACTACGCTTGTCTTTACTTTACCGACCTGTTAATGACGTAACTACAAAATTCATGACTTCGTCTGTAACAATTGTTGAACGTCAAGAAAGTAGTTCTCATGTTTCAAACGTCATGCAGATGTCGCTATTTACAAGAATCTGGTGTAACATTCAATTCAACGTAAATTTGAATGATTTGACAGGCCGTATGAAGCAAGCTGTCTAAGTTATCAAGCAGGTCGTGGATTGTACAATAGGTGAACATCAAATAATAATAATGAGTTTATTCCAATAATTTTTACATAATACATTTATGTAACAGTAAATTTAACAAATGCATAAGTAATTAACGTTATTGGAACATTCAGAAGAGTGATATAAACCGCGCTTCTGTTCTTCCACCAGATCCCTAAAAGGAGTTTAAAGAAACTAAAAATAGAAACTTGCCTAAAAATAAAATATAACTAACTTAACCTAAATTTAATTCGCTAATTAATTTTTTGTTGGCTCAAAATAGAATCTCAAGTTGTGCCATTGGACTAAATTTTTTAAAAATATACATTTTCAAACTTCTTTTCCTTTAAAAATACTAATCTCACAAATAAGAAATCTGTAAATCCATTGTAATTTAAAACTTTTCTTTCGAAATAAAAAAAATGGGTTCCCTATTGACTGACAATATAAAATCTATATTTATTTAGAACAGTAATGTTGAATTAATCAGTATATTATTTGATATTATTTAATTCTTAATAAATCTCCTGTTTGTGTACAATTTTACTGTTCATTATAATTATCATCAGCATTATAATCCTCTAAAATTATTACTTATTTAAAAAGAAATATGTATTTACTTCATCAAAGATTATTACATTTTGTAACGAACGATTTTTAAATTCTAAAACCATTGCGCCGACCAAATGGGGCTTGCTATCACAGCGTTTTCTGCGCATGAGGATATTTTAGTCAGTTGATATAATACTTTTGATGTGAATATTCGAAAATATATATTAATCTGCATAAAAGAAGAATAACCTACGAATGTATTTGTTTAATTATATTTAGTGTGTTAAATAAACGTTAAAATTTACAATTTTCATTTTATTAAATTTATTTGAATTAACAATTAATAAATAATTGATTGATACAACATTGCTGAATGTATAGTCATGTTGTTTGATATAACTATATTTCAATTTTAATATTTAATGTAATTTGCATCGAACTGCAGCACCGAATACATTCACCAGATTATTGGCTCTAGGTGTTTCCTTATTAATTTCTTTAATGTTGTGCGCCATTTCTGCACTGTTTATCAACGTTGTCAATTGAGTAGCACTTCAAGAAGAACTTATTTTATTCTGTATTTTCAATAGTACAAGTTTATTCCCAGTGAACCAAATTCAAATTTCCCGCAACAATTCCCCCAAACTTCAACATTAAAGCATGAAATTACCTACGATTTTGTATTAGATCAATAGTTATTTGAATACCTTTAAGTTGAAGTTACTAAAAATAATTGCGGGAAATTTGAATTTGGTTCACTGGGTTTATGTCATATTTTAAACTTTATTTTTACTGGAAATGCTTAAAAAAAATTGCTGCTCATTTTACCAAAGAGACCCCCCCCCCCTTGGCAAAATTAAAATTTCTCACAATTATTCTTAGTAAGTTCGACATTGAAACACGAAATTATCAATGGTTTTGTATTAGATTACTAGCTTATTTTGATGTCTTTCTGTTGAAGTTACTAAAAATAATTGTGGGAAATTTAAATTTTGCCAAGTGAGCTTTTTTTGTGTTCTTAGGAAAAATGTTTTTTCCAAAAGTTTTCTTTACCGATAAATTATGATCTATTTCGAAATGCTCCATTAAAAATTTTTTTTGCGTAATTTCGACAACTGGATTGTTGCCCCGGTTGCCTTATCTAACACAATTACTGAATTTAGGCAATTGTGTTAGGTTAAAATTATTTTTTTTTTTAATATTTGGAAACTATCTGGATTTAGGAAGACCTGGACAGGAAGACACAATTACTGAGTTTAACCGGGGGTGGGATGGGTGCTACCCCCGGTTGCCTAAATCCAGTTAGTTTCCTAAATCCAGATAGTTTCCAAATATTAAAAAAAATAATTTAATTGCCTAAATTCAGTAATTGTGTTAGATTAGGCAACCAGAGGTGGGGTTCCAAATATTAAAAAAAAATTGTAATCTAACACAATTACTTTGTATTCACAGTTATTTCTTCCATTTAAACATTTGAAGAAGGCAAACTATATGCCGAAACCGGTAGTGGAATAGACAATTTAAAATATTGCTAATAAATAATTATTCTAAATAATTAGGAAGGATTTATTTCAACACTCCAAGCAAATTTCTTTCTTTTCTTTTGTGATATTAATTGAATTAAAAAATTATTATTTAGCGTTAGTTAATTAACAATTAATGGAAGTATAGTGGCTTATAGTCGTCCTACAATTATTGTTATCCTTTATAGATACATATTGTAATTTCAGATCGACAAAACAATCGACAAAACAAAATGAAAAAACAACAAAACTTAGCAAATATCTTCACGTTAATAATGAGATTTTCATCTTAAATTCTTATTCATTGATATTGTAGATTTTTGTGAATGCGTTGGTGCTAGATTTGTCACTTCTACGTTGATGTGTTTAAATAACAAAACACACAAAACCCTTTTTTTTGTAATTTCATATATTTACATAGTAAGATATTTACAAATGTATTGTCGCTTGAAATGTCGGAACAGAACTGCTTATTAAAATATGGTTTTGAACTAGTAGTCCCTTGTTACACTGACCATTTTCCCTTGGTGGGGTTACAAAAGTGATTGCGTGTGGTGTACGAAGGAACTCTAGCGGTCGTAAATTACAAATGAAGAGGGTGTCTGACAGAATAAAGAAAGAATCGAAAAAGGGAAAGATGTCTTCACTATATTAACTTCTTAGAACTGAAGAAACTTAAATCTAAATATGGGGACGTAACAAAACTAAACTACGGAGCCGGGTTAGGACAAAACAAACGTATATAATTCTGTTCTAAACAGATATTCTTCCACTTATTAAGTATATATACGACTTTCTTCGCATAATATACTGAAGTCATTAGGTTTGACCAGTAGCACTGATGATCCTTGGTAAGGTGAAACATATGTATGCTAATATCAACCGAGTGTTACACAGGTTTTTAATGTGACGTAATTATTTACATTTCATTTATTTTTCTCAATCAGTTATATCTTCTTTTACATTGGTTACGTGTTTCTTTTGGGATTTCTTCTCGAGTAGACCTATACATTGGGCCGCCTACAAAGGTCACGCGGATACCGTGGAGATCCTCTTACGACACGGAGCCGATATCAACGCCAAAGATCGGACGCAATACACTCCGTTGCACGTGGCAGCCGCAAGCGGTAAGTGTATTAACCCTCTTTCAATTAGAATATGCATAAAATCCGATGATTTAGGTGCTGTGTCCGTCATAGACGTCCTAATAGGAAACGGTGCGGACATAGAGGCACGCAACGCTTATGGAAATACCCCACTGCACGTGGCCTGCTTGAACGGTCACGGTAATCTAGCGGCCGAACTAATTGAATATAAAGCGGACACGGAAGCTCTTAACTACAGGGGTCAAGCGCCCTTACATTTGGCGGCTGCGAGCACTCACGGGGTCCACTGCCTCAATCTGCTACTCGGTTACGACGTGGACATCAACAGACAGAGCGCGGACGGTCGGACGCCCCTCCACATGACCGCCATCCACGGTAGATTCACGCGCAGCAAGACTTTGATAGATAGGGGAGCCGTGGTGGATCGCGTCGACAAGAACGGCTGTACGGCGCTGCACGTCGCCGCACAATACGGTCACGAGTTGCGACCAACACTTTGCTGTCGTACGGGCGGATCCTAACAGGAAAGGGTAAGATTTCGGTCGATTCAATTAAATTAAATAAATAGTCAAAACATCAATTATATTGTTGTTAACGATGAGCTGGGCAGTGATGTGAGATTGGAGCAGACGCTTATTCCGTGGTGGTGTGCCTCGAGGCTCGATCTTTGGCCATTTATATTTCTGCTATATGTGAACGATTTACTATAGATAGTTCCTGGACTTGTAGTCGTCTTTGCCGGTAGTAACTGACCCAAAAAATAAATAAATAACATTAATTGAATTTGATGCGATAATAAATAAATAAATAAATGACAAAAAAACTCCAGACTGTGGCACTGGTAATGCTGCAAACTTCTCCTAGACCCGTCACCATAAACTGCACTAAACTGGATATACGTTCCAATAGCAAAGCTATCACCATCAGTTCAGTGTTATTGCTGATGATGATAGCTTTGGTATTGAAACGTATATTCAGTACAGTGCAGTTTGTGGTGAGGGGTCTAGGAGAAGTTTGCAAATAAATAAATGTCAAAATGACGCATTAGTTAACATTTTTTTCTCTAGAATCATTTTCTTAAAAGAGGCGCTACCTACTAATGCAATCAAAATAAATTCAATGAGATGGTTAAGAAATGCAAGGGATTTGTTACGATTTTTCCTTTCGCTTACCTCGTATTCGTTTGTGTCGAGTTCATCTGCTTCTCGCTAGCTCTTTCCGACAGGTTTCTGTAAACTCGATCCTTCTTACCGTGAGAGATGCTCCTGCGTGCTTGTAGTTTTACTAACGGAGCATATTGTTTAGTTTTGGTTTTTGAATTGTATTTCTTTCCCCTGATAGAGCGGCCTTGTCGGTGTAGCTTTTGGTTTCCTGAGTGTGTTTATCGGACGCACAGTTAGAATTTGTATCCTTTATTTTTCATTTACTTACAGATAGATTCTTATACTTAAAACGGTCTTAGATTTTCGTTTAATTCTCTTGAATTCCTCGCTAAGCTAGGTTGTTGACATTCTCGGTAGGGTTAGTCAGTCTGTTTTGACAGCACACGTATTTTCCACGTCGGTATTATCGGTTTCGCGCTCGATTTCGTTTGATCGATCGCTGTTTTCATCTGGTCCGCTTATCTGTGTTTACACTTTTCGACGTTAGAGGGCACCTCTATGTCCTTATTCTTGTTTTAATTGGTTGTCTTTACTCATTTCCGTTTTCCTGTTTCTTCTTCGGAGTGGAGAGACGGATTCTCACTAGTGAATCTGCCTTCCTTAAGTATTTTGATATTTTCACAACATTTGTGATTTTATTGGAAGTTTACTTGAAATAGTCATTGGCCGTATCTTCGCTTGTGGTTGAAGTGGAAATTTCGTGATTTCGACGGCGGATGTATCTGATATTTTGGGATATCATTTGAGAACCACGCTCGCGTCCTACCGTAGGACTGTCTGCTATTATCTCAATATTTACTGTCTATATATACTCGCCGTTACCGTTTAATAATACTGAGTACCATATATTCTCTTTTTGAATTGAATGTTAAATCTAACAATAAAATTTTAATTGTCTTGTCAGTAATCTCATCCTTTTTTTCTTTTGTATGGGCTTTTGCAAACCGCTTTACCCCTCGATTTTAATTTTTCACCGTGGATTCCTGCTTATCTTGGGTGTATGACAGGCTAAGTAAACCTAAGCAGGTGGCGCCGAAATTTTATCCGTCTGGCTTCTTTGGGTCTGTGCGACTATCAACCCACTCCCTCGCCGACGAGCCGGCTGGCACCCTGCATGATTGCCAAATATCATCCCTCTTATTTGAAGGTTGGTAAAGCGGAGGTGCATCACCTTTTCTGTTCTTTTGAATTCTTGCCTAGCGATTTTTCCCGGTACTCCACCGTCGCTTTCAGTGCCCGTAAATTAGGTAACAGCTTTTGTTTTTCTAATCTTATTAACACATTTTTTTGAAAAGAAGTAGGAGGTATTTGCCGATTGAGGAACGTCCTCTTTCACCTTGACCGATTCTAAGGTCAGGTCAAGGTCAAAGAGGAGGACAACTTTGACCCAAGCGCTTATTAGATAGCGCTAAGGATAATATGATATCAATACGGGTGGTGACCGTACGCAAGAACATCTTAAAACTAATGTACACTAGCGTTCACAAGTAATGGCACTGCACTATACTGTGGCACTGTACAGTCCGTTGCAATAGAGAATGGTACATGACGTCACATGCGCAATGAACGAAAATTGGTAGCCGATGCCTTGTTGCTAGGTGACAGACAGTGGTAGCAGGCAGCGGGGCGTAATTGACGTTAGGCTTCGCGCAGCTTTTGGTGACGACACGTACCATTCTCTATTGCAACGGACTCTAATTAAGTAATGTTACACCATTTTCTTTTGCAGGTTTGCCGGTAGGACCCCGCTGCACATGTGCTGTCTCGCGGGATACGTGGAGTGCTGTCGGGTATTCATCAAGGCGGGTGTAGATTTGAACGAACGCGACGACAGTGGGAAGACGCCTTTACATTGTGCCGCCCACAAAGGGTTCGTATACTCGCATCTATCTGAGCCACCTTGTAGGATTATCCACCCTTTACTTGCAGGGCCGTAGAATGCGTGGACCTGTTGGTCAGCAGCGGGGCGGATTTCAAATTGTCGGACGACGTGGGCAGGACGGCGTTGCACTACGCGGCCGCGCAGGGTTTCTTCTTTTGCGTGTTCACGCTGGTGGGCGTCGGCAGCGCCGCCAACCAGGTAGATCAGGAGGGTTGTGCCGCCCTGCACTTAGCGGCGGCGTACGACGTGGACGGCCGATGCGTCAACTATCTGATCGAGCACAAGGCCGACCCGAAACTGAAGGACGGCAAGGGTTTCACGCCTATCCATTACGCGGCCGCCGGGAATAACGCCAACGCACTCAAGTATCTGCTGTACGCGGTCGGGAATAGCTACCCCCTCTACGGACCGGATATGCCTTCGACGACGCCCATGCACATAGCGGTCAGTACTGTAATTAGTTATAATTATAAGTAAAAGTCAATTTTATAATCTCACTTTTATCTAATTTACTTTACGCCAATATAACAGTCAGTACCTAGATGTGGATTGGTACCACTGCGTTTTGACAACTCAACCCAGTCTTATCTGTCACTACTAATGCAATGTCATCTGCATATAAAATGATTGTAACTTTGTCATTTTCAAAGGAAAATCGTTAATATAAAGTAAAAAGAGTACAGGACCTAAAATCGATACTTGTGGCACTCCAGCATTCATGGGCAAAACTTCGGAAGCAAAAATTTTTGAAGGCAGTATTGTTGTTGTGTTAGATATTAACATATTGGGTTCTATTTCGCAAGAAAGACTCAATCCAATTAAAAACAATCCCTCTAATGCCATAGGCCTCTAATTTATTTAAAAGAATATCATGACAAACATAATCGAATACTTTACTTAAATCTAAAAAAAATACTCGCTGGATAGATACACTGAGAAAAATGGGCTAAGTAAAGTGTTTGCTTGATAAAAAATTATTTACAATAGATAAAGTTTTACTTGGAACTATTCTCGTCAATTAATACCTGCAACTAAACCCAGTTTCCTGAATGCAAGTTGTTACTGTAAATAGTGCTTTTATTAACGGCTATTACACAGCGTACCTGACAAATTTGTGGTAAGTAAGTCTATGTCAATGTGAATATTTTGATCATGATTTTTCGTCAATAACAATTAAAAGAGGAATAAATTTACCGGTAAAATTGAAGGGTAGTATGTGCCTACTGGTGCATCAGCTGATAGGTATCAGCTGTGTTTACAGTTGATAAAGCAAAAAAAAAATGAACTTTTACAACAGTCCTCTAGGCAAATTAATGTCTTCTGCTCACGATGTTGACATCTTAACAACATTGGCTCGCAGTTAGGTTATTTACAAAAATAAATTATAACTTTCGCATTTATTGACAGTTTTGTTTTCAATTCCGTTTGTGTTAGTGCTGTTGGTATCCGATTAAATTGTCCGGATATCCGGATCCATTATCCAACTCTTAGATCCGGATCTACTATCTGGTACGGAGTAGAATTAAATTATTAACCAGCTCAACATTAGTGTACGTATTATATATGTACACACTAGGGTTGCCCCTTTTTATATGAATTCAGCGAGGGCAAAACTGGGGCAGGAGATATCAGGCCGAAATTAGTAGATTACTGGAATAATGAAATGATAAGTCCTTGCTATATATATAAATAAGCCCTTGCGAGAAATTTCTCAGTCTCAAACGAGGACAATCCTTGCGAAACGAGGAAGGGTGATAACCCTAGTACACACTGTAATGGGACGCCTAAAATTTAATTTATTTTAAACTTAACTTATTATTTGTTTCCGTCACAAAAGATATTCGATTTCATCATATTTAGGCAAACACCTAAACAGGTGGTAATTGTACCGTATTTTTAGTACTATTTAAGCTGAATATGTGTGTGCGCCGTGACGTAAGCGGCGTCATGGGAATCTCGGAAGAATAACAGCTCTTTGCGCGAATCTCGCGATACGCACAACCTCTCGGATCGGCGGACAGTCGAAGAAAGCGCGCGGGCGCGCGTAGGAACATTGCGAACAAGGCGAAGTCGGCACCCAGCGCTCGAAGCACGCGGACCTGCTAAGTCGACTCAAGGGCGATTGTACAAGGACCCGCCATTAGGTGCTGGTCACACTCAGTTATATATATTATAAAACGCATCGCGTAGCGAGCTGTTAGGGCATCGCGATAGCAAAGTGCATTGGTACCCGGTTGTATTTGTTATAAAAGCACATCGAGTAGCTAGCTGTTAGGGCGCCGCGATCATAAAAGTGCCTATTTCTGTGTTGAATCATCGTATACGTAGCTGCACCGACCAAATTTCCAGACGATATCGCTGGATGTGCCGAAGATCACACCGAACACGCCAGACCACGCCCATAACCGAAAACACAAACCGCAAGTGTTACCAGTCTTATTTTAGTTGTTTA
This sequence comes from Protaetia brevitarsis, assembly GCA_004143645.1. NCBI lineage: Eukaryota > Metazoa > Arthropoda > Insecta > Coleoptera > Scarabaeidae > Protaetia > Protaetia brevitarsis. The sequence goes on along the minus strand of RXPK01000055.1, from coordinate 663,219 downwards.
TTATTTGTAAACTCGAAAATTATAATTTCATTTATTGTTTATTTGAAATTTAAAATTCAATTCAGTTAGTAATTTGCAAGGGGCCTCATTCATTCATTATTTTTCTATCGCTAAGTAATCTTTGTCTACCAAGTAAACATTTTCTTTGTACATTATTCTGCCTTCATTGTTTACAGTAAAATATTGTAAGGGTGAAATCAAATTCTTTTATTATTTTTATGTTATTTATCATACAGGCTGGGATTATATTTCCAATACTCGTAGAACCGCATGACCTAAGAGCAGTTATTTTGATCGATAAAATAAAGGATTCTCATGCTAGCTTTTTGTTTATTTCAATTAATTAATAGATATTATTATTTACTAATTTTACGACGCCCAATAAAAAAAAAAGATAACATTCATAAGTAAATTAACAATCCATTATATTTTGACGTACAGAACGGAGCAAGATAAAACCTGTTCCATTAGAATCTAACGTACAAGCGTAGGCAGAGATTAAGACCCGTCACAATTTGTGGCTCGCAAACATGGGGACGATAAATTGACCGTTACAACAGGTATAGAGGATCCGCATCTGAGATTTCGGATCAGAGGTTTTGGATATCGCGAATAACATTTAAATCCGGATAACAGCGCTAGTTTGTGTGTATTGCGTTGTTTTGGAGTTTGTTTTTTGTTAATTTTTCGTACATATAGCATTAAAACTGACAAAATACATTATTTCTCTTATTATTTGATTTCCTTTTTCTTGGTTTTAGGTCTTTAATATTAAAACATGAATGAATACGACGACGACGTTTCGCTTTATTAAAAAGCTTTTTCAAGTAGATAAAAAATAAATGTAGAAATTGTAAATTGTAAATAAAAGTTTTTGTTTAATAAATGACAAAATTGTTGTGTTACTATATGTTTGAATATATATTATGTTTTATTTAAAGATTGCATTTTAAAATAGGCTGTTTGATTATTGTTTTTAAAAATTGTAATAAATAGTTCTTTACAAATTTTTATTTAGTTATAAAATTAAATTATATAATTTTGTGAAATATTGTATATCGGTTTTATCATTGACTGCATTTTTATGTTTATAAATTTGAATTATTTCAAGTATATTACGTGTTTTTAAATTTTGTTCCTTGTTTAAAATTGTTACGTTGTTGAAATCAAAGGTGTGATTTTGAGTTATTTCATGTTTTTTTAAAGCTGTAAAATTTTTATTGTATTTGTGTCCTTTTATTAAAATAATAAATATTGCATGGTTTCACCTATATATGCACCATTACAATTTTGACAGTCTATTTTATAAACTATGTGTGATGTTTTACTTTTTTCAATTTTTGATTTTAATTTTGAATAGATTTGTTTTGTAGTTTGTTTGTGTTTTGATAGGCAATTTTGTAATTATATGTTTGAAAAATTGATTTATTTTTCGGATAAATGTTTAACATAAGGATTTTTATGAATTTTGTAATTGTTGGGTATTATTTATATTTTTGTTGATTTATTATAAAAAAGAAAATTCTTTGTTTGAATATTTTGTTTATAGAGAATTGATAATTATTTTTTCTAGAATTTTTTGCTTTGTTAATAGTATCTGATCGAATAACTGGACTTGTAATTTTATTGCTCTGTCAGCTAAACTTATAATAACACTAACTTTTTGAGATAAAGGTTGTGAAGACTTAAAATTTAGATAACGTCCAGACCATGTTGGTTTAGTATATCCATTGAGTTAAAATTTTGTTATCTTGTTGATGAGTTTGAGGTCTAAAAGGTAATGCTATTGTTTCTTCGATTTCAATTGTAAATTTTAATCTTGGATGAAGGAATTAAATTTTCAAGTAAAACTGGTATATTTTTTTCTTCTAACGCGGTTATGCAATCATCTACATATCTTTTGAAAAAAATTATTTCAAAATTTATTTTATTTAAAATTTTTCTTCTATATATTCTAAAACAATTTGTGCAATGATACTAGAAATTGTGAACCCATGCACATCCAAAAATTTGTTTATAAAATTTATTTTTGTATTGGAAATATGTTTTTGTTAGTGTTAATTCTACTGCATTAAATGAATTCTGTGATAGGTATGTTTGTAAAATTTTCAATTAATTGTCATTTTTCATGTTATAATTTGTTTTGCTAAGTCTAATGGTGTATTGTGTATAGCGATACTACATCTAAGGATATCATTTTAAAATTTGGTTTTATTTAATGTTTCTATAAATTCTTTGAATTGCCAGGAATCTTTTATATAGTAATCATTTTTGAATGCTATTTTTAAGGAATTGCTAAAAATTTGAATATATATATGAAACCATGAATATTTGTAAAATAGAATAAAAGGATACAAATAAATAAATCTTACAGCTATAAAAAAACATGAAATAACTCAAAATCACACCTTTGATTTCAACAACCGTAACAATTTTTAAACAAGGAACAAAATTTAAAACACGTAATATACCTTGAAATAATTCAAATTTATAAACATAAAAATGCAGTCAATGATAAAACCGATATACCATAATTTCACAAAATTATATATTTAATTTTATAACTAAATAAAATATTTGTAAGAACTATTTAATTACAAAATTTTAAAAATAAATAATCAAACAGCCTTTTTTTAAAATGCAATCTTTAAATAAACATAATAATATATTCAAATCATAGTAAACAACAACAATTTTTCATTTATTAAACAAAAACTTTTATTTACCAATTTACAATTTCTACATTTATTTATATATGCTACTTAAAAAGCTTTTAATAAAGCGAAACGTCGTCGTCGTTATTCATCTCATGTTTTTAATATTAAAGACCTAAAAACCAAGAAAAAGGAAATCAAATATTATATATACATGGTCAAGATTAAATATCAAGCAACATAAGTAAGTCTTGTATTTGTTTGATCAGTTATTTTTTTTTATTTATATTAGCAATTATTTACACCTGCTTACTTATGTCAAAAAATAAGAGCCCCCCACGTAAGTTATCACGAGTCGCCACTGTTCCCGACTCTATCATTTCAATTATTTCCCGCGAACTAAATATAAAGAAATTGTAATGTTAAAAATGTTGATTGTCGCAGGCACGCAACGGTAACGCCGAAATATTAGAGAAACTGATGAGTTGCATGCCGGACCCGAACATCAGGGACGAACACGGCTGCACCCCACTCTTATTGGCGGCGCGCCAGGGCTACGCCAACTGCGTCCAGATGCTACTCCGCTTCGGCGCCAAGGTGTCCGTCTGCGACGACACGACAGGATTCTCCCCGGTCCACCACAGCGCCAAGAACGGTCCCGTCCACTGTCTGGCCCTCCTCGTGGACAACGCCGAGGATAAGGCAGTCATAGACCGCCCTGACGACCTGCGACGCACACCGCTCATGCTGGCCGTCTCCAATTCGCACGCGGACTGCGTGACGACGCTGATCAAGTCGGGAGCGGACGCTAACGTAGTCGACGGCGACGGTCACTCGTGCCTGTTCAGGGCGGTGGTGACCGGTCAACATCACATCCTACAGATGCTGCTGCCGCGCAGCGCGGTCGTCAACGAACGCGAAACGCACGGGAAGACGATATTGCACGTGGCGACCGCTTGCGGTCGATTGGCGTGTGCTTGCAGAGGATTTTGCCTTATATGAATGCGGAGGCCAAGGAGTCGACGGACAAGCAAGGGTGTACGGCGTTGCATTGGGCTTGTTATAGTGGGAGCGCCGATTGTGTGACCGCCCTCTTCGACGAGGGCATCTTTCAGAGGATAGAGGGGAATGCTTTTTCGCCGATCCATTGCGCGGCGTAAGTTTATCTTGTAGTATTAGTAGCAACTACTTTTTTTTTTGTTGTTGTGGTCATCATAATTGGCTTTTAGGTAGCAATAAATGAAACTCGAATGCCGTAGCCGGGCAAAGTTTCTTAACTTCCAAGGTTGCCTCAAGCCTAAGCTTGTAGATGTGGTAGATGTGGGAGGGTGCGGTATGCGATCGGTTGGTTGATGTCTTCGCGAGCCCTCTATCAGTCAAACATATCTGTCAACTCTGTCATATCATAAAAAAATTTCCACCATTTGACCGAACCATTATCCCTAATATCTGTTTCGCGCCCGGGCTAATTTAACTCCTTAGTTAATGCTCTACCTTCCATACGCGACCGCTATCCATCTAAGTAAGTGGATATCCAAATAGAACATCCCCCGCAAATCCGAATCATTAACCCTACCGTTTCTACCAAAAATCGTCGGACATACCTGTCAATTCTGTCATATCATAAAAAAAATCCATCATTTGACCGACTCAATACCCCTAATATGTTTCGCGTCACGGCCAATTTAACCCCTTAGTTAATGTTTGAGTTTCCATACGCGACCGCCATTCATCAGTGAGTGGACATTCAAATAGAATATGCCCCACTGTATCTACCTCACCACATTCACAATGCGAATCATTAACCCTCTCGTTTCTACCAAAAGCCGTCGGACATATCTGTCAATTCTGTCATATCATAAAAAAAATTGCATCGTTTGACCGAACCATTATCCCTAATATCTGTTTCGCGCCCGAGCTAATTTAACTCCTTAGTTAATGCTCTACCTTCCATACGCGACCGCCATCCATCTAAGTAAGTGGATATCCAAATATGCCAACTACCCACCGCAATCAGATGCGAATCATTAACCCTCTCGTTTCTACCAAAAACGGTCGGACATATCTGTCAATTCTGTCATATCATACAAAAATTCCATCATTTGACCGACTCATTACCCCTAATATGTGTTTCGCGTCATGCCCAATTTAACCCCTGTAGCTAATGTTTGAGTTTCCATACGCGACCGCCATTCATCAGTGAGTGACATTCAAATAGAACATGCCCCACTGTATCTACCCCACCACATTTACAATGCGAATCATTAACCCTCTCGGTTCTATCAAAAACCGTCGGACATATCTGTCAATTTTGTCATATAAAAAATTCCATCATTTGACCGACTCGTTACCCTAATATGTGTTTCGCGTCACGGCCAATTTAACCCCTTAGCTAATGTTCGAGTTTCTATACCCGAGCGCCATTCATCAGTGAGTGGACATCCAAATAGAAGATGCCCTGCTATATCTACCCCACCGCATTCACAATGTGAATCATTAACCCTCTCATTTTCTACCAAATTCGTTGGACACATCTGTCAATTCTGTCATATCAAAAACTTCCTATCATTTGATTGAATTGTTATCCATAAGAGCTGTTTCGCGTCACGGCTATTTGTTTCTTTAGCTTCCATACGCGACCGTCACTCATCAGTGAGTGGACATTCAAATAGAACATGTCTCGCTGTATCTACCTCACCGCATTCACAATGCGAATCATTAACCCTGCCAGTTCCATCATAGATCGTCGGACATATCTGTCAAATTATTACTTCTTTAGGGTTGATATTTTGCAAAGAATAATTAATAAAATATTCATCCAGTATAATTTGTAGGGCAAATAAGGAAGAAATTATGCTGAAGTAAATTTCTCAGTGTACTTACTCGACTACGGTCTTTGTCGTTCTTTCCATTTTTTTGTTGAATTAGTAATGTTTCAACTGTATTAACTTGAAACTAGCGCAGTTAATTTTGAATATAACACTGTTCCCTATTTTGTATAAATATTTTTTGCGAATTTCGGTATACATATGATAAATCGGAAATTCACTAATTAATTGTTATTATTTTATTTGACTCAAAAGGGCTGGAGAAGTTGACAATTTTTAACGAAACGTTCCTAATTAAACAAAAAATGGAAAGAACGATGATTGACGTTTAATTTACGACATAAACCGCAATAAAATAAAAGTAATAAGTGTTTATTATGATATATGCCTACGAAAATTAAGATCCGTGGGCTCGGAGCGGTGTCTAGAGCTGTTGTGCGCGCGCTACGGTCCCGAGATAGTCAACCTTAAGGATCACAGGTCGCGGACGCCTGTTCACGTCGCCGCCCTGCACGGCAACGGAGATTGCGTCAAGTTCTTGCTGGGTCAAGGAGCGGACGTCGACTGCCAAGATGAGGACGGCAAGACGCCGCTCATATCAGCCGCTTTCAACGGACGCGCTCAAGTAATCGGTTAGTTAGTTTTCATTTCTTTACGTATACAAAGTCTATACCACCGTCACTCTTCATTGAATAGACATTCAAATAAAACATACCCCGTTACAACTACCCCATCACATTCCAAATGCGAATCATTAACCCTCCCAACTATACACGTCTCGTATAAATTCCCATTCGCGCCTAACACAATGTACCGCCTAATTCTAACTAATAACTAATTGCAATGATCCGTTATCAATTTTATTCTGACACGCTTGACATCTTTAAGGAATCCTCGTCGGCAACAAAGCTAACTTAACCCTGCAAGACAAGCGAGGCAACACCGCTTTACACACGGCCTGTCTCCGCAAGCACAGCGCCTCGGCCATGCTCCTCTTAGAATTTATAAATAGCCAGGAGATCGTCAACATGACCAACAACGATCGAAAGACGTAAGTTTCTTCGCTTTGACTTCGTTTCCACTTTCATTTTCGTTCACTTCCGTAGTGCCTTGCATTTGACTGCCAGGAACGGACTCGTGGACGTGACGCGCCAGCTGATCGCCAAAGGGTCCTCGGTGACTGCGGTGGACGCCGAAGGCTTCACTCCCGCCCTGTGTTGTGCGCCGAACGCGGACGTAGCGCAATGTCTGGCCATTATACTCGCTCACCATTCGACGCAAACCTGTTCAGCGGACGGTAAAGGTAAGCGAGTGAACGTGTTTTGAAGAGACCAGTGCCGAATTCGAAGGTGGCTAAGTTCAATGTATTTCTAATATGACTTAGCCGCTTTTGGCAGTGTGACCTCTCTAATTAAACTGATCAACACTTTCTCGCGTTTTAAATGTTTTATTTAACAATCTGACACATATTTGACAATATTTCAACACAAAACAACCATTTCAGTGCGGTAACAGTCATGACCGTAACCGTCATTCAAAATATATAAAAACCGCTCATGACCGTGACCGGAATTCAACATTAAATACGGTCACGGTAGTTATTATGACCGTATCTGAATTCCGGTCAGACTTTCGGTGACCGTGTATTGACTGTATTGAGACCGTATTTCACCGTATATAAATACGGTCAAATACAAAATATTAACTATCCCCTGGCGATACGGGAAACGGTGTCCCGAAATATATAGCAGTGGGACGGGACTACTCGACCCGCTCGAATTAGCAGGCATAATTACAATATATGCCTCAAACCTTGAAACCGGTCACTGCTAATGAGTTAAATACGGTCTGTTATTGAGACCCTAATTAAATACGGTCTGTTATTGAGACCGTATTTAAATACGGTCTGTTATTGAGACCGTATATAAATACGGTCTCAATTGTTATTGAGACCGTATATAAATACGATCTCAATACGGTCACCGAAAGTCTGACCATAATTCAAATATGGTTAGGAATGGCGGTCATAGAAATACGGTCAGGGAATACTCGGTTAGATTTATGATACCGGATAAATACGGTCACATTTAGGGTGCCTTTAGAATTAGGGTACCCGATATAAAAACCGAAATAATGACCGCTTACATTACGGTTATTAAAACGGTTTCGACTCTCTGCTAATAAGAACTGATATCATATCATGTTGGTCGGCGTTTTTAAAAAAAAGTAGTTTCAATATTTTGACTGCCCCTTACACTACATTACCATTCTGTCCTCCCCTCCAGACTAATCCCTACCATCCCTAATTCCCAGCCTGAAAGCAGACGCCAGGACATCCACGTCGACGTTACGGCGCGGACACAGCTGCAACCTGCAAACGGACATCACGCTGCTCAGGGATCCGGACCAGTTCGAACTGGAGCGAATGTTCGAGATCGAATTCCGAAGACGGGGACGTCCAATTGCGGTGACGATAACGACGAAGGCACGGCCGCCATGATCGGGCAAAGCGACGATGACGGTACGCGCTTTTTTATCCGTTACGAGTCGTCCGATTGTTTGGACGCGGATGAGTCGATCGTGACGCGTCAAGAGTCGAGCGAGTGCGTACGCGGTTCGGTCTTCGAACTGCACGGATCCCAATCGGATACGGTGTTGGCTCCGAAGCCCATTTATTCCGAGGAGGACTACGAGAAGATAATCCGACGACCCGGCGGGGATGGCCGAGCGACGGCGGTCGATCAATTGGGAGACGTAGACTGAAGACGCGGAAAAAATCGCGACTCAAAGAGGAATTACGCCTTCCTCCCTGCAGACACGGCGCGAGGCAGTTGGACGCGAATCTCAAGAGCAAATCGGTCGCTTCCGTGTTGAGCGGTTTCCCGTGTCGCGAACCAATCGGTGGAGGGGGAATGGGCGCCGCGCCGAAGACGAATCGTTACCCGAAATCCACGAACAAACGGCTGAAACAAACACCGAAGACTGAATCGAGCGAAACTGACGTCACTGACGCGAACGGCCTCGCGTTGTCCGGTGTGTAAGCAATTGTTGGGTAGCTCCGAACACGAAGATGAACAAATTACCGCTCGAGGCGATGCAGGCGGCTATAGAGCGGGTCTTATCGCGTAAAGATTGCTCTAGCAACCGATGTCTGCTCGCCTTCCTCGACGAATCGTACGAGCTGAACGCGAAGAACGCCCACCTCATCTACCACGGCATGCTGAGTCCCAAGTGTGAGCCGTACATCGCGAAACAGTTGGATTTGGCGAACGAGCGCGACTTGGAGATCGTGGAAAGCGTCGCGGAAGAGGGCACGTATATGGTCAACCGAAAACTGGCGAAATCCCGTCAACGACCTCTAGAGCGACTGTCAGGGCGGCCTGCATCCGTGCCGTGGCCAAGAACAAACTCGATCCGTCGTCATCGTACAAGCAACACGGTCGATCCGGTACAGAGCATAGACAGACGAAGTGGTTTACTGGAGCGAAGCAGCCAAGCAACACCGCCGGCAATTACAACAACAACAGAGGGGACAAAATCGATAATTCGAAGTTGACGAAAACGACTAACGACGGGAAAACTTCGCAGAGAATCACGACGCAGACGGCGAACGCCATTACCAACGTCGGTCACGGAAAGAAGTCGAAAGATTGCTGCTGCTACAGTAGGAGGACTTGGTTGAGCAACGGACAAAGGAGATTTACCTCTTCGGGGCCGACAAAAACGGATCCCAACCAGGTGTGTGTTGATCGCATTTGGAGTAGTTTTTGGATAAGTACAACACGAACAAAACAATCGCACTTGAAAGTTTAAATTTACTTTGACATCATTACAGAACGTTCAAGTTAATTTTTGAATGCTCTGTATACATGTAATCATGGGTTGCCAGGTACTCGGGGGCCAAAGATCTGGCCAGGTGGAGCTCGTCAAGGTCATTCGTTTGGGGCCAGTTGGTAGTTTCTCTGAGTCAGATCAGTCAACACTTAAACCGATTAGTTCCTTAAATATTCACTCTGAGGTGTTTAGGGATTGTTTAATCGCCCTAAAAGGAAATTAACATTGGCTGGGTGCCCAGTCCCTCGAGCGTGAGAGGAAATGAGGCGGCGGACGAGCTGGCCAGGCGAGGTTCGTCAAGGCCATTCGTTGAGCGACCCCCTCTTTCGGCACTACCAAATCGCAAATTAAAAAATTCATCAATGAATGGATATACAATCAGTCCAGAGAGTGGTCGCAAAAATCACCGGGACAATGGCAGGCAAAAGAGTTCCTAAAGGAGCAGAGGTCTGAACTCACGAGAGATCTACTGAATAAAGACAGGAAGACTGTAGGTCTGCTGACTGGTCATTGTAGACTGAATAGGCATATGTACAACATAGGCCTGGCAGATGATGCAACCTGCAGATACTGCCAAGAGGAGGAAGAAACACCAGTTCATGTGCTGTGCCAATGCGAAGGCCTGGCGAGGACAAGGTTTCTAGTAATGGGGGAGGAGAACTCCACAGCTAGTAGCTACATAAAGAAGCCGCTCTCAAAGATGATAGGCCTAATTAAGAGGGCAAAATTAGAGAGCGCCCCCTAGGAAAAAAGGGGATCACAATATAGGCCACCCCAATCCTAATCTAATCTAATCTAATCTAATCTGGCCAGGTAAGGTTCGTCAAGGTCGTTGGTCGCTTGGGGCCGGCTCTTCTTTCGGCTCTACCATATCTCAAATTAAAAATCCATCGATGAATCGATACACATAATGAGTCCAGAGAGTGATGGCAAAGTCACGAGGACAGAGACAGGCAAAAGAGTTTACAAAGGAACAGAGGCCTGAATTTACTAAAGACCTACTCTGAGTAAAGACAAAACAATGGTAGATCTGCTAGCTAGTCACTGTAGGCATTAGGCCGGGTAGATGATGTTGCTTGTAGATTCTATCAAGGGGATGAAGAAACACCAGCTCACATGTTGTGCTAATTGGATGGCCTGGCAAGGACAAGGGTTTCTAGTAATGGGCGTGGAGAATCCTACAGATAAGATATACAAAAAGAAGCCGCTCTCAAAAATGATAGGTCTAATTAAGATTAAGGCAAAATTGGAGAGCGCCTTTTAGGAAAAAGAGGATCACAATAGATTTGAGAAGGTGGCTGTGAAACAGGTCCTTGGCCCGCCCCAACCCTGATCTAATACATTCGAGTCTTGTTTTTATTTACTCTTTAAGTTAATTAGGTAGTGAGACCAGAAAAAGTTTGAATAACAATTTTCATTCATTTATTTATAATCAACAACGTTTCGGCAAATCCCATTGCTATCTTCAAGCTAAAATACAAAAAAGCTCTAGTTTTTTACTTTCGCTTTTACTTCTTCACTTTTAGGAGCCCAAGACCCTCTAAATTCGTCTTTCACGTGAATGCTATTGTTTTGCTCGTTTTGGAAGAATTGATATTTAGACCCTGCTTTTCGGTACATGCTTTTTTCACGCGTTCTGCATTTCCTTCCGCACTACGCTGTTAAATTCACCTTGGGTCAGAGTGACAAGATCATCTGTATATCCCAAAACTTTATGTCCTTCATTGTCCTTCACTTTACTAATAGCTCGTTCACGACCAGGTTCCACAGAAGAGGGGATAAAACTCCACCCTGCGGCGCCGAGCCACCAGCGTCTTTCCCCTGATGGTTGTGTAAACTGATCTCCTTTTAAGTACACTCCGCAAAAAAATTATGGAATCACCCAATTTTTTTTGATTTTTTTTTATTTTTTCAAAATTTGCATATTCTGTAACTAAGTAGTACACAAACATATTAAAAATAGAACAAACTATTCATATCATTCATCTTTACCAAACCAGGCAAGAGGGCTCTACAAGGAAACACGTGATAAATGTTAAAAGAAAAAACTGTAGTTTTCAGCTTAACAATTTTCGAAAGAAATGAAAAGATGTAAAGCACGTAAAGCTCAAGAAATTAGATTAGTGCGTGACAATGTCATAAAACCAAAACAAACAAACATTATTGCAACGATTTACTTTGCATAGATAAGATGATTTCATAATTTTTTTGCGGAGTGTATGTAGCCCGGCTGATGGTCGGTTCGAGCCTGACGGACTGCTCTCAAAGTGAGGTTTTCGTGGTTTCCCTCACTCCTTGGGAAAGCTGAGAGATGAACATCTTAAGTCGCTCCACGGGTGTAAGTGTAATAATAACTCATAGCTGGGCCGATGCCCCCTGCAATTGACGAAAGCTGTTGGGGGATGCCAAGGCATGAATTGTTATTATGCAGTCTACCCATCTGCAGCTCGTTTCATCGATCCCTTTCTTCCTCGATTCTTTGGAGATTGATGTGTGTGTGGAAGTGTTGTCGAGTACTCCCTTTATGTCGAGGAATGCGCACAAAAAGAACTTTCTTGCTTTGCACAGCATCCTCAGCATTCTGTTGTATCCGCCTTGGTCTTAATTCTCTGAAGCTCTCGTTTGCTCAGTTGTCGTGCTGATATTACAGGGGAACCGGAAAATTCCCCGACGGAAAATTTCCCGACTACAATTCACCGACAAACAATTCCCCGACAGGGAAAATTCCCCGCAAACAATTCAACGAATGGAAAATTCCTCGACAGTAACGAACTTCCCTTCACACTTTATCTCGGCTTAGGACGAGTTTAGAAGTTTTTTTTTTTTTATAAATAGAAGTTTTTTGTTTTTTTACATAGATAATAACAATATAACAATAAATAAATAACAATAACAATAATAACAATAATCATCGAAAAGGTTTTTTCCTCGTCATAATTATGTACAAAGGCTACTACTTTTTATTGTTTTCAATAAATAAAGTTGTGGGCTATACTACGCAAGTTATCGAAAATATTTAAAAGAATGCTAATCTCTTTAAATAAAATACATGTATGTGAAAAAAATCGATACTAAAAATACTAATCGTGTCCGTGCGTTTTTTTCACAAAATAATTACCTGAATTTTAAACGAATTTTTCCTTTCATCATGAACGCACATAAATAGATGGTCTGATTCCATGAAGGGATTAAGCGTAATCATACGGAGTTCATGAGTTCACAGATATAAATCTTTCCAATTACTTGCGTGGTATAGCCCACAACCTTACTTATTAAGACAACAGAATAGCCCCTGTACATAATTATGACGAGAAAAGCCTTTTCGATTATTATTGTTATTATTACTATTATATAAAAAACAAAAAAAGGACAAAAAAACTATTATAATAAAAAAAAAACTTCTAAACGCGCCAGTATAATGCTGCTCGTCCTAAGCCGGGATTAAGTGTGAAGGGAAGTTTGTTACTGTCGGGAAATTTTCCATTCGTTGAATTGTTTGTCGGGGAATTTTCCTGTCGAGGAATTGTTTGTCGGTGAATTATAGTCGGGGAATTTTCCGTCGGTGAATTGTTTTCGGGGAATTTTCCTAGATCCATATTACAGGGTTAAAAACTATGAATCTGAGCTTCACAACAACAGCGTATCGTTTTCACATAAGCTCCAAACTTCCAATTTGGATGTCGAGCGATTAATTAACAAACAAATCCATTACACACAGGTGCAAAAAGTGCAGAGCGATAGAACGACCGGCTGCGCGACGAAATCGCCGAAAAAACCCAAGAATTCCTCGGCGCCGGACGTCGGTACGATGTCTCGAGAAGACCTCGCGGACGAACGCGCTAAGTTGGAGACGCGCTGCGGCGGGGAAGTCCCGCCCAAACAACACGATTCGGAGGCGAAAGAACATAAAGACGGTAGTAGCACAGCTCTCTGCGAGTACCTGCGACCGTTGACGGATTTCCAACGCGTCGACATCCCCGTGAAAGCCACCGGGGAGGAAGGAGGCGTCCACGTGCGCTGCTATTCGACTTACTGGTGCTTTTCCGAACCGACCAACGAGGAAGGCGGCGGCGGTGGTGGAGGAAACGTGCGAGGTGGCGCTACAAGATCGGATCCTCGATTGGAGCGCGGGCGCGCCTTACCGACTGGTGACTGCGCGCCCACGATGAACTCCGTACGGTCGGAGGGCGCCTTGAAGAAGGTCACACCAGCGAAGGAAACGCCCACTTCACCCGTATACGAAGAAATTATCTTTTTCAACGATAAATTACTGGCGGAGGAACCTCCTCAGAGCTCCACGGTGTTTTTCGCGGGTTGCGACGATGACGAAGAGGAGGAGATCGAAGAATTGGAGCGCTTAAGGCGACTAGACGAGCATCAATCGACGGACGACGATAGCGCCACCGTCGAGAACGAAGATGAAACTGAAATTGCATCGAAACCAGCGGGGGAAGCGTGCAGCTTGGAGAGGAGAGCCGGCGTGACGGATATAAAAACAGCTCGGCGGACGCGGCGGTGCAAGATTGGTGTGAGGATCTGCAGCAGTTCTTCACGAGGACTAGGCGGAGACAATTGGCGGAGGACGCGGAGAAATTGACGGGGACGGAGCGGATAAACGTGGACGATTTGAAGCAGTTCGCCGCTAAGGAGCTGAACGCAACGCCGGGGAAGTCCAACGAGGAGGATACGATCCAGGTCCTACACTGCGACAATCGTGTCACTACCATTGCGGCTGCCACCTCTTCCGAATTTTGCGTCCAAACTACAACGGAAAAAGCGGTTGATGGGGAAAATTCCCCGGGGAACGTTTCGCTGTTCAGCGACATGCCCACGATAGATGGAGTCGAGCACTTAGTGAAGAGCACCATCTTAAACGAGGACTCGGAGGCATTCCTGGACGATCTTCAAAAGCAAAAGCAGCAAGCATCTCCGTGTCAACACGAAGAACAACAGCGTATTCCTCGAATTACGCTGGGAATGGGCGTATCCTCATCAGGAAAACCGACGACCCGATTGAAGATGACTTTATCAAGAAGAAACCGGCACGACCTAGCGATCCCAACCGGAAGCGTTGGAAGGGTGAGAAGGCGATCAATTGGAAGCTGTACATGGCGCACAGGTGTCTCCAGTTGTCCGATCACATGAACGTGGACGATCACGGAGTTAAGGCTGGCCGTGCCGCCATACCACCTGCTTCCTTGACGAAAAAGACCCCGCCCCTGTCGCCGCTGAAAGATGGCGATTTTCGCAGGAGACGGTCGAATAACCAAGGGGAAGATAATCTGCGCGACAGCTTTCGATACACGGGACTGCGATTCGAAGAGTACGAGGGCACCGTTAACATAGAGGAGGTGATCGCTAACAAGACAGGTGACGATCGGCACTCCAACTCGGTCGCCACGGAGAGGGTGTGCGTGTTGAAAGATCAGGAGACGACTTGCGTCGATGCACCCGCAGCCGTTGTCGTCGATTCATCTCTATCGGTCGTTGTTGTCGATTCACCATCAGCTATTGTCGTCGATCCACCGTTAGCTGCTGTTATCGATCCATCATTAGCTGTTGTGATCGATCCACCGTCAACTGATGTCGTCGAGTCTCTTCAAACTCCAGAAGACGTCAAGCTAGCAGAATGGCAGACGTACGTCGAAGAAGGGAACCGGAATTTCGAGCGGACAAGCGAAGAACGCATCGATAGTGCCGCCTTACCAACAGAACGACCGAAGAGTTTCCTGGAGACGATCGATATAAGGGATTTCGTCGGTCCCGCCGAAGATAACACGACAAACGTTGACAAAACTCCGGATAACATCGACGAGAAGGAATTGCTTCCGGGGCAACCAATTGTTCCCATCGAAAACCCTACCGCGATTGAAATGGATCTTCTCGAGATGTACGACTTCGATTCCACTGATATTTGGGTTGGCGAAGCGGCGGATTCCTTCGAGACGAAACTGGAAGACGAGGGTTTCTCGGAAGCGACGATCGATCTCTCGCAGCAAGAAGAGGAAGAGACACGAACACCGGAAAATAAGGAATCGGAAGTGATGCCAGATACTGGAGTTTCCCGTAGCGAAGAGGAGCAAATGGAGGTCGAAGAAAAACAGGAAATGAAACCGCTCGAACTGCCTGTTAAGATAGAGGTCGCAACGGAAGAAGAAGAAGGACAAGGAGAGGAGCCACGCAGCGAGGAACAGACGACCACCTCGTTGGACAAGAGCGAAGATTATCACGATGCCGATTTGCCAGGCGACGTTGACGACAAGGACGAGGAGGAAACGACAGAGACGGTGTTCTACGATACCGAGTCGGAGAGTTCGGTCGCTGAGGATGAGTTAGCGTTGTCGAAGAAGGAAGGTGATCCGCGGACGCTGGTGGAATCGAGTCCGCTAATCGCCGGCAAGAAAGACGCTAGTCAGAAGTCTGTTCACTTTCACATCAGCGACGAGGTAAGCTATAAATGGTTACAGTGCATTTCAACATATACGGTTGGACTTGATCAGTGTTCGTCGTGACTTTTCGTGACAAATTCGGTCGAATCTTTGGGTCGCATAAATTAATGATGATGATTTTCAAATGAAAGTACTCATTTAGTATTGATGTTTGTCATTGACCAGGTTATAAGTTTATTGCAAGCAGGCGCGTATACAACTTGAGTTTGTAGGGAGGGGGGAGTGGGGAGGTGTAATAGAGATGATATTTTTATTTAACTAAAAAAAGGTCGACTCTTTTTCGATACAATTTGAATTGTGTCATCATGGGAGGGGTAATTACACAAAAAAAGGAAAAAACAAGGATGAATGTTTGTCTTTAAATGCAAAATTTTGATTTACAAGTAGGTTTCGTTGGCTCATACCCCCACCTCCCCTCCTTGTATACGCGCATGGTTGCAAGGTTCTATCAAGGGTTCGGTTCTAGTTGACACAGGACAAGGTTTTCCTAAGCGTGTCTGTAAAAGCATGTGACAAGATTAAAATGACAATGTTGAGTCGAGCTTCAGAGAAAGCGTATACAATAAATCTTGACAGAAACTTGCGACAGCGAAAACAAAATAGAAATTGGGGATATGAAGGCGCACTCGCTGTTTTAAATTAAAACTGAAACAGGTCAAACACAACACAATAACGGGATGGCGGTTAAACCAAAAAAAAATCAATACTCAATGAACGATTCACTCCAGAAATACACGAGGCCAACACAAATGTTACAATGTTGTCACAACGTTTTCATTGAGGAGAGTTGTTGGCGTTGGATTGCGATCACTTCATTTATAGATTTTATTTAAAGGTTTTTATTTCATTAATTTAAGAATTAGACCCTGCAACGCCATCTAGCAGTGAAGTGTCGAACTCCTTGCTCGTCACAACGCATCTTACCGTGATAGCAAAATTTAATGTCTCAAATTAATTAGTAATTCATTGTCAGTTAAATTTACTTTTCATTCTTCAATTATTAGTTCAAGTTTCATTCATTAAAACCTTTTCTTTTGTGTAAATTATTCCGCATTTTTAAGTTTGTCAGTGACTTACTTGATTCACGTTGCATTTCCGACTTCCGCCCTTTCGCTAGCTTAGCAAGGGAGACGCACGGGCGACACACACCATCTTAGACGCGCTGTTCAAGTTGCTCCGTGCAAATTTCTAGTTAGACCACATTGTGGGATTTTGTCGCGCGAGAAACTTCCAATATCGAGTGCATTATTTTTCCGTTTACCTGGGGCAGCCAGGAGTTCTGTGTCCATTAATGCATCGATATTCCCGAAAAGGGTTTTACAACAGCAGCGTCAAGTCGGCATTCCTTTTGTTAATGGCGTCATCTTAGGTCACTGGCAAGCGGACTTCTCTTGTTAATTTTATCAGTTTAGTAATCCGATCCTATCTTAGGACCTACTACTATTATCTACTATCTCCCCCAACTACTACGTTATTTTGGCTTTGAGTTGAACCTCGAAGGTGAGCGAAGTACCTGATTTGGGAGACCAAATCCAGATCGTTGAATTCGAAAGGGGACCACGCCTTGACATCAGGGTAACGCGCTCAAACCACCCTCCCGGACGCAATACACCGATACTCTTAACAATTTACCAGCGAAGTCGTATATTTTAGTTTTATTATTTCGTTTTCTTGCACCAAATTAATATTTTATTATTTTTAAAATCCTATCACATGACACAAACCTTCCGGCCAAGATTATTAACCTAGACATCATAATTAATAGTTTAATTTATTATTTAAGCATACAGGTTAAGACCGAACATTCATATATTATCATCGTAACCTATGTTAAGATTTAACGTTTATTGTAATTCATTGTATTTTTATTATCTTGAATTTTATTTGTTTTGTCAAATATACAGTGTCATCCAAAAATTCGTGTGTCGAACCAAATTATTTCGATCCAAGAAGACCTTAAGCTTGAGAGGAAACGAACCCCGTAACAGGATCTTGTCTCAACCTTGTCTCAATGTTCATACTGTTACGCTTGTTGCAGTAAATGATATAATAACGTTGTCATAACATTTTATTGCGAAGCTTATCGTCGACAATTGAAAGTCGAGCAAATGAAAAGCTTATCGTAAGCTTACATGTTATCAGGGAGGTAATTATCGCCACAGGAAGTGGAATAATGAAAGATATTCTTATATCTTGAAATGCACTATTATGCCATGAAGCTAACGCACAAATGTTTATTTTATTATTAGGAGTATTTATTTTCAAATTACTTTTACCTTGCGAATTTCACTGAGTTTGATACAATTACAATAGAACGGCGAACAGGAACTGAAGACGACTCCTGTCGAAGAAAACGTCAACATCGCGACACTCGACACGATTTATCACGTCGCCAACGAGAATCCCGGAGCGGTGGCCGTCTTCTTGGAGTCGCACAGCGACGTCAGTTGTCCGCAGCGCCCCCTGCTCGGCGCACAACCGAACGAAAAGATCTCGTTGATCGAGGGCGTGGCCCCCTCTGACCAGCAAATCTCCCACGGCGACGGCGCACCAGGCAACGATGAAATCGCGACCGAACACGCATCCCAAGACACAGCGGGCGCGTCATTGGAAAGCAGTGAGTCCGACGTCCACGATCGACCGAAGGTGCAAAGCACGGACGTCACAGTTATGCGCGTAGAACACACGGTGGCGCCGTTCATCACGAATTACCGTTCTCTCGGTGGCGACGAAGGGGAAAAGACCGACGTGGAGAAGCAGCAGGAGTGCGAAGGCGGCCACGTCAGAGGGATCAAGTTGACACAGCAGTACGTCGAGGATGACGCGGACAGCGCAGATATCGACCTAGACATCGGCGACACCGTCGAAGATCCGATCTTCAGCATCGCTGTGCCCGTCGAGAGGAGGAAAGGGAGGGAGGCGAGGAAAACTGTTAAGATCAGTCGGAGCGTCCGGGTCGCAGATAGCGAAGAGTGCCTGCTGTTGGAGGAGAGACGCAGCGACGATCTGAGGACTAGGGGTAACAATAAGAAGACGTTCCCGTCGGTGAGCAAGCTGGGAAAGAAGGCCAAGAAAGATAATAACTGCAAGATCTCCTAGCCCTTTTTCTCCTTTTCGTAACCGAGCCCCAAACATCCATAAATGCACGGATAGATAAATTTCAAATAAAATGTCGCAAATACGATTCAAAATTAAAAAAACAAAAATCAATCCGAACGATGCGTTTTCTTAATTTGGTAAAGGGTTAAAGTCTATTCGCACTTTAAAAAATTGTACAAGACCTTATAGAATAAGTCTATGCCTTTTTATTTACAGAATTCACGTGTTCATACGTCTCACTTTCTCATGCGTTGCGTTGTTTCGTCGTGACAATTAACCATTGTGTTTAGAGTCAACGTTATCATACAATATTGAGTAGTCCCCCCTCTCCCTCCCCGTTTTTTTTTGTATTAATTTTACAAAGTTTTGTTTATTGCTAACTAAAATAATAACCACACACAAAATTTAATGTGGATAAATTTAGAAGACCTTTTAAAATGAAACATACATTAAGTTCTTATCAGGAATACTTATCTACTTAAATATAAATACTAACGTATTTCCTTGGAATTTGCTTATATTTGCAGTCTTATTCATAAAAATATAATAAAACGGGTGGTGAACGTCTATTAATAAAAACATTCTTCAAGCTTAAAGAATCTTGTAGATTGGGGTCATTCATAAACGGCTTTTGACGGTTGAATAACTAAAATATGCAAAATAAGCAGTCATCTATCAATGTCATATATTGTAAGATGCACAATTTCATCAATGTCAATGTCACTTACTTTCGGCCCTAGGGAGGAAAAGTACAACTTTCCTCCCTCAAATGGGGAAGAAATGTTTACAAAAGTATACACACAAAAAGTTTAATGTAGATAAATTTAGAAGACATTTTAAAATGAAAAATACATCAAGTTCTTATGAGGAATACTTATCTACTTAAATATAAATACTAACGTATTTCCCTCGAACTTGCTTATATTTGCAGTCTTATTCATAAAAATATACTAAAACGGGTTTTAGACGTCTATTAAGAAAAACATTCTTCAAGCTTAAAGAATGTTGCAGATTTGGGGTCATTCATAAACGACTTTTGAAGGTTGAATAACTAAAATATGCATAATTAGCAGTCGTCTATCAATGTCACATATTGTAAGATGTCAATGTCACTTACTTTCCGCCCTAGGGAGGAAAAGTGCAACTTTCCTCCCTCAAATGGGGAAAAAATGTTTACAAACGTATGTTAATGGATAAACTGATTCCGGCAATTAAAGAAAAGTGGCTAAGGAGCCACATATATACACAATATAATCATACAGCAGGATAATGCAAGACCACATTGCAATATTGAAGATGAGCGACTGTGAACAGAGTGTAAGAGAGACGGTTGAAACATTTCGTTTACTTTTCAATCAGCAAATAGTCCCGATTTGAATGTACTTACTCGATCTTGGTTTCTTTTCGTCTACTCAATCCTTACAACACCAGCATTCACCACGAAAAATACACGATTTAATAAACGATGTCGAAGAATCTTTCGAAACGAAGACTAGACATATATTAGACAACGTGTTTATTAGTTAGGAAATCCAGGCAAACGACGGCGAAATTCACGCTGCGTTAAAACAACAGACTTAAAATTTGTCAAATAAGCAGTAACAATAACTCTACGTTCTTGAAGCGTGTATCGCTCCATGGCTTGTTGACAACTAATTCTCTATATATCTACATCATAAATGTCAAAGCACAGTAACATTTGGCGCCATCTACAAAAATGGTGGCAACTTCATATTATGACATTACTTTTGCGCCACCTTGTAAAATGGCACACTTATTTCGGAAAAAATAAAAATGGTAATGGCTCACTTGATCGAGATAATCGTAAAACATAGCAATGTAAAGTCTGAACCATACCCGCTCAATATAGGTACACCGCAAGGTAGTGTAATGGGACCTTTGATTTTTTTATTATTTATTAATGATCTCCCACATTATATCTCTGAAGCGATTTTTTTTTGTATGCTGACATTGTCGTAAGTAGTGACAAGTTTGATATTTTGAAAAATTTGATACAGTTTTGAGTGAATTTGAGAGATGGTGTTCTGCTAATAAATTAATGATAATTCATGGAAAAACGGTCTTTGTTGAATTTTTTAAAAAAATAGATGTTCTCTGAATTTAATTTTTCTTTTAATGACGAAAAAATAATATCCTCGTAAACACGTAAATTTTTAGGTATTATTTTGGATACTAATTTAGCGTGGGACGATCAAATAGAGAGCATATGTGTTAGGCTTCAAAAAGCCTATTACGTCACTAGTTCACTCAAATCTGTCTTGGATATGGAGTCATTAATTGATATTTATTACGCATTTGTGTATTCTGCTTTAACTTATGGGATTATTGTTTGGGGCCAGGCGGGTACAATAAGTCGTGTCTTTGTGATGCTAAAACGAATCTTACGACTGCTGTTTGATTTACCTCTTAATAGTTCGTGCAGAACAACTTTTAGAACACATGGGATTTTGACCGTAACTTCTATCTATATCTATAAACTTTTGATTCGCTTACATATCAATATTGCAAAGTTATCAACTTTTGTTAGCGTCCATGGGCCTTGCACCCGACATAGGAATAATATTGTTTTAAACAGATATTGCCACTCTTTCTATAGAAAATCGCCAATGTTTGCAGGTTCATATCTGTACAACAAGTTAAAACCTGATATCAGAAACTTAACTCTAAATGAACTTAAACAAAAATTAAAATTTATGTTAATTGAGGAATGTTTTTATGAAGTTTGTTCGCGTCGCATGAACTATTTGCACTATTATACACTTTTGCACACAAAAGTTCTTAAAGTGCATAATAGTGCAAATAGTTCATGCGACGCGAACAAACTTATGATCTGAATGAATTTGAAACCCATTTGAATGACATCTAGATATTGAGATATATTTGTGGGAATCGCTTCGCTTGCGCCTTTTGCGTCGCCATATCATTTTTTCTTTACTGTTTGTTAAATTTGTGCGTTGTTTTTTATTATTGTATGTGTTTATATTTTCTCTTTTTTTTTATTAACATTATGATTAAGTATACATTAAATATTTGACGACGCCTATGTCACATGTTGGTGATTTTTCGGCGAATAAAGTATCTATCTATCTATTATGAAACAGATGTCGTGTATTCTTATATATTATTATTATTATTATTAAGATAATGAGCTAGAGAGCCGTTCCTAATACGAATCTGTGTTTTAAGAGCGTAAATAAAATTATAGTTGTCGTGGTTTTATAATACAGTCGAAGCTCTATATAGTGAAAGAGTAAAATGCACGTCGAAATTTCACTATAGACAGATTTTCACTATAGACAGATGATTGATAATTTAGTAATTTAATAGTGATATAAAAAAAACGTTTTTTTTTAATCTCATTTATTTTCTTTAGGAAAATAATCAGTGATATTCTTCTGAACACTATTACTAAAAAGAAATTTATGTTCAATAAAAGTTTCACATTTATTTAAATAATGAAACATTTCGTCCGGGACATCATCTTCATATTGCAGAGCAGCTCTTACGACAGCTAATGCTTCTTTAACTTGTTTTCTGGACGGTTTAGTAGTGCAATCTTCCCTTTCGTCTTCCTCCTCAGGTTCTTCCACTCTCTTGATCGTGTCTACAATTTCTTCATCACTGGGAAGTTCGGCAACGACAACGTCGTTGTCAATATCTATAAACTCTTCTAATGAAAAACTATGATCTACTCTGCCAGAACTTTGTAGAACTGACCATTGTCTCTTAAGGGAAGCCAAATCAATTTCGTCTACGTCTTCCCATTGACTTGCCTCACTATTCGTCACAAATCCTGCTTTTGAAAAACAATTGCTAATTGTTTTCTTACTAACGTCCTCACTCCAAACTTTCGTTAGTTCCGTGATGCACTCTCGTAAGGTTATTAATTTGTTAATTGATATGTTCTCGTCAATCGCACTTACAATTTTGCGAATTATCCGCGCTCGGTAATGAACTTTGAAATTCTTAATAATTCCCTGATCCATAGGTTGTAATTTTGATGTCATGTTTGGTGGGAAAAAGACAAGTTCTATGTTTGTTAAAGTTTTACTTAAAGCAACTGGATGAGCAGGACAGTTATCGATAAACATTGCAATTTTACGCTTCTGTGCTTTCATTTTTCTATCTATCCCTTTCATCCAGTTTTCAAATATCGCTCCTGTCATCCACGCCTTTTTGTTATGGGTATAGTCCAGACCTAGCGATTTTAAACCTTTTAAACATCTAGGATTCTTGCTCTTACCAATTAAAAGCAATTTTAATTTTTCAGTCCCATCCATGTTAGCTCCTATTAAAACTGTTACCCTTTCTTTCCCGGTTTTAACACCGAAACACTTGTCATTTTTAAATGCATGAGTTTGATTCGGTAAGCATTTAAAAAATAATCCTGTTTCATCACAATTGAAAAGGTCTTTCGGCTGATACTTCTGCAAAAGTCTTTTCAAAACATTTTCTATCCAAACGTCACAGTCATCTTGATTGACACTTGCGCTTTCACCCGAAATTGTTTTATATACGATACCATTGCGATTTTTCCATGACTGCAGCCACCCATCACTAGCATGGAAATTGTCACAACCAAATTCTTTGGCAAATTGAAGAGCCTTCTCCTTAATTAAATTTCCAGCGATTGGCACATTTTGTGTTCGCGTGACTTGAAACCACCGAAGAACAGCTTCATTAACATCTTCATACGAGCACGCTCTAACACGTTTGCGACCACTAGACACTTCACCAATTTTCCCAACAATCTTTTCGCGACTTTGTACTATTAGCGTCACACTACTTGGAGCAATACCAAACTTTACAGCAATGTCGGTTTTTTTTCACACCACTATCAACTTCTTCTAAGACTTTTAATTTGTCCGCGAAACTTAAGCACTTGCGTTTCGACATTCTAACTGCCTTGCAATAATGCACTAACATGTTAAACATAAAGGTCTCGATGTTATACTACCACCACCTAAAGTTTCTTGGAATTTTGCTAATGTGATAAATGGATTTTATTTATGCCGTATTACATTTATGTATGGGTATTGTTAATCGTTAGTACGTAAACAGGAAGTTTCTAGGAATTATGCTGATGAGGTAAATGGAATTTATGAATGCCGTTATTATACATACATATGTATGTATGTATTTATGGGTATCACAAACAGTAAGATTTCGATTTTATATTACCGCCCTAAAATGTAAGTGGATTATTAATATCGTATTATATTTCTGGGCGGAATTTCATTATATAGAGCTTTCCTTTCATTATAGGCAGATAATTTTGCATGTATTTATATATAAATATACCGAGACTTCCGAAAATTTCACTATATATAGATTTTCATTATATGGAGCTTCACTATAGAGAGCTTCGACTGTATTTTGTGTGCGATTTCCTGTGGCGCAAAAGGCCTATTTTGGCGCGCCAATATATATTCCCCTTTGGTTAATAATCACTTTTCTTGCAGCGCCTCCGATGGCCGCCCAAGATCTGCTCCTGATCTCATACTTGAATGTCGGTTCCACTTCTAATTCCATCAATTATCTGACGACCAATAAGAGCACCGGAGGCGACGACGCGAACAGCCAACACAGCAGCGATAACGAGTTTTACTGACGAGAAAAAAATAAACAAAATATAAAGTGCCCTAAAATATGTGTGCTTCCACATATTCTCGAACCTAGGGAGGGGGAAAGACGACGTGACAGCATAGTCAATCAGTCGGTTTTTAGTCAATGATATTTTGCTCTAGTTATTTTTCTACTTACAAGGATAATTATTGCCGATTATTATTATTATTAATGATAAGGACGTAAGAGATAAGTAGCTTTTTTATATTATGGAATCATGGATCATCGTTATAGGAAAATCGATATTTTTTTATTTTATTTAATCTACACAGACGGGCGGGCGGGTTGGTGATTTATTTTTCGATTTGTATTTAAAAAAAAAAAAAAAATCGTTTTAGGTTTCATCATCATTATATGGCGATCTTATCGTCGGATTTAATTAATATACCTAGTCAATTTTATATCTACTAGCCCTTGTTGTGTGTTGCGGGAAATTCGAGCATCAGAATTTAACGCTTCATATTCGTATTTATGTTCTGTTTCATCACTTCGTCCTCAATCACATCCCTCACTTCCTTCCTTCCTTCGTGTTTTAACATTTGAGAAATGAATAATACTCTTTTTTTTCCTATCTTCCCAGCAATTCGTTTATAAATAATAATAATTAAAATATTAATAGATAAATAAATAAAAACAAACACACGATATGTGCTTTTTTTTCTTGTTTTTATTCCTTTTTCACGAAACAAAAATCAAACTTTCTTTCTAGCTTCCGTCATTCTCCTTCTAGCCGATTTAAAAGCTTCTATGACCTGCTCGGTGCTCTTTAACAAAGCGGAAGACTCGAACTTATCTAGAACAATCTCTTCTTTACGTCTTCTAGGTTTATCTTCAGATAAAGCAGCCGATTGATGCACTATATTCAAACGCAAAGTTAATTTGCCAGTGCTCACAGTGTTTACACCGTATTTGTTTAAGATTCCATCCTAAATTGAGTAACAAAAAAAAAACTAAATTAATAATCAATTTGATATGCCAGAGCTGCTACAATGAAAACAAATAGTATTACCTCGTGTCCTTTTGGTCTACTGATCCAAGTTATATCGTCGTAAGATTTATAATCTCCGATAAAGAATCTCCTCAGATTACCAGACAAAGATCCGGGTAATATACGTAAACACTGCAGTTCGAAAAAATGATTCCCTCTGTCGAATACAGGCAAATATCTGTAGGCGAGTCCTTCAGTGCGGTATCTATCCCAAGAACTCTTTGATACCACCTCCAAGTATAGACAGGGAAGTCGAAGAGATTCTTAAATTTAATTCAAACTATTATCGTAGATTAGATCTGGGGATTATTGCATAAAAGTACAATTACAAGTTACAGGTATATTTTTTTTACAATTTGTAAAAAGAGTATAGCAGGATAAGATACCAAGAAGTGCCCAAAAAACTCATACAAAAGTTGTGCTCTATGAAGGTAATGAGTTGTGCAAAATTTCAGTCCTACACATCTGATAGGAGGATTAATAGAAGTAAATAATCCCCAATCCAGATAACAATTTAAAGTTTACACAAGTTTTAAGATTGTCCCGACAAGGGAAAAAAAGCTTGTCTTGGCAAGGGTGTAAGCTTGCTGCAAGGTTATGACAAGGTTGCTAGTTGACACAGGACAAGGTTTTTTATAAGCTTATCTGTAAAAGCATATGACAAGGTTAGAATGACAAGGTTTTCATAAGCTTGTCTGTAAAAGCATGTGGCAAGGTTAGAATGACAATGTTGAGTCAAGCTTTAAAAAAAGTCTGTACAAATCTTAATAAAAGCTTGCAACAAACAAAACAAAATAGGAATTGGGGACTTATTAATTTCTTCTTTTGTGTTTATAAATTTAAATTATGTCAAGTATATATATTTAATTTTATAGCTAAATACAATATTTTAAAGATCTACTTAATTACAAAATCCAATTTTTCATATTCTACTAACAACAAATAATTAAAACGTACTATTTTGAAACTCTATCTTTAAATAAAACATAAGAGATATTCAAAATTCAAATTTTGAATTATGATTTTGTCATTTATTAAAAAAAAAAAAATATTTATAATTTACGCTATTTCCAATTTATATTTTTATAAGTATACTTGAAAAAAGCTTTTGAAATCAAAGCGAAACGTCGTGGTCAATGTATATTTCCATTATTTTTATGACCTAGAAACCAAGAAAAAGATGAAATTAATACCCAATTCCTATTTTGTTTTGATTGTTGTTAGCTTTTATCAAGGTTTGTATAAGCTTTCTCTAAATATATATATGCATGGTCAAGAAAAGGAGTTAGATATATGACCTCTTATTCATGTGATTCTAAGAAAAGATATAACCAGCAAACCAAAACCAAACTAAACTTCGTACAAATAAACTTTATGTAATTTCCAAGTGCTTCCTAAAATGTTTTTTATCTCCTAAAATATTTTAATTGTTTTTAAAATGACACCTGTTTGCATCAAGTAAAATTGCTAGAATGAAAAAAAAATGAGAATTTTAGTATTTAATAAAAAAAAAAAAAAACTTCTACATTGCGTTTTCATATTTATACAGAAAAACACTATAATGGAATCTATTTTCCATTGCCATCGTGTTGCCGCGATTCTCTGTAATAAAAAAAAGACGACTATTAAAAAATTAAACAATACCAGAGATAGGAAGACAGGGAAAGAGTCGACGAATCGTCGTGCATGTTATCGCTATGAAAAGTAACTGTTTCCCCCGTTACTACAAATTACCTTATTTTTACTATACTTAGTGGTTAATAAACAAAAAACTCACCAAGAATAATTTTAAACATTTTAGTCTTTAGGGTTATTTAAGCTTTTCCCTGTTAGAGAATGTTTGATGCCAAACTCTTAACGTTCCTTCCATGGGTTGATATCAAATATCTAATCTGTAAATTTTTTGTTGGAATTAATTCAATAAATGAACATGGTTTCGGACTTAGGAAATAAAAGTAGAAATAATATCAATTACTCACCAACGTCTTTTCTCCAAGAAGAGTTTTCAACTATTTGTCGGTTTATTAATGTCATAGAAGCTTCTATATTCGCTGAAAAAGAATTTCATAAGTTATGAAATTGATTCTCCTCTTCATCCTTATTGGTTACTATATAATATCTGTTGTATTGCGGTGGTCTGCTGGACCAAACCTAAAATCGTATCTATTTTGGTTTCTAAACGCTCTGCTATGAAAGAAAAAAATTCTAAGACCTTCCACATTACGCCTTGATTTAAATTAATTTGGTGAGGCTCATTACTGTTATCGGTTCCTAAACAATATTTGATAACAACAAAAATGATTTCTTGAAATAAGAGTGATATAATAATATTCTTATTAATTATAATACTGAATTTATATATTTTTGAATTTATTGAAAAATGCTCTTGTAAGTTTATCATTAACACTGAAAAAACATCAAACACTTAATTATTCTGAATTTTTGAATTATATAAAATCAACTTATACTACAAGCTAGCTAGCAAGCAAATATAAACTATAACTTGTTAAACTAAATGCATTGGCTTATGCGTTTATGTTCGCTTTGTGTGGAAAATTAGATTAGAATTACAAACTATTGATATTTTTGGAACAAGGCATATCTAGTAAGAGACATGAAATTAGGTAGTACTTACAAAAGTAAGTTCTTGCAAAAGCAAGAAAGATGTTTTAAACTATTGTATACTGAAACAGCTCAAACGCGTACGACACAACAAACAATGGCAGTAAATGACAGAATAACGGAATGATGGTTAAATCAAAAAAAAAAATAATACTCGATAAACGATTCACGCCGAATCACTCCGAAAATAAACGAAGTCACCGTACCATGATATAATAACCTTGTCACAACGTTACATTCACCTTTTACTGTTAAGCTTGTCTCGAAAATGCAAAGTTAAGCAAGTGACAAGCTTATCGTAAGCTTACATGTTATCTGAGTAGGAACTTAGAAATTTGTACTTTTTATTTTTGCAACGCCTGTAATCCATTTTTTTTTTTTTACAAATTGTACAAAAAATATGACCTGTAACTTGTAGTTACAGATATGTGTGCAGAATAACGGAATGATGGTTAAATCAAAAAAAAAAAAATACTCGATAAACGATTCACGCCGAATCACTCCGAAAATAAACGAAGTCACCGTACCATGATATAATAACCTTGTCACAACGTTACATTCACCTTTTACTGTTAAGCTTGTCTCGAAAATGCAAAGTTAAGCAAGTGACAAGCTTATCGTAAGCTTACATGTTATCTGAGTAGGAACTTAGAAATTTGTACTTTTTATTTTTGCAACGCCTGTAATCCATTTTTTTTTTTTTTACAAATTGTACAAAAAATATGACGTGTAACTTGTAGTAATTGTACTTTTATGCAATAGGCCCTAGATGAGCGTATGACTTACTCATATCTTCCAACGTCTGGATCTCGCAATTCAAAATCAAATCGAACGCATATCCGAAATGTGCGATGTTCCCCTTTGCCACTACACGATTGTGTCGAACCTGTGAGATGAGTCGTATCCACACAAGACCACTTTTCCGGTAAATCCAGATGTAACGCACATGAATGTCATCGTATTCGAAACCCTGCCCAGTTAGTATTTCACAAAATAAATACACATACCATTTGCGACTTGGAGGAATTATAAACTTAGCATCGACGATTTCCTCTCTCGATTTCTTCCTGTGATTGCTTACGAGATGTAAAACGGCTTCTTCTTGCTGTAACAGCTGGGGTTCGTCGTGTTGTCAGAGGCATTCTCGATTGTGTATTCGTAAGTTTTCGTTTTATCAGAGTTTACAACTAAGCGATACGCGTGGAAACCTGTAAAATCTGGACGCATCAATAGCACATTCTTCTCAACGTCGTATGTCAGTTTACACAAGATCTGCTCGGATTTAACCCAAATTTCATCCACATATTCACTATAACGGGACTTAATTTACGTAATGCAAGGATATACTGTGCAACTCACCCCAAATCGGCTACTATGTACATGTAATTACAGTGGATATGCAAGAAAGGGTCGCTTGCACACTCTTCGATGTGTGAGACTATATTCTGCGCGCAATTATCAAGTTTGTCGCCATTTGTGTCATTCTCGATGCTTCTTATGCGAGTTTCATTGTTCGTGTAGCAAACGGACTGGAAATGAATAAATTTTGTAGTGAAACGACAATCTACAATTATGAAATACAAAAAATGGGACAATGCCTCAACATTAGAGAATTCAATTAAATCATTAACTAAAGAATTTAATTTGATATTTATTTATGTATTCAGGTAAACGTTTTTGTTTATAAAGCAATTAAGAATGAACAATATCAGCTAATCAAGTCGAAGCGTCTTCATTTCAATATATAAATTTAAAACACCATCTTCTGCTAGTGCTGACATAAGTACAGTCATGATACAAGAAAATAAGGTATGCTCTTGCGCATCTAGGTGTGACGTATTTGAGGGCCAAACAGTACTACCAATCCAATAATTTAATAGATATCACCAATGTAATGAAAATTAACTCCCATTTTTTTTTTAAATCTGTCCTATTAAAATCAATAAAACTGTTTTTTTTCCATTTCCTTCAATCAAATTTGCATTGAAACAAAATTTTAGACAATTCACATTTTTAAATGTAATTTTCAATTGAATGCAAAATCGTTATTGCTTTGTGATGAGTTATTTTGTTGATGTAAAGTATTTTTTGCCTTTAGTATAACATTTCATGTTTGCTTATTTTAGTGCAATGAAGCAAATAAAGCATTAATAATTACAAGCTTACATAACTCAACATGTTCTACACTTCTTTAGCTCTTACCTTCATACTTGTTTTTTCTTAATGGCAAATGAAATATCTATTAGTCTAGTACAAACATTAATGCAGACAGTGTTGGAATAAAAAAAAATGCAGATAAAAAAAGAAAGAATTAATTAATGATTGTGAGTGCAGTGTTTTATTTTTCTTTTTTACAAATTCATTTATCAATTCTTTTTATTCTATTCCCTCAAACGAACGAAAGTCACTCAAGAATTTCCACTACAACGTTTATAAACAGTTTATCCACACAAAACCTAAAACGAACTTATAACACCTAACTAAAATCACGATACACGTAAATCGAAACTACTACAAGCATAAGCTGACACAAAACATTAAATAAAAACTAAATAAAGTGTTCTAATCGATTTAAAAATAAACTGAAACTTGTTAAATTAAATATAGTAATTTGGTAAATACATCAACAACAATGGCGACAGCCGAGTGATGACGTATCTGAGGGCCATGCGCGAAAAAGACGAGTTTTGGTTTTCAGATGAGCATACCTTATTTTCTTGTATCATGAGTACAGTGAGCTTCTTTTCTAATGTCTCCCTCTTACGACCAAGTATCTATACTTTCTACCACACACAGTTATTTTCGGATTTGCAGGTGGCAGATATGAATTATGTATATATCATATATTGGCTATACTTCCGTAAGACGACCACTGATATGGCGATTTCTATGCATACTAACGGAAATAACATGTGTTCCTGAGTGTAAAATGACTATTTATTTTTTCAGCAAATGAAAAGAAAGTACTAAAAACAGTGTTCGAAAAGTGCTATTTCGAGGTTATGTGCGAAGCGTTTTTGACAGATATAACGTGTGGTTAATGGCGTGGAAAGAAAAGTTACTAAAATTTAGACAAAACAGGCGCAAAGTTCAAACGAACTAGATTGAATTGTGACTGAAGTTGTCAGTTTAGCCATTGCAATAATTAATTTTTCTCTAAATCCTCCACTTCTTTATGGTGCGTAGACCTATTTGTAGAGATGTTTTGCCTGTTAGTGCCGTCGAAATAAAAAATAAATGAAATAGGTTTCTGTTATTTTTTAACGTGAAGACCTAATTCTGACTATTACAACATCTGTCCAGGAAATGTTGATGGAGAAGAGCATAATGTAATGCATCGATGGCACTACTTGGGTAAGTGTACACAAAAGATAATCCATATTTGATTTAATGATCCCATTTCAGTGTCTACTCAAGTTTTGATGTACACACATT
The DNA here is from genome assembly GCA_004143645.1 of Protaetia brevitarsis. Classification (NCBI taxonomy): domain Eukaryota; kingdom Metazoa; phylum Arthropoda; class Insecta; order Coleoptera; family Scarabaeidae; genus Protaetia; species Protaetia brevitarsis. The sequence goes on along the minus strand of RXPK01000055.1, from coordinate 631,664 downwards.
ATTGCAAGGAAAGAAACCTTCGAGTAGGAAATGGGAACCCTTCTTTTACGGGAAAATTGAATTGGAATGGAAGTTGTATGGTGATTGTTATTGCAATATTCAAGGTTTTCCTGAAGGAAGCGAAACTGTGTTCGTCAGAGTCACGACAAAAATCACTGGATACGCTTCTAGAAAACGATTCGGAGTACTTTAGGATGATATAACACCAGTTATATCATGGGATCTTAAAATACATAAAAATAAATATAGGTAATGTGATCAATAACAAAGACATTTTATGATATGTATAGTGTAATTAAAATTAAATGTTTAAAATCAAACAAATTAATTACATTAATGTGATTTTAAAATTTTTATTTAATAAAATTGAATAAAGCAGTTTGTTGTTTCTATATTGTCTTTTTATAATTCGGTTTTAAATGTGAAACAAAGCAAAATTAGTGTATATATTAAATTAAAATATGGGATACTTAGTTATTTTGCATATATTATTGTTTTAGAGGCACTAAGAAAGGAGAAAGAACTCCACACCTTATTACATTGACAAATTAATTTATTTAAACAAGTCATTCATCTTTTTATTAATGCTTTACTTACGATGTAATCAAACAAATTGCTTTTATATGAAATAATTCTGTTATAATTATAACTTCAACTATACAATACAGTTTATATGTAAACTTCCTATGAATCATCTATATGAAATATGAATTTATTTCTATCCGATACACCAACCAATTATAAGAAACCGATAATGAGAAATGTAGCAATTTGTAATAATTCTTACAATTGTAGTGTTAAAAATAAACAAATACTTTAAAACAAACAAATTTCAGGATATTGTATCGAACCGCTGCTTAGTTATTACTTTAATTTACAACTGATTCCCATTAACTTAACAAATAAGTTTGTATTTGGCGCCTGTTTTATCTAAAATTTGGGCACTTTTAGTAACTTTTCCTTCCATATCAGTACTACCATATGTTAAATCCGTCAAAAACGTCTCGCACATAACCTCGAAATAGCACTTTTTGAAAACCGTTTTTAATACTTTTTTTCCATTTGATCAAAAAATGAATAGCTATTTTACACTCAGGAACATATGCTGTTTCTGTTAATATGCATATAAATCACCAAATCAGCGGTCTTCTTATGGAAGTCTTACCCATACATTTCATCATATATTCATATGAGTTTTCTAGACATTCCATAAATCTTAAGACATTACTGTACTTACCTCCTCTTGCGAGCAATATTCATCCACATTTACATATGTATATAAGACATGTTCCTCATTTTCATGTGTTTTAATTGCTTCCTCATGATATTTCCAATCCAGATCCGTAAGGCAGTTTTTCTCGTCTCTGTAGAACTCACGTTCACATTTGCCCAGAACTTTCTGCTGCCAGCGAAATGTCTTTACATCCAATTCTCTCCTCTCCACTGTATCCAGAAGAGATTTGTTGATTACCTCATTTATCCGCACTCTGAAATAATATAATTTTATCATATGAAAAAAAAAAAAGGAAAGGAAATAAAATTGCCTCAATTTTAAATTGCATATATCATCGACGCAACGGTAAATTTTCGTCGACTTTTCCGCGAAATTACTCGCCGCTTTGTATTGCCGCATTTCTGTGACATCTTTGCAATACAAACAAACAAACAAAAAGTGTGGGAATTTTCGGTTTTTTAATGTGTCATCTAGATGACAAGTGCCAACCAAAAACACCTGTCGAATTAACAGAAATGAGGTTAAATTTGTTTTGCTAATAAGAATGATTAATAATGGGTAAGTGGTGTAAATTACTTAAACGATTTAACTAGACCGCGTTTCAAAATCGGCGTGTGATAAAATTGTATCTAATCTGTACGGCAGATAAACGATGTACATCAAATTGATTAGTATTAACACACGAGCGTTTGAATTCAGTAAAGGATCATAAGCGTTATTGCGAGCGTTCCCTTTGAGAAGATAACGGTCTAATTTGTACTTTTTTTTTGTTACGCGCCATGGCACGGAACCGTAGCAACTCCCTATCGATACCTCTACAAAGATCGAGGGACGAGTTGGTGCAGCTCTTCAACCAGGTAGGCATAAAAAACTATAAGAGCTATATATTAAGTGATATTTCGTTTGTTTGGTATTTAGGCTGATCAGGATAAAGATGGTTACGTTTGCTATACGGAATTGTGGCACTTTCTAAAGAGCAATGGACACGGCTTACCCATTCATGTCATCCGGAATATTCATGAGAGGGCTGACCGAAACGACGATGGAAGGCTTGATCAAGAGGAGTTTATACATATGGTATTGGACCCGGAAAATCGGCAGTTCTTTAGGCCAATCCTTAAGTAGTAAGTGATTTATATTATCTTGTTTGTGAGTGATTCATTGAATTTATCGGAAATTCCAACTTTCAAGGCTGATCGGTGGATTTAGTAATATAAAGAATACACTCAATTAATGTTGATTTAATGCTGATATAACTATATCATTATGAACCACTCCTTTGTACTAATCATTGATATATTTAGTGGGTACATGTGTAAATATCTATTTTGAGAGATAATGATTTATTCCACTGCAAAGATGAATAGTATTTGATAGATAAAGCGCCTAATCTCACAAATCAACAGATATTTTGAGAGGTATTACACATTACACGTGAATTAAATTACAAGCATTGTTATGACCTATTTCTATATCCATCTTTTTTTCCTTTGTATATTACGTTTTTAAACCTTTTTTTGTTTAGAAAACAGTATTTACAAATAAGTGTTCTTATTAGAGCTGCAAATCAAAGCCAAAACGATTTTATTTTTGATGAATAATCGCCTAATATAGTGATATTTTGGATTGGTTGTAATAACTTGGTTATTGAAACTGAAAGAAAATCGATTTTGAGATCTGATTTCAATTAAATTGAGTCACCCATGTATAATATGCCCCACCTATATCTCTTTGTTTGTTATAAAAGTATTAAAGTTAATTTGAAATTTTATAGTTAATTATTGCAGTAATTATAGCGGCCATGTGTTTATTTTTAAGATTTGGGTTGGATAAACATATAATTTTAATGTGACAAAACATATATTTTTATATCTTGCAGTATAGATACAGATTCTTCTACATATTAATAGTATAGTAAACTTAAACTTAGAGGAAAACTAACAGAAAACATTCGATGTGATTATGCCCAATGTCATAATAAAGATTTTAATAATGCAGTTAACAGTCAATTAATTGTAATTGCCATAATTTGCTATTCCAATATAATTTATTCCAACTTTAATATTTTACAATTATCTTTGATGAATTTATACAATTATATTCCAATTAAATTTTGCTCAACTCTGATAATATCCGATAATGTTAAGAATAGCTTCGTTCTGGCGACAGTAATTATTATATCCGCTGACATCTTAGACATTCCTGAAGATTTATTCCGTATTGTCTCTAGAGAAACCAAAAACTGTTCTACTTATACATCATATTTCCTTATTTGTTTCTTTTGAATCCCTAATATCAAACCTATAATAATTCTTCAACTAGTTACAACAAATTACAAAAAAAAATATTTTTAATAGAACTAATAAGGTTCCTTTTTACGTGCGTAAACATATGAATCGTTCAATGAACTTTACATCGCTTTTAATCATGATTCTCGTTCGTAAGTGACAAATCAATCAACCAGTTCAATGGTCCTGGTTTTTCTCCTTCTGAAAGTCTGTCATACTTAATAATTATACGTCCGCTTCATATAAAGATCCGCTCGGTATTAACTTTACATTTTATCTGTTTTATTATCATTAAAGGGGCATTAAAGTCAGTCCTTAATGCACTATTAACATCTTGATTATGAAATCGGCTCTGAAGCGACAAATCAATCAACCAATGGTCCTCGTTTTTCTCCTTCTGCAAGTCCGTCGTACTTAAGGGGAGGTTTACATATATATATCGGAAAAGTTCAAAAACTTTGAGCTTTTTTTTCAGAGAAAGGAAAAGATATACAAAATACGGCTATTTCTGAATAAATATATTAAAACTTGAATATTAAAAAAATATATTTTTTTTAATGACAAGACCACTATAACGTTCGCTATTTGTATCTAGGTAGCAATGTGCACAGAAAACACGGTCAAACTGCGTAAACTCTAGCATATGCAAAAATGATCCGAAATTGAAAATAAAAAGAAGAGTTAGAAAATATATTAAATTTGTTGGAGTTATACCTAAATTTACAAAATAAGTCGAAAGCAAACAATGTGGCAGATACCTGGACTTTGATTTGATTATTTTCTATTTCTTTTTGTATGTATGTGGATATAAAAATGTGGAATATTGCAATTTTTAGTATATTATAGAGTATACACTCCAATAAAAACTGTTTACATTAAGAAAACAAAAGAATTAAGTTGATATATTGAACACTTGAAGAACTAGAACTTACGCAGATTTGAAAAATCATTGTTTCGAGAAAAACGCGTTCAAAGTTCTCAGCAAAAATTTTACAAATAGTTCAACATACACTTAGTCAGCTATTCCAGCACCATACATTAATCCTTCTTCTTCTTCATACTTCTGCATTTGCAAATTTGTTGCTTCCCTTTAGACGCACAGCAAGTTTTGCAGCGCTGACATACTCTGCTCTGCTCGTTGTATTCGGCCGATCAGAATTGATGACGATTTTTTGGCATCAAGTCCTATTGCAATTCCCCCCGCATTCATTATTTAATACAGAAAAGTAACCTTCATTGAATAAATTTGCGGCAATGTAGGTAGCAAGTTGAATTGTTTATGGGTCGCAGTGTAAATCTTTTGAAGCTAGTTTCCTGCACAATGAACAAACGAGTCGTTTCAGTTTCGACAATTTTTTCCAATGCATCTTTGCAAGAAATCACTCTAGAAAAAACTTCATAAATCGGCCTAATAGCATCTTGTTTTTTTTGCAAAAGAGGGTCATGTATGAATGAAGCAAGCTCAACCTTGGCTTCTGCAACGCGCCACTTACACAGGCTGTCTACACCTTTTCAACAATAAATGTGTCGTGGATCCGCGTCGGTTGAACATTTATAATGAAATGTAGCCCAAATAGCTGCCTTCATTTTTTATGCAGAATCTGGATGTTGTCTAATTGCTAGTCCACAGTACACTATTGTTAAATTACCAATAACTTCTTTTTTGTACATCTCCAACGCATTCTCTTTTTTTTTCTTGAACAGTAACATCTTCGTACGGCTAAAAATCACAAATTGCTTAAAAAGTTGTCTTGTCTCAGTCGCCTATCCGAAATCGTGCGGAAAATTTCTTTTAAGGCATCGCGTCGACTTCCATTTTTCCTGTGCTACTCTGATGATCCGTAGTGCGGTTACCTTTGCCATCATATTCTAGCCAGCTTTTATAAGAAATTTAGTGTAAGTAAGTGCATCTGCAATAAATTGATACATTTTATGGTAAGTAGTTTTCTAAAGCGTGGGAAAGTGTGTTTTAAGTAAAAGAAATATTGTTAGATCAGTTTCTGCAAATGTGCGTTTATTTCGGATCTAATTGCTTCATATTATTGTAATATAAATAGCTACTCTGTCGTTTATTTGTGATCGCGAATGCAGTGGCATTTCTAATCATTAAAGGCAACTATACAAACAATAAGTATGATATTTCGACCCGAGCAGCCCCGAGTCGAATATGGTATTACATCTAATATGCTCCGTTTGTGTTCGGTACACCCGCTCTTTTAATAAACCGTAGCGGCTTAAACAATGCGAATATTACGAAACCGCTTTAACCATGTATGTTATATATTTGGAGCTTTCAAAAAATGCAAAAAACCAAAAATCGATTTTTCCAGTCAAATACATGTAAACCTCCCCTTAATAATTATACGTCCGCTTCATATAAAGATCCGCTTGGTACTAACTTTACATTTTATCTGTTTTATTATCATTAAAGGAACATTAAAGTCAGTCCTTAATGCACTATTAACATTTTGATTATGAAATCGGCTCTGAAGCGACAAATCAATCAACCAATGGTCCTCGTTTTTCTCCTTCTGCAAGTCTGTCATACTTAATAATTATACGTCCGCTTCATATAAAGATCCACTCGGCATTAACTTTACATTTTTTCTGTTTTATTATCATTAAAGGAGCATTAAAGTCAGTCCTTAATGCACTATTAACATCATGATTATGAAATCGACTCTGAAACTATGATAGGGGATCTTTTAACATACAAGACCATATTCCTTACAGATATATCAATTTCTTGGTGCCGCCGCAACACTTGAGGGCGGCTTCTAGAAGAGTCTCGATAGATGGGGGCCGAGACGAGGTAGAGGGCCCCTACGAGGACGAGTACTCTTGCTGGCCCCCACCACTGGGCATGGCTATCATATCCGTCTTCGAGATTTTGCTCTTCTTCGCGGACGCTGTTAGGGGATTCACGAGGCGGATGGACCGGTCGCTACCGCCCTCCTTTTCAATCCTCACAGACGCAGAGAAGCGTGGAGATTCGTCACGTACATGTTCGTGCACGTGGGGTGAGTATTGTAGTGTTTATTTAATCGTGGAACTGCGATAATTCATTTGGGTATTTCGGACACAATGACGATAAATCCTTAGTTATTTTTCTGACAACGTAGAGAGATATCTGTGCAGAAAATAAGTATACTACAGCAACTTGTGTAAGTTCGTTAGCAATATAAATAAATTATTAATTTAAAATATTTGCATAACTCAAAAACTAATCACAATAAACCTGCATATGAGGAGCTTACAGTAAAACCTACTTGATTTCCTATCCAAAACCGGAAAAAAAAACATAGACTGTTCTATATAAAATAAGGGTCGATGCCATTTCCGCTTAAACTGGAAATCATAATACATTGGAGTGTAAGCTTTGCAAACTGAAACTAGAAATTACCGTGTTCAAATATGTTACGGTTTTATTAAATTTATTCTTTTCATTCTGAACCCACTGTATATCTAACGTCTACGTGCCTCTTCGAAGGTTTATGTTTAATTACATATCTAAAAAATCTTAATACGGATTATTCCAAATTTAAATAATATATCAATAACTTTTTATTCTAATGATGCCATGACTATCATCATTTCATTCGATAATATTCTAATAGTAACTATAGAATAATAAATTGTAATTTTATTCGTAAGAAACGCTTCGTTCTGGCGGCAGTAGTTATTATATCCGCTGACATCTTAGACATTCCTGAAGATTTATTTAGTATTGTCTCTAGGTAAAAGTTTATGTTTAATTACATATCTAAAAAATCTTAATACGGATTATTCCAAATTTAAATAATATATCAATAACTTTTTATTCTAATGATGCCATGACTATCATCATTTCATTCGATAATATTCTAATAGTAACTATAGAATAATAAATTGTAATTTTATTCGTAAGAAACGCTTCGTTCTGACGGCAGTAGTTATTATATCCGCTGACATCTTAGACATTCCTGAAGATTTATTTAGTATTGTCTCTAGGTAAAAGTTTATGTTTAATTACATATCTAAAAAATCTTAATACGGATTATTCCAAATTTAAATAATATATCAATAACTTTTTATTCTAATGATGCCATGACTATCATCATTTCATTCGATAATATTCTAATAGTAACTATAGAATAATAAATTGTAATTTTATTCGTAAGAAACGCTTCGTTCTGACGGCAGTAGTTATTATATCCGCTGACATCTTAGACATTCTTGAAGATTTATTTAGTATTGTCTCTAGGTAAAAGTTTATGTTTAATTACATATCTAAAAAATCTTAATACGGATTATTCCAAATAATAATAATATATGAATAACTTTTTTATTCAAATGATGCCATGACTATCATCATTTCATTCGATAATATTCTAATAGTAACTATAGAATAATAAATTGTAATTTTATTCGTAAGAAACGCTTCGTTCTGACGGCAGTAGTTATTATATCCGTGACATCTTAGACATTCCTGAAGATTTATTTAGTATTGCTCTAGGTTAAAAGTTTATGTTTAATTACATATCTAAAAAATCTTAATACGGATTATTCCAAATAATAATAATATATGAATAACTTTTTTATTCAAATGATGCCATGACTATCATCATTTCATTCGATCATATTCTAATAGTAACTATAGAATAATAAATTGTAATTTTATTCGTAAGAAACGCTTCGTTCTGACGGCAGTAGTTATTATATCCGCTGACATCTTAGACATTCTTGAAGATTTATTTTAGTATTGTCTCTAGGTAAAAGTTTATGTTTATTACATATCTAAAAATCTTATACGGATTATTCCAATATAATAATATATGAATAACTTTTTTATTCAAATGATGCCATGACTATCATCATTTCATTCGATCATATTCTAATAGTAACTATAGAATAATAAATTCTAAATTTTATTGCGTAGAAACGCTTCGTTCTGGCGGCAGTAGTATTTATATCCGCTTGACATCTTAGACATTCCTGAAGATTTATTAGTATTGTCTCTAGGGAAAAGTTTATGTTTAATTTCATATCTAAAAAATCTTAATACGGATTATTCCAAATTTAAATAATATATGAATAACTTTTATATTCAAATGATACCATGACTATCATCATTTCATTCGATAATATTCTAATACTAACTATAGAATAATAAATTGTAATTTTATTCGTAAGAAACGCTTCGTTCTGGCGGCAGTAGTTATTATATCCGCTGACATCTTAGACATTCCTGAAGATTTATTTAGTATTGTCTCTAGAGAAAAGTTTATGTTTAATTACATATCTAAAAAATCTTAATACGGATTATTCCAAATTTAAATAATATATGAATAACTTTTTTATTCTAATGATGCCATGACTGTCATAATTTCATTCGATAATATTCTAATAGTAACTATAGAATAATAAATTCTAATTTTATTCGTAAGAAACGCTTCGTTCTGGCGGCAGTAGTTATTATATCCGCTGACATCTTAGACATTCCTGAAGATTTATTTAGTATTGTCTCTAGAGAAAAGTTTATGTTTAATTACATATCTAAGAAATCTTAATACGGATTATTCCAAATTTAAATAATATATGAATAACTTTTTTATTCTAATGATGCCATGACTATCATCATTTCATTCGATAATATTCTAATAGTGACTATAGAATAATAAATTGTAATTTTATTCGAATAAAAAATTATTCAATACTTTGTTTAATTTTATTGTATTAACGGGTTTAAAAAAATAATTATTTGCGCAGATATTTCCATTTACTGGTCAACGTGCTCGTTCAGATCTTACTCGGGACGATCCTAGAAATGGTGCATCGCTGTTGGCGCGTCCTGCTGATCTATTGCGCTGGTGTCCTGGCCGGATCCTTGGGTACTTCCGTCGTAGACTCACGCGTCAGATTGGCCGGAGCCAGTGGTGGCGTCTACGCGCTTATAACTGCCCACGTGGCCACCATCATAATGGTAAGTACTGCCTAGACGTAGATACAGTGAGGGAAGAAAAAAAAAATAATAATCGCGGTGTTTGCTTGTAAAGAGAAATATGTGAATGTAATTTTTGCGGGATATACTGTGAACACGTGGCTCTATTGAGTATAAGAAATGAAAAGAGTTTATATGTTGTTTTCGTTTGCGATTTTAAAATAAGATCGTAAAAATATGTCGAACAGCTAGCGCTCGAAAGGATGTACCTATCTATTTAATTTTATTTTCTGATCCATTAAATAATTGGGTAAAATTTAAATCTTACGTTAAATTTTAATTTAAATATTTATAACATAAACAAAATATTTGTAAAATTAACAAATCATTATCTATCAGCAATAATACTCACTTTCAATATCGTGCAGTAAGAATAAACTGCACGAGCCACATCAACATACGAACGAAACGGGTGCTCATAACATATAACGACGTATATGTACCTAGCTGTTTGGAGGTTGGATGGCGCCTGCGGTATATAGATACACTATCGGCTACTGAAGTTAGGCAATAGTATAATATTTATAAAAAAAAACATTTTTTTTCAATATTTAATGTTTATATTTTGTTTCTGCGAATATAATTATTTTCCTTTGAAAATTCCTGTCATTTTTTCATTTAGTTATAGTAGTAATTTACTAGTTGTCCTAACTTGAACACGGTCGGTAGTGTACATTCCTGAAATTTGGCTTTCGTTATTTCCGCAAAGGATTAAATGTAAAAATAATCGCATTTTATTCTTATAGCGTCGCTCAAACATTTATTATGCGTATGGACGACGATATTCAATAAAGCCAGATGTTTACATATATCCCAAAAATACATATTGGGTTGATTCTCAATATCTGCGACAAACTTTAAGAGCTGATTCCTGAGGTTATTTTGATCATAAAAAATTCATATGAGTATTATGTCCGAAACGGTTTGGTTTTAAATGTTATTGAATGTTTAATAATAAATTATGAACTATGACTAACACGATATATTATACACAGTTGGTTCGCAAAAACTAATTGGTGTTAAGAGGGAATTTTTTATTTGTCATTTCAATATTTGTCAATGTTGTCAGAGTCATTTCAATTCGGTTTATGCCAGTTTTCTGTTTTCTAAAATGAATTACACAACGAATGCTGAGATGTGTGATATGCATTTCGATTTACGGTCTTGGCCAAATGGAAATTCGCGTGCTGCTAGCTGTCTTTATGAAGAAACGATACCGAACCGTAATCATCTGCATCATTCAAGTAATTTGCCCGTCTTCACACGTTCTAGTGGAACGGGAAATTTAAAAAAAAAAGCGGACGACTGACTAACGGGCCCCCATCTACAGAGAAGAACTCTACAAGTTGACAGACATGGTACTAAATGAAATTGAGGAACATCCTACTAACAGCAACACAGAAAAATTGCGTTTGCTTTAAACTTAGTCTTTAGGCACAAGTTTGGAGAATATTGAAAGATCAACTGTTGTATCTATCACATTCAAGGAGTGGAGAACACTTTTTGTCCGGCAGATTTTCCGCAAAGAGTGGCCTTTTTGCATGGATGCAACACAAAATCCTGAGCTATTTGACCTCAAATATTCTTCACGCTGTGACGAGGCCTTACTTTCTCTAGAACGCGATTTTAATTTCATAATAATCGCATATGGGTCGAGAAATCCGCACGAACTAGTGATGCCCGTCATCAACATTAAATCTCTTCAAATGTGTGGGCCGGAATTTGTTGGAGATCACTTGATAGGTCCACATTTTTTACCGATACGGTTAAATGGCGAGGTATACCGCAATTTTCTTGAAGAGGAGCTACCACTACTGCTGGAAGAAGTTCCGTTGCAATTAGAATTACAAATGTATTTTATGCATGACGTGCTCCAGAGCGTATTTTAGTTTAGTTGCCTCGCGAGCTTTTTGGACAATAGCGTATCCAGATCGGTGGATAAGACGGGGAGGTCCACAACCGTGGCCTCCTCGGTCTCCAGACTTAAATCTCTTGGACTTTTTTTTCTCTGGAGTCAACCTTAAATCATTAGTTTTATACGACGCCCATTGAAAATGTCGACGAACTGAGAAATCGTATTATCGCAGCTTTTCAAACAATTCGAAATACCACTGGTATTTTAGAACCGGACTCGCCAGTCAATACGACGGAGGATAGAAGCTTGTATTACAGTTGGAGTCGGTCATTTTCAACAGTTAGTATAAGTTAATTTTGTTTTACTAATTATTTTGTTAATTTATAATAAAAACATTAATTATGTTAACTTACTATTTAAACATTGTACAACTTTAGAACTAAGCGATTTTGGACATATGTTCTTATGACTTTTATGATCAAAATAATCCCAGGAATATGCATATGTTGAGAATCACGTAATATTTTTCTTTACTAGCAAGCACTGCAGTTAATTTATTCCCTCGGCGTATACCGTTGCTTTTCGTTTCGTTTTGTTTTGTTCCGTGTCATGTTTTGCGTTTTTGTGCGGATTGTGTCTTGTTCTAATCGTTTCTCTGAAGTGGTGTTTGTTTGTTTGTTCTCGACAATAGGTGACGTCCTCGCTTGACGGAATTGTTACCAAACGGTAAATAAGAAATCTACGTACGTATTCGTTCTCTCTATTTTTTTTTTGTGTTATTCGCATGTCGCCGCTTTTTTTTCGAATCGTCTGTATTCGCTTGCATACTCGCTTCTCTACAGTGTTTCCTTTTTGTTTTTGTTTTTCGTTTTTTCGCTTTCTTCCGCTCTCTCTCTCTCGATTGACGGCAGTGTTCGTTCGGATGTGTTCGCAGAACTGGAAGGAGATGACCTACCCGTTGGCGCAACTCCTAGTGTTTCTAGTCATAACCGGCACTGATGTGGGCGTGGCGATTCACAGCCGTTACTCTGGGGAGGCGGGAAGCGACCAGATCGGCTACGCGGCCCATTTCTTCGGCGCCCTGGCCGGCCTCCTGGTCGGCATCACCATACTAAGAAACCTGTCCGTCACGCCGAAAGAGCGCATCTTACGTAGAGTAGCCTATTCGCTCTACATTGGACTGACGGTGTTCGCTATTCTCTTTAATATATTCGGCGGCAGATTCTTCCCCCCGCAACACGTTTGAGTGGAAACATGACACATTATACACATGCAGCATTTTACAATGTTCAAGACATTCGAAACCGAAGCGCTCTTAATTAAGCCAGCTGTGATATCTTCATACGCACACGAGAGGTCGTCAAACTGTTTCAAGGCAGCATCCCAGCACTCAGATGCTTTGATCCGATGATTATTTCGTATGGAGTAGTTTTAAAATAGGAAGATGGCGCCCTCTAGAAAAAAAAAACAAAATTATTACGAAAGTAAATAAATAGAAAGACAAGTCTGCTTTCTCAGAAAATTATTTAATTAATAAAAGCTACCGGACATCTTCAGACAACTATAGTATCATAAGTATAGCAATTATAACCTGAGGATGTCCGTATACGGACGAAACCGGTAGACTTTATTAAAGAGTTTTGGGAGAATTTGGATCTGTCTTTTTCTAATACATTTATATAATAGGTTAAAATTATATAAATTAAAATGCCTTGATACAATCGATTTTTACAGTTTTGATTTCATGTTAGTTACCTTTCTTGTTTCTTCTTTTGGTAACACAGTGCAACACCCAAAATGGGAATGGGATGAGACCAATTGCAGATGAAAGTTGACATTATCCATAACAAAACCTTGAAGATTTTTTTTTAGTTCAGTGCGAGATTTTTTTTTTACACTCATTTGAAGTTGTTGATTTTGGAACGCTGTCTAACAAGGAAAGATCATTGAAAATTTGATAAAATAATGCTTTTTTATTTTTATTATCGTGGAAAGTTGTGGTATCCTACTGTTTTTGGGGTCGAGGAATTCATTTTTGATATTTATTTTTACCTAAGACTGACGCTAGATGGCGCTGTCATACAAATGAATATATGAAAATGCAAAATAAAATTAATATATGTTTTGTACATATATATGATATAAAATAAATTTAAAAAAAATTACATGGATTGTACCATAACATTGGAACACCAAACTGCATTGACTTCCTTTTCTTTTGTGACCACTTAATAGAACCATTGCAAGTTCTGCACACTTTTTCAGGTACCCAATCTACATTCTCAATAACCTCTACTCCAAAATACTGTAAATACAATTGTTTCATACTCTCATATTTTGGCACCAAATTTTTTTGTCTATTATATTTTCCACAAACATAACAATAATATTTCAAATGCTGCAAACATTCATTCCGGCTATGCGCCATCTTCAGTGGTTGTTTTCGTACTAAATTGTCTTCGTACGTTGTTGTCAGTATATATAGATTGACAGGTAATATAATTGTGCACAAGCGCACAATCAAATCTTTATGGTCTTGTTTTGAATTTGTGCGTTACTGAGTTTTATTGCCTTATTGTCTTGTTTTTTGTAGAAATTCTTTAAGGGCTCAAATATTATGTCTAAAGCAGTGAAGCAGTAAATACACCATTGTTTTTTATTAAAATTTAGCGAAGTAGCCCATTTGTATGACAGCGGGGGCCATCTAGCGTCAGTTTTAGGTAAAAATAAATATCGAAAATGAATTCCTCGACCCCAAAAACAGTGAGATACCACAACTTTCCAGGATAATAAAAATAAAAAAGCATTATTTTATCAAATTTTCAATGATCTTTCCTTGTTAGACAGCGTTCCAAAATCAACAACTTCAAATGCGTGTAAAAAAAAATCTCGCACTGAACTAAAAAAAGCCCTTCGAGGTTTTGTTATGGATAATGTCAACTTTCATTTGCAATTGGTCTCATCCCATTCCCATTCGGAAACTTCGATTTTGTATCACTGTGTAATTAGAGGTCTGATGGTTACCAAAATGAAAATCAAGGTAGAAATTAAAACTAGATGTCGCAATATTGGGAAATTGATTCTATTGTGCCATCATAGCACTTCTTTCCCCCAAAAAGAAAATCTTTGTTTCTTAATTTTCATTTTTGTATTTTATTGTGCTTCGTTATTATTTTCTCAACATTTTTGTGTGCGATTCATTTTGGCTTCTATCATATTGTCAAAATGATGTGAACTACTTTGTTCAATCACAAAGGTAGTTCACATAGTAATACTTAAAAAACAATGTTGTGAAAATTGCAACTAAATAAGATGCAAAAACTGAAGAAAAAAAAACGATTTCATTGGTAATAATAATCTATAATCTTCCCTTTCTCCAAAAAAAAAAATAATATACTCACGCGTATGCGTCAATGTCTTCCGATTTTTAAACTACCCTAACGGAACTACAATATTTTTCGAGTATTTTTACCTAAGGTGTTTTTTGCAATTTTTTGACGACCGCATTTACTTCTCGCACAAATGTTTTGACTCTCTATTTTTTTGGTCCTCCCCTAAATCGTTTATATGATGTATACAAGAAAATATAGGTACTTGATTGATTCTGTTGTTCTTTTATTGATTCATTTTTCCATCTTTTCCTATACAGGGTGTTCTCAACCGTCTGAGGATGGAAAATTGCTCATGAACTAAGCGTTTAAAAAACATATTCGTGAGTTATTTATTATTAGACATTCTATCTGATATATGCATGTCTATGCATTCCATTTTCAAGCTAATATAATGGTGTGGTCATAATATTGTTGTTTGTATGGACTGTAATATCAACATTTAAATTTATATTATTATTTTTTATCTCTAAAGGAGAAGATTTTACCATGATCCCTGTTAAATTGTTATAAAATATAATTTATATTTTGGAAAGGTAAATTGAGTAAATTATTATCTACTGTCTATATTTTAAAAAAAAATTAGTTTAAAACTGATATAATGATTTCCTCAAGGTCCTCAAGCTATGCAATCAAAATTGATATTGGTTATCTGATTTTCCAGTCTGTTTAAAGAATTCCTCTTCATATTGAAAAATGACGTATTTTTATTTTGCTTAAGGATTGGATTAGATTAAATGATTTTTTTTATGTAGCAATTAGTACTTTTTATTACTTTAGGGATAGAATCTGCCAACAACTTTGAAAACCCGTTTTATAAACTGCTACTTTTTTTTAGCAACAAAATTATAATGTTTAGTTCGTTTTCTAATTAATTTTGATTAAAAATTTGCGTAATTAAAAATACATCAATAATAATAAACAAAAAATTAGTATCTTATAAACAAAAAGAGGAAAAATTATAATAATTGTTATTATTATGGTAAATAAAGCATGTTATGATAATAATATCTGTTTAAAAAAAAATATTCCGGAGACCAAATGTTAAAGAGAAAATAATCGCCCATAACAATTAAAGAATGCAGTTATAACAACGTGTATAACCAGCATTAAAATATTTAATTCATCAGGTAATTAATATTATTTTAATTACTGTTACATTTAGTTTGATTTTCTTTTTTGATAAATTAGTAAAAAATAAATCAATACGTTTCAAATTAAATATCTTGGTCGATAAGCGAAAAGTTTGTTTTATTTTTGGAGTTTATTTTTCTTTCGATTTAATCTCAAAGGAGTTTCAAACCTTAAAAAAGACCCAACTGCTCTACATGAATACATGAATTTGACGTGAATCCATTTCAGAGCCAGCTACAAACATTTAAAGATAGGGCTACTTAGTCTGTTTAACAAAAAGTCGCTCATATCTCAAAATCTATTAAAGATAGGTATAGGGAATGCTGATATAAAGCGATAGGGGATGATATTTACTTCCTAATTCCGAATTAAAATACAGGGTGTATTTAAAAAAGAAATGAGTTTTCTGCATTTGAAAATATATCACTTTGTTCCTCAGTTTTGAACACCCTGTATGTTAGAATGTAAAGTGTGCTTGCCATTTCTTAAAGTTATATCTACATTCATAACATAGCAAATTTGGAGTCTCTACTTGCAGTATTAACCGAGATATTAATTTCTCAATGATGCAATGATTATGACTAAAAGAAAAACTAAAATAACTCAAAAACGGCAACATGTAGCTGTAGGAATAGCTAATAAAAACTGACGTATTTATAGTTGTAGAATCCAAAAATGAATAATATATCATTCTATTTAAAATAACAAAGTTGACATCCATTTCCGGTCAACCGGAAGTGATATTTTGGTTAAGGTATTTTACATTTATAGTTCCAATCGAACAGATACTGGTGCCAAAATCTCAAAAATAAGTAAATAATAGAACATCATAAACTTTTAATGAACCAGTTACGTGGAATACCCTGTATATATTGGTTAAAATAAATGAATTTTTGAAAGAAGAGATTTCAAGGCGACGAAATCTTATTTTCCACACACCTACGACATGAATCTTTACCAAAAATTATATTAATTTGTCCTTTTCAAAGTGGTCCATACAAATATTAAATAAAATACCGAGTGTTCCTTTGAAAAAAAAAAAAATTATAACATTTAGTTTATAGGCAACCTCCCTACCCTCAGACGATTGGGATACCCTCGATATTCGAAGGGGCGTTCTCTACCATCACCAGAACTTATCGTTTAACGTGATACCTGTTTCAGAACTGGAAGGACATGTCGTACCCCTTGGCGCAGCTGTTCGTCTTTATCGCGGTTACCGTCTCTGACGTCGGTTACGCCGTCTACCTGCGCTACGCGGGCGCAGGCGGTGACCATATCGGCTACGCGGCTCATTTCTTCGGCGCCCTGGCCGGCCTCCTGGTCGGCATCTCCGTGCTGCGTAATCTGAGCGTGAATCGCGCCGAAAAAGCGGCTCAAATGACCGCTATCGCCGTTTACCTGACCCTGATGGTGGCGGCCATCGTGTGGAACGCAGCGGCTAAGGGCTATTTCGCGCAGGAGTATTGATATCTAAAATGTTTTAAAATAAACGCGAGAACGACACGTATGTAAATTACAATTCTCTCTCCTCCGTATATTTAATAAACAAAAGATTATGCGATATAAGTTAAACGATATACATTCATGGCAGCTTTGTGCGCATAGCAAATATCAGTATTATAATGTTGATTGGTGGAATCGTAAAGAGACGCAACTAAGTAGAATCCTTTTCTACTTTCTCTATTTCCCTCTTTGATAGGAATACTTCTTACGGAAAGGGCAACTATTTAGGCCGGTTTTACATTATACTTAATTTAGTATGAAACTTTGATATAAATTTGCTATTAAATATTTCAAAAAGTATCTATCATACAGAAAACATTATTTGTAAATTTCGTACGAAATATGCGTGCGCAATATGTGAATTGTTGGTTAAGTCCAGTGGGATAGGTCGGCGTTTGTCGTACTATACAGATCGGTCAATCTAAATTGACATAGACAACGCAAAAATACACGATGTAGTTTGTGGTTGAGTCAAAGCATATAAGGAAGTTCTGTTGTCTATCGTACATCGCTGTATCACCATCCATTTTAGAATAATGTCGTTGTCATGTCAGCAGGTTGAATTGTTGATTGAGTATTCAAAACTACGCTAGATAAAGTTAAAATTGATTGATTGTATAACAATTTGTTGAACATACTCAGTTTTATAATCTATAAAAAAAGATAGATACATACAAAAAATTGCATTTTATTTTTAGAATTATATTTCATCCCTAACTTGTCTTGCAAAATTAGCAGATCTATTGCCACTTGGTCGTTGCACCTTACCAAAATTTCAACATTTTCCTCTGCAACTTCATCTATATCGATGTAGCTTAAGTTTTTAGTAGAACACTAGAAATAAGCTTATAATCACCATCTGAAAGTCTAAGTACTACTAGACTATTTGTGCCTATATAATTGAAGAAGTAAAATCTATCAGATCCAGGTCTATCCACGTCCGTCAAGATCACCTAGACAATCAGGAAAATTGCCAAAGTTCATCAAATCGTTCGACAATGGACCGTCAGTCCTTAATCCCGAATTTAATAAATTTAGAATGCATCTTCCTTCAGGTCACATACTTATCATCCAATTTTTACATAATATTTTACGGGACTAGCTATCATAGTTACATTTAAAGATGATAGCCATAACAGCAATACTTCTTGGTCAGCCATTTTACGGTAATATTAATCCTTTTCATAACTTTTTTCATACTAAATTTTTTACTTGAAATATCAAACAGACATATTCAAATATTTTGTACCAATTTTCAGATGTAATTTTTTTTATGTATGACATGCAGGTAAATTTCTTTATAAATTCAAAATAAAATTTTATACAAAATTTCATACTAAATTAAGTATGATGTAAAACGGGCCTTATGAGAGAATTTCTTAGGTAACCTTGAATAATAATCGCTCAGTTGTATTACTGCTCATGAAACACAACAATTTCAATCTCTGTCCATACGAATTATTTGTGCAATTGCATTTACTTGCATGCCCAGTGGTGGGACTCCGTAGAAGCGATAATAACAATGATAATAATATAATAAATAAATAAATTGTAAAATCGTTCATTATAGCATATGAGTACTCCGATTTGTGTTAGTTATCTTCATCTGTAAATATCAAATTCGTTTCATTCTACCGTTATCCGTATGGTTTTATCAACCTTCATTCCTTTAATTTTAGTAATTTTATATTTATGTAGTTTACCACATTACAAAATATAATTTTAAAGTTGTCAATAGATATTTGGTCAGTCAGGTTTATGCTGCAGTTTTTAATAAAAACCGATCATTTTTCCCTTAAGAAAATAGCCAAACTGAACTAACCAAACTCACTTTTTTACCCCTTTAGTAACCACCCGAAAATCTGAGTCAATTGATCAGTTCAAATAAAGCAAGTAAGAGACTAACCTAAATGGTGTGAATTGGTCAGTTCGTCTTTTTTTTTTGTTTGGTCACTTCAATTTTTTTGTTGGTTTGTTTCGATTTGTTTACATTAAGCAAAGTGAACTAACCAAAGGTATAAAACGAGTACAGCTAGTTTAAGAGCAATAATTATATTAATAAGATAAGACAATGAGAATTGCTAAGTCAGCTGTCACCATTATTTAAGTGTAGAAAGTAAGCACATTCTTGAACTTCTACACACATTTGGGACATTTAAAAAGTTTCACTTTTGAGATATATGAGACTCTATTAATAAAATAATTCTTAAAATTATTACACAGGGTGTTCCAAAAGCCTTAAAAGCTGTAATTTTTTTTTTAATGGAACCCCTTGCATATTATTGCATGTTTTGATTCTCAGATCAAAATAAGTGTCTATTTTAATAAGGCTTGTAATACCTAAACCTTAAGGTTTTTTTTTTATTTTAATAACCTGAATTTTGTAAAAATCTAACCTAACCTTTATGTTTCAAATACTTAAGAAGCATTTAAGTTTATAAGCGAAATTTACAGTGAAGTATAACAATGTAATAACCATACTTTATAATCCAATTATAATAAAACTTATGTCTCATACAGGGTGTTCGAAAATTAAAACTGATCAAACAAGAACGTTAAGTGGTTATTACTTGATTAACTTAAAAGAGAACGTCATTTTTTTTTTTAACTTACCAGTAAATGCAGTTTTTAATTACCTATCGAATGATATTTATAGCTTAAGCTTTAAATCATTCTTTCACAGAATACGCCAAATAATTATCTTTTGCAACCATTTGGTGTTTTAAAAACCTTAAGATTTAGGTATTATAAATTTTATTAAACGAGACACTTCTTTTGATAAGAGAATCCAAAATTAAATATAAATAAAATTTAATAAAAACGCCAAAACAAAAAAAAAAAAATAGGAAAATGATTTAAAAAAAAGTCGTATTCGAGTACAAACAAACAAATACTCGAGTACGAGTATTTGTTTGTTTGTAGTTCAGGTCAGATCGTCTTATACAATTATTTGCTTTAAGTTTATTTGTTTAATTGTTTATTAGTTTGTGTTTTTGTTAATTTAACTTAATTACCAAAACTAATTTTGACTTTCTTCCAAATGGAAAAACAAAAACTTACTACACAGTGTAAAAACTAAAAAGATTAACTAGATTACCTATTGATTACTGCTTGAAAAAGTTATTATAAAGGTAACCAAACGATCGTAGCAAAAAAAAAAAAAATAAATGCAAAGGAGAACTTAAAAAGTTTTACCCTCATTCCGACCCTTAAACCCAAATTAAAAAATGTCACAAAATCACAAGATAATATTGGAAGGTAGTAGAATTGCTATGACAGTTCTGGCGCAAAATCCCATAAGGTTTACATAGCGCGTCTCAATTCACATTTTATCCCTTCCACTCCTACAGTTCTTGGAACAGCGCTTAAACAGCTCTTGGTATAGCTTGAACAGCTATTAGAACAGCTCCCGGCTCAGCTTAAGCAGTTCCCGAAACAACTCCTGGAACGGCTTAAACAGCTGCAAGAACAGCTTCAACAGTTCCCGGAACAGCTTAAATAGCTCCTGGAACAGCATAAGCAATTCCTGGAACAGCTTAAACAGTTCCTGGAACAACTTAATCAGTTCCCGGAACAGCTTAAACAGTTCCTGGAACAGCTTAAATAGCTCCAGAACTGTTAAAGCTGCTCCTGGAACTGTTGAGCTGTTCTAGGAGCTATTTAAGCTGTTCCAAGAACTGTTGTAGTTATTCCTGGAGCTATTTAAGCCTGGAACAGCTTAAATAGCTCCGGAACTGTTAAAGCTGCTCCTAGAACTGTTGAGCTGTTCTAGGAGCTATTTAAGCTGTTCCGAGAACTGTTGTAGTTATTCCTGGAGCTATTTAAGCCTGGAACAGCTTAAATAGCTCCGGAACTGTTAAAGCTGCACCTGGAACTGTTGAGCTGTTCTAGGAGCTATTTAAGCAGTTCCAAGAACTATTATAGCTATTCCTGGAGCTATTTAAACCGTTCCAGGAGCTGTTTAAGCTGTTTCAGGAACTGCTTAAGCTGAGCCGGGAGCTGTTTAAGCTGTTCTAATAGCTGTTCAAGCTATACCAAGAGCTGTTTAAGCGCTGTTCCGAGAACTGTAGAAGTGGAGGGGATAAAATGTGAATTGCGACCGCCTGCCTATGTAAACCTTATGGGATTTTGCGTCAATTTTGAAGTTAATCAACGAAACAGTTGAAGTTACTAAAAATAATTGTGGGAAATTTCACTAAATGAATATCAAAAAAAAAAAAAACGGAATTATGAAAATGAACTTAAAATAGTAGGACATTTTTGTTATTATCATTGTACTAACTTGGTTCACTATATCTTATAGGAATTGTGGTCATTTTCTTAGTTTACGTTTTTTTTTATTTTATTTATTATAATATTTATTGGCATAAAATGTTTCTAACAAAATTTATTTCTTAAATCAACAATATCCACCATGTCAATGCTACTATCATTATCGCAATTCCCACATATTCTATAATCTTTCACGGTAAACTTAAAAACTTATAATTCTTGCCTTTTTCTTTATTGTCTTTCAAACAATTTACATAAATATACATATGATTTCAAATAATCACCTTCCTGATATCAAAACAACGCAAATACAAGAAAGACTGATGTATAATGATCTCAGTATTTCTATTCGCGTAAGACATACATGCATCATCATCTCTCTTTTCAATAATTAGACTAGTTAGCAGGTACGGGCTGCATCTCTTTACAATTCCTTCACTCGACAAAGTATATATTTTATTTATTGTACGATAGTCGGCTTCTTTCTTTCGATAACTGGACGGAATGCACGTAAACTGGAAATGGAGATTTTTATTACGCAGCTAACGTTATACAACACATACACGGGGACACATATTATTACCGATGCCTGGAACAAGTTTACCTTGTCGCGCTTGAGTTTTCATTCAGATCGATGAGAAACGTCCGATTCCAATCGCTGCCGTGGTTTTTTATTCATCGATGCGCGCGTATTTAAGGAGGGAAGGTTTTTTTTTCATTGTTTTTGTTCTGAGAAAAAGAGAAATCTTTCGGGAAAAACCGATTTGTATAGCGGGGCAAAAGAGAATAGGTTTTAAGCGTAAGTTAGCCTTAAAAAGAATTCGTACGATTAAATAGTGAGAGGGATAAAGATGAGCGTGATGTAGTCGTCGATACAACAATAAATAATCGATAATGTCTTGCGTTCAATATTATTTAACCAACGATGCTCTAATTACGTGACAGAATGGACGTTTTTTTATTCGCACGTTCTATCAACATTGACGATTGACGGTGTTTATTGTGTGACCTGACGTTGGAAGAGAAGCAAGCAATACAGAACGATGGAGCGTCTCAACAGCGTGGAATTGCAGTCGAAGCTGGAATTACGGGTGTTATTTGAAGAGGTACGCATTGTTTAGTGTTAAGAAGGTGACTTAAGTAATAACTTTATTCGTTCCTAATGATTGATGATGTGTGGTAATTTGAATTGAATGTTTCAATTTGAATTTAAGTACATTTTTGCGACATGTTTCGCCCATACACCGGGCATCTTCAAGCAAAACATGTCAATTATCGAAGCACAAAATGGCAAGAATTTTAATCTATAATACTTGTAATATGTTTTGTCAAAACACATTATTGACTAAAAAATTCTCAAATAAATATATTACGATAATCTTTTTAGGTAGATGGACTTGAGGTTTTTTGCCTGAAGATGCTCGATGTATGAGCGAAACATGTCGCAAAAGTATACTTTAATATAGATAGATATAGAAACAGTCTTTATTTTATTCATTCAATTTAAATTTATCTGTTCGCTTTCAAATCTTCAGTCACTACCGTTATTCGACCGAAAAGTTATTTTCTTTTTTTTAGTTTTAAAAAATTAATAATCTTTTATGCAAAGCACATTGGTTTCAAAAAAAAAAAAAAAATTGAAGTACAAGTCTGATATAATTACCAAATAAGATTGATTAAAGAAATGTTTAAAATAAAATAAAAAACATGAAAACAATATCAATTTCTTCTTCAAGACTTGAAAGATCTCAATAATTTAATATAAAAATAAAATATTGCCTGTATCTTATTTTGGTTTTATATTAATATCATAGTTGCATAAAAAAAATAACTTCATATAGTTAATTGTTAATTTTTTTAAGTTGAATATTCTTTATTAATAGAGATGGTGATTTTTGTTGGCACGCAGTGGCGCAGACTGTATATTATCGGTCGGCATTATGTATACATACAGTCGCGGACAAGTGTTATAGGCACCTTTAACAAAACTAATGGGTTTGATGTTTCTTGCATTTTTTTTTGTGACAGTTATTTCAACGTTTATTTAATCGTCTTTATGGTTACAATAGTCTTTATAGATACCTTTTTGTAAATGTATTTATTTTTTTATATATTCAAGTCTTCGAGATGTCACTTTTCCCCTCCCATCTAAAAAGTATTATAGCTGTACTAAAAACAGTCCAATATTGCAACAAATTAATAAGATCCCTTAAAATACTACATATTTATAATGTATTACCTAGTTTTATTTATAAGTTTTTATTTTCTCATTTCTTACTGTGATATTCGCCCAAAATTTAGGGTGCCTATAACATTTGTCCGCGACTGTATATTATACTATGAGATTCAAAATGATTGTCGTAAAAAAAAAACTGTTTTCCGGAAAAATTTATCTATACTTATTACCAATTTAATGAGCGAAGTTAGCTACATACAAATTCATACATTAAATGAATTTCTTGACATTTAGCGACATTACGTTCGTGTTGTAGTATCTTTTGATTATTTATCTTATAATTTTTTTCTTGAAACCGTTTATATTTACATCTAATATCACCAACAATAGTATTTTTGAATACTGTAAGAAAATAAGGAAATTTATCTGTGGTAATAGCTCAACAAATAGGTAAAAAATCAATATTAACATTAAGTGAAATAGTTTATTACATTTTATAAATTTATAGCTTATCATACACTTCAGCGCAATGACTGTCAAAAGAAGTTACATTTTCATCCTATAAATTTCTACGGTACAGAAATTATTACATTAGATCACGATAGGCGATTGGAATATTGTCATTGGTTGAATACATTTTAAGGACGATGACTTGCTAAACAAAATCATTTTTCTCGGATGAAGCCTGGTTTTATCTAACAGAATATATCAATTTATAAAACTATTGTATCTGGTCTGCAGAAAATCCACACGAATTTCGAGAAACGCAATTGCATCCCATAAAAGTTGGAGTTTGGTTAGCTATGTTCAGGCAACGAATAATAGGCCAATTTTCTTCGAGGAAACTGTAACAGCCCAACGTTACCCAACAGATGTTGGAATTGTTTATGCAGAGTTACAAGAAAATGAGCTTGAAGCAGGTTTTTTCAGCAACGATAACGCTCCAGCACATACTGCTCGACAAACCTGCCATATCTTCAACAGTTTTTTGCTGACAGGGTCGTTAGACACAAAAGGGGGCCACCAAGATCGCCTGATCTAACCCCATTAGATTACTTCATGTTTGGCTATCTAAAAAATAGGATCTATAGAAACGCATGCATACCATAGAAGAACTGAGAGATGCAGTTTTGGTCACTTAATAATTATACTAATTGTATGTTATAATTAAAGTAATAAATAAATTAGTTAAACATAGTTATACTGAAATATAAAATCAATAATTTAGTAAAGTTAAATTAATTACATTTCATTTTTACAAGCAGAAACACCAATCCATAGTCGTTTATATAATGCGAGTTCAAATATAGGTTACGTTTTCCTATTTATGACAGATCCGTTTTACTTTCTTGTGTTCCAACATTGACTTAGTTCAAACCTTCATTACAAACACGCGGGCATATAACTTAACCTGCTTAACTATCTATAGGAGCGGAATGACAATCTTTTGAATCTCTATAGTAATATATAAGATACTAAATCGAGTTCGACACGCCTTTACCTGGGAATTTAACTAATATTACAGATAAACAATTCTTCCTGAATCAAAGAAACTTTGTTTCATTATTTAAGAAACTAGTCCTTCCAGTTATATTAGATTTTTTTTCACTAAAATAACACTATTTTTAATTGAAGGAAATATGTTTTGAGTGGAAAAAAACCATCTCTAGTTATTAATATGATGTTGTTCAATCCACTTCTAACCTTTTAATTTAGTAATTCAATAGTTTTATTTTAAGTCTTGCACTTGATAATATCCAATGTTGTTTTCCTGAAAGATAAAAGGATTTTGAAAAAGTTGTTTATCTATATGGTTAGACCGTTTACGGTTTAGATACGAGTTTGCATTCATGTTTATGGTCATGTTTATGAAGAATGTCATATCTGTACTATAGTCTATTTGAATTGGTAAAACTGTCGTTTTAAAAAATCGTTAAATTTGATAGCAATGACGTATCAAAACTTGTTTGATTAATATTATGATTAGTTAACTCTTTTATGGTGAATATTATTAATAATTATAATCTAATATTAAATTATTAAGGCAAAGTCAGGTACGTGTGTAATAAAAATTGCATAGTGTGAAGAAAATGTAACACTGTTCACATGATAAAGATATTTGATAAATTTTACGCATAGAAACGTAACTATATGCCCAGTGTAAGCCTTCAATAGATACGCTTCTATAAAATTATCAAACGGTTATAGAAAAAAAAAAAAAATTTTAAACAGTTTCAATACTACACACTTCACCCACAAAAAGGGGCAAGTGTGTAATGGTCCGCATTGCTATATTATAGCATTTCTTTAGTTCGGGCCAAGTGGAAACTATATCTGATGCCTTTTTGATAAGTATGATAATTTACAAGTACCTAAGTTATTACATGTTAGCAGATGAAGTTTTTTATCGTGTAAAACTAGTAGAAGTTTAGTATATAGAATGATAACGAGGCATCCTTATTTTAATTTTAAAAATAAATGTAGCCTTCATCTACACACTTGCCCCGGTTACACACTTACCCGACTTTACCTTATTTCTTTCACTAAAATAACACTATTTTTAATCGAAGAAAATATGTTTTGACTGGAAAAAAATTGTTCTTTTAAATAGTCGCAAAGAAACATTTCTTTGAGTTAGAGAATTCTTTTTCTGTGTGTACGCTACTGCATTCCAACAAAAATCACCATCTCTAGTTATTTAATATATTTTCGTCCACTTACTTTATTTATTTAATTCAAAGTTTTTATTTTAAGTCTCGCACTTAATAATATCTAACGTTGTTTTCCTGAAAGATAAAAAGATTTTGAATTATATTAACTTTCGTTTTAAAAAATCGTTAAATTTGATAGTAATGACGTATCAAAACTTGTTTGATTAATATTATGATTAGTTAACTCTTTTATGGTGAATATTATTAATAATCATAATATAATATTAAATTATTAATACCAAGTTTATCACAAATTGACTTATATGTCATGAAGATGTCGTTAACCATGACGAAACGTCGCCATCTTTATAATTCAATATCAAATGACTGGATCTCGTTCCTTTATTCGTCCTATAAACCCAATTTAAATGCCCATCTATATCATTAATCATCACAATCTACAATAAATAATGCAAAAAATAAGTATATTGTCGCTCAGGTAGACTCCAACGAAAACGGATACATCTCCAACAGAGAACTGCGCGACTTCCTAACGAACAACGACCACAAATTACCCCCTCACGTCCTAAACGCTATCTACGAGAGGGCAGATAGAAACGGCGACGGTAGATTGGACTTTAAGGAGTTCGCATGCATGGTGTACGATCCCAAGAACAGACATATCTTCGGCACGTGGCTATACAAGTACTGTGAATTTCATCTTACCCCCGCAACGGCCCGGATACTGTCGCTCCATCTCGGAAGAAGAGGCACAAAGGGAGTACGTCCGATTTGGTACGCTGTTGTCCGCCCCCCTTGTCGATGGTAATCATATCTGTGGTGGAGATTCTGTTGTTCATCCTGGACGCGGTCGAAGGAAACGTCAGCGGTCAAGGAGGCATAGCCCAAAAGCTAATTTACGATCCTAGATGGCGTTACGAGTGCTGGCGATACGTCACCTATATGTTCGTACATGTCGGGTAGGTTCGAGAATACGAGATACTTTTTGTCATTTTGCGTCAAAATACAAAACGCATGGACATAATGCCGACGCTATATACGCAATACGATTGTTCTTTTTGAGTCGAGTAACATTGCCTCATGACGCAAATAGAGTTGATTATATTATATTATCATTGTTTAAATGTATCTAGTTAGTCAACGTAATGCATTTTCGGAAAAATAAAGTATTGCTCAGGGAAGTGGTGCACTCTATCGGTGAATGTAAATTGATTTGAAAACGTGATAAATATAACAGGTATCTCGGTCAGAGTGAGAGACAGATTTCTGTGTTTTATCCATCTGCGGAAACGACGGAATCCGTATCGGTGATTTACTGGCATTGATGGCGAATTGTGTGCCCTGGGGAAAAGGGAGGGTGGATGCATGTGACGCTGTGATGACGCACCTAGCGATAATTCTCGTGTTTGTTTACATTAGAAGATTAGAATTCTGAGGTATTCTGTTATAAATATAAAGAAATTGAAAGTATAATTGCAACGGCACGTTCTTGTTGACAAAAACATTAATTGAAAATTTTATAAATTAAGAGTTTTTTCTTTTAAGAATAATATATTTCAACTTTAAAACAAAAATCACTGAAAGAGAAAAGTTAAATCTAAAAGGACGAAAATTTGCGCGAGAAAAAAAAACATAAATCTACTTCTCAATTTTTATTTTCTAGTTTTTAAATAATAAGTTTGTTTTGTTAACTTAATTTACTTATATTTATGATTATATAATAATCAGAAAATGTTTGTTTTATTAAGAAGAATAAGTGTTTAGTTTGATAATATATTAATCTGTATTCGATGACCTTTTTATATTTAAATTTTAAT
Organism: Protaetia brevitarsis; assembly: GCA_004143645.1. Taxonomy (NCBI): domain Eukaryota; kingdom Metazoa; phylum Arthropoda; class Insecta; order Coleoptera; family Scarabaeidae; genus Protaetia; species Protaetia brevitarsis. The sequence continues at coordinate 603,341 of RXPK01000055.1, read as the reverse complement.
AAAAAGCGGGTTTTTCGTTCGAACGTATATAAAAACCTTCTTCGCTCTCTCCTATGCTATAGCCGCTCTGTCGCTAACTTCAACTGGTGTAAAGGCGGGAGAAATATATATAGTTTTCTTATATTTTACAAAACATTTTTTTACTTGATTTACTTATGTTTACTATTACATAATAATAGAAATTCGTTTTTTTATATATGATAAAAATATGTAGTTTGGGGTACAAATCGCCATTTATTTTTACATATCTATATGCACCACTTTACTTATTAAAAACACCATACATGATCACACATTCGCGCTCTTTCTCTTGAGCGGTTGAAAAGTTACGAGGTAACCTTTGGGGGCAACATCCGTATATACAAGGTTACATCGTAACTTTTCAGCCAATCAAGAGAAAGAGCGCGAACGCGTCATCATGTATGCTGTTTTTAATAGCTTTGTTTGTTTGTGTGCTTGGAGCGGTATCTACTGACGTCATCAGAGTAACTTGAGAAGCGTCTCAGAGTTGGATTTAAAGATGCTACAAAAAAACGGCTCGATTGCAATATAACTTAATTTTTATTATTTACTATTGTCAGATTGTCACAGCTATTATGAATAGGAAAAGTAAAAGTAATTTGTCAAACTAATGAATCTAGACTACAATAAAAATGCATCATACACTAGTATTTATGTACCTACCAAGCGAAGTTTTTAAAATATAATGATCGTTCTTTACATCAATCACATTGGTATCATTATATTATCCATATCGTGCATATTTGATGCGGTATAAATCGATTACATTTACAAACGACAGTTTTACAACACGGTGTTAGCGCGATTAGGTTATGTTGCACAAATTGCTCGTAATTGCTCGGACGTCGGATCGCGAGCAGAAAGAGGAACCTCTTTGTGATCTGGATTTGCTTGCTCTAAACAAACAAACACGCACAAATCATGCTCTAAATGGCGATTTGTACTCCCAAACTAACATATATTATTTTATAATGAAAAACGAATTTCTACTATTATGCAATAGTAACATAGAGTAAATCAATAAAAATATTATATAAATATAACAAAACTTAGAACTACACACATATATAGAGGCATAACATTAAATTAGAAACTAAAAAAAGTAGTAAATAAAAATAACGATTATATATTATCATACAAAATATTTATTCTTCCTAATAAACAAACATTTCAATGTAAACACGAGAAATTATCGCGTGGCGAGTCATCACAGCGTCATCGCCTATCCATCCCTCTCTTTCCCCGGACCTTGCAATGCTATGCAATAAATATATTTTGCCGACACGTAAGAGGGCCATCTTGTATGTAGTAGTCTGACTATAAAGCTTATATTTAAATTCGAGATGGGCACCAAGCCGTGCTGCCATCTACGCTTTTGTCCAAAATGTTCAAAAATCCGTTAACTATTTTGTCCATAAGGTTGACTAACTAGTATGTATATAAACAATGATATTATAATATAACAGCGAAAGAATATTATCTTGCAAAAAAAATACCAGAAAACATTAAAAAAGTGTAGCTAGAAAATCTATAATTTTTTTTTAATATTCCAATTCACTCTCAGAAATACCATATGTTTGAAAACACATAAGCTCATATTTGCTTCCAAAATTACTGTTTACTGTTTTCATTGGATAATTGATCGAACAAGAAAATGTCTTTTATCATTTTGCTTAAAATATAACATAAACACTTACAGTACAAAGTTTCCAATCGCAGGGTCCTTTACAAAAAAAAATATGCAAACATTGTTATTATTTGTGTATTTATACTAGTATCATTGTTTTACATATATCTAAATATCAACCTATGCATTGTCAGAAAAATAAAGTATTGCTCAAGGGAAGTGGTGCACTCTATCGTGATGTAAATGGATTTGAAATACGCGATAAATACAGGGTGGGATAAAGTATGGCACCAGCAAATATCTTTAAAACGAAAGGGGATGGTATTGACGCACTTTGGCAGATAAGTGTATGAAATATAAATAATCTGATTTGATTTTGTTGTGTGTACTGTCGGTTCAACCGGAAGTTCTCTTTATTTTTTTTTATTTAAATGGAACACTCTGTATATTTTGCAAATTATAAAGACTCGTTTTTTGCGAATTCGACCATACTAATTTTAGCACCATTATCTATAAATAATGAAGAGATAGAACACTCCACATTTACTGAACAATTAATTTTATTTATCGTAAATTATTAACAAAATGGTAGTCATCTTATAAACGAACTCATTTAAAATGTTCAAAATGCTCGCCGTTTACTTCTTGACAATATTCAAGTCTTCTACGAAATTCCTGAGTTACCTTTTCCAAAACTTCTCTACGGATTAAATCACATTCGTCGACTATTCTTTGCCTCGACTCCTGCAAAGTAGTTGGCCGCCTAACGTAAACACGAGATTTGAGAAAACTCCACAGATAAAAAGCTAGCGGACTAAGGTCTGGAGAACGTGCAGGCCACTATATGAATCCTCTACGTCCAATCCATCAACTTGGGAAAATAGCACCCAAAAAGTTCCTAACTCCCCTATCATAGTGGGGAGGCGCTCCATCCTGTTGAAACCAAAAACTTTGAGGCAACTCCCCATTCTGTTAAAGTGCAGGAATAATGTGGTTTCTCAGTAGATCTAAATACTTTTCCCCACTTAAGTATCCTTCTAAAAAAAAATTGGCCTATAAGCCTGTTTTCAACAATTCGTATCCAGACATTCAACTTTTGAGGATGTTGAGTATGGGTTTCATGGATCCAGTGAGGATTCTCATTGGACCAGTACCTGGAATTATGGCGATTGACTGTTCCATTCAAACAGAAAGTTGCTTCGTCAGAAAATACCATATTAGTTGCAAAATGTTCGTCTGCATTACAAATTTCCATCATTCTTTCACAAAACTTCAGGCGTCGGTTAAAATCATCGTCTGACAGCTCTTGAAGTAGGTGTATTTTATACGGATGGAACTTTTCTCTCTTCAAAATGTTTCCTACAGAACGATGACTTATGCCATGGTTTAGTGCTAAAGCTGTGGTAGAAGTTTGAGGTGATTCTTCTAATTCAATTTTCTCTAACAACTGCGTTAGTTGCGGTCTGTGGTCTGCCTGTTTTTGGTGAATTTTTAACCGTTCCAGTCATACTAAAACCTTTTAGTGTTTTAGTGACAGCTGAACGTGTTAGACGAGTTCTTTCAGGATGCAAATCATTAAAAAGATGACACACTTCTTCATGAGTTCTAACGCGATCGCCAAACCCGATCATCATTAAAATTTCAATACGCTCTCTTTCATTTAAATGCACCATTTTCATCCGTACAATTAGTAATTTGATGGACGTGAATTAAATAAACTTGACAGTTTGTCAACAGTTACCTACTAGATGATAATACCTTTTGTTGTTTGTTTGTTGCTGGGCAAATCTTCGGGTTGTGACCGACATCTATGGACTTATTGTATCATCCCCACTGACATTTTGCCCAACTAATTATCTCTCCATTATTTACAAATAATGGTGCTAAAACCAGTATGGTCGAATTCGCAAAAAACAAGGTCTATTATAATCTGCAAAAATAAAATTTAAATTAAAAAATAGAGGGAACTTCCGGTGAGCCGTAAGTACAGTCACAACAACAAAATCAACATCAGATGTATTATATTTCATTACACTTATCTGCAAAGTTTCGTCAATACTCTCGTTTTAAAGATATTTGCTTGGTTCCATACTTTATCCCAACCCTGTATTTATCGCGTTTTCAAATCAATTTACATTCACCGATAGAGTGCACCACTTCCCTGGGCAATACTTTATTTTTCCTACAATGCATTACGTTGACTAGACTAGATATATTTAAACAATGATACTAGTATAATATTTGGTAAAATTAATAAAACGGAGTAGGAGGGGGAGGGGGTTGGCCGGATATTGGCCTCACCACTCAATATTGTCACGAGCCGCCACTGCTATTCATACAATATTTCTCTCTTTATTCAAGCTACATCCACCTCTGCATGAACCTAGTCGTACAGATCCTGCTAGGCTGTATATTAGAAGTGTTCCATCGATGGTGGAGAGTCTCCCTCATCTACTTATCGGGCGTCCTCGCCGGATCTCTGGGACACTTCCTCTTCGACCCCACCCATAAACTGGCAGGCGCCAGTGGCGGCGTCTATTCCCTAATCACGGCGCACGTAGCCACCATCATACTGGTAAATAAACATCGGACGCTTTTAAAGGATCCTCCTTCAATATCCTCGACTCGTAGAATTGGAAAGAGATGCGCTATCCCCTCTCCAACTTGACCGTTTTCTTGGCGTTCACCGTCGCTGACCTGTTGCACGTATTCTATTCTACCGACGTCCACATAGGACACACCGCCCATTTCTGCGGAGGCCTGGCGGATTGTTGGTAGGCGTGCTGATCCTGAGAAATATATCCCTGAATCGAATCGAGCGGATAATGCAATTGGTCGCGTTTATCGTTTATATCGGCCTGATGGGAATTGCCATTATATGGAATATTATTCGATAGGGAAAATGTGGAAAGGGAATGAGAAAATTACATATCATGTACATACGCATAATTTAGAATAATATATGTATTTATTTCAAGACTTATTTTGACTGTGCACGTATCATTTTATTTTTTCTACACGATATACAGAAATAAATTATTTTTATAAAACGTGTCTTTGTTATTTATTGTTCCTTCATGTATCTTGGTGCTGCGGAAACTGTAATAATAAACTTCTGAAAGTTGAAAATTAACATTAACTTTTATACTTTTTTTAATAAAAGATATTAAATTTCATTCTACTTATTTTAACCTATAAAACCTACTAAAGAATTTGTAACGTGTTTGTAGTTCTATTTAATCAATGTATATGCGCGGTGACGTAAGCAGTGTCAAGGAAGGAATGAACAAATAAAGAAGTTTGCGCCGGTCACGAGGACAGCCATAGAATAACCTGACTAGAATGGTAACTCTCAGACGCCAACTCGGACTGCGTTTAGTGACGCCAACTGACTATTCTTTGTACTAAAAATTTATTGGCGGGTAATTTAAATGTTTACTATTAATTGCTTTTTTATATTTATGATTTGAAATAGAACAAAAACACATGATTTTGTAAAATATCTTTGTTAATTGTGCAAAAATACAATAAATTAAATGTACATGGTACTATTTCCTATAACAGTAGTATATAAATACATAAACTATTATTTTAAATCAAAAATTGAATGAATTGAATGAAAAGCAAAAAAGGAAAAACAACATATGCATTGAATATTGCATTTTTAGAGACAAATGTGAAAATTGAAGCAATAAAATTCTAGAAATAGGTCCATGAAATATGTGAATTCATAAACATAAATCGGAATATCATTATGAATAACCACAATCTTTTATTAGAAAAGAATTAATTAATTTTAACCAGGTAAAACGATATATACATAAAATAAATTTATAGACTGGTGACGTAAACTTAAATTGTTAATCTAAAACTCGAGAACACTATCTAATCCTCCTTATTCTCTATTCCAAATTACCTTAATCGTTCTACAACAAAAGCTATCAATGTATTTATAAATCCATTCAATCTTTGAATCAATAAAATAATAAGGATACTCTTAAGCATTTGAAGAGAAAATCAAAAGTTCATTGAAAGCTTACTGTCCTGAATTAATTTTTTTGTTTTATTGTAACCAATAAGCCATATTTCTCATACATAAATAAATACAATACCAGTCAAACGAGTCTTACACAAATGCTCCTATGTAAAATCATTAACATAATATATTTGTCGCAAAATAAAACCACAGATAAATATTCTAAAAAACCAAATAGTATGTAGAGTATAAATATGAAATGTAACAAGTATCATTTCAAGCAAATTTTCAATTTGTTTTAAAAAAATTAAAAAACAAAACATGACTGAAAACCTGATAAGTGCAAATAAATCGGACTTTAGTTTTAACTCGATCATATACTAGACAAGTGATTTCCGAATTAAGATTTATTTTTCACATTCAATTTGATTAAATGATTTTCCTTGCAGGGAGTTTTCTATACAAATTAAAAGATTATTGAGAGTTAAAAGTTAGGTTACCTGATATTTGAAATTATATTACTAATTTAGCATTAAAGAATATATTTCTAGTATTATTTGGTTAAAATTAGTTAAGAGCTTTTCCATTAACATAATAAATTTAATTTATAGTTTCCTTCCCCTATAATCATCTAGAGGAAACTCACTAAATAATAAATTTTTAATTTTTTCCCCAAAAACATTTTTCTTATCTAAATCGGTTGTGGTTATTTTGTTTGCATTTATTTACTAAAATTTTTGATTCGCTGTCATTAAATCACTTCCAGATTTGGCTTTGATTTCTTGGGTTCTCGCTCTATGCCCTCGATATTATGCCCCAAGCCCCAATCCATTGACCATAATAGGTTTCACTACGACTTAGTCTTCCTTTCGAAGGAGTTAATTGACATTGTCATGCTGCATTAATTAAAAACACTGTATTTACCTAAAATAATATCTTTGATTAAGGTGGTGTATCTTAGAATGTTTACTTTTAACTTACGTGTATATTTTTATGATGTAAGGTGAGATGGGGAAACATTTCTTGATATTATCGATGGATCTGATGCTCCTAATAAACATAAATTTATATTATCATTATAGCTTAATTAGATTTAATAAATCACTTTTTCATGTTATGTACTAATCAAAATTGATTTGTAAATATTAATAACTTACATAATAAATGTGGGAGCAATTTTCTTGCTGCAGATTGCAATGCATTGTCTCCAGAAGAATTCTCTAGAAAGTGTACCTGGCTTATGCATAAACCTAAATAAATCTTAATTATACACGTCTGCTTACTGCAAATCGCTCGATCAATACATTACCTGGCATATTAAATATTATAACATCCATTTCACACTTACAAAACGTTCGAAATAACCAAAAAACATGCATAAAACCGCGATGTGAAACGACGCCAACAAATTTTGTCAAAATGGCGTCAATAAGCAAAAAACGAGTGATCGCAGCGCGATTGTCGAGAATAGTGAATGAGCGAGATAGACGACATTAGTACAAATCACCGCTTGTAGGGTGCGACTAAATAATGTTCATTGAATTGTAATGGAAGTCCCACCCCTCTGAGGACAGCTCAGAGTCCCTGATTAACAGACAGCCGAGGAAAGTACGTGGGAGAGCAAGCGAACAAAGGAAGTCGTCAGTCAGCGTCCAAAGTGAATGGACGTGCCGTTCGATTGGAGAGCAGTTATAGAAGAACCCGCCATCGAGCTGATGTTAGGGCCGTGATTACTGATTAACTTGACCACTGTGTGCTGCCAGAGACGAATATCAGATAAGAAGTCTTGCTTGCGCTTTATCAGTCGTGTTGTGCCGCCGTATGTTAGGAATTTCCCGATCTAGAAGGCCGAATACAGCTTCCAAATAATACGACAACGTAGTGCTGTGTACTGATGATACTAGCATAAATGCAAAATGAAAAGTAAAAAAAAAATGAAAAATATAAATTTACTAGCTCAGCGGATAAAAATTTAAAAGGGCGCAAAAGAACTCTTAACTTCAGGGTTACCCTCACAATTGAACTAATCATGAAAAAAAAAAAAAATGTGGGCGTTTGAAAAATTTACTTCCTTTAAAATCCCCAAAGATTGAAATGGTTGATTCAAAAATAAAAGAATAGAAATTTTAAATGACGTTAACAATCATTAATTTTATTGTTATAAAAAAAAAAGAAAAAAAAAACATTTATTACAATTATGCAGAAACAAAACCATGAATTTAAGATTCTGGCCGAAAACAAAAACTGCATTAGACTCTACAATTACTAGAGGACAATTCAAAATCCTCTAAACAAAGCAAAAGACAAATTTGTTCTAGAAGAAAATCCTATTTCACAAAAAATCCACGTGGTTTCAAAATTTAAACCAAACAAAATTAATTCAAACGTGGACAAAACAAGTGTATTAATATAATTGAAATATAATCACAAGCACAAAGCTTCTTATCACCTAAACCGAGGTGATTAACTAAAAAAAACTAATTTGAAAACTAAGAAACGGAAAAATTTAAACTCTGTAAACAAAAAGAAATTAATTATCTTCTAAATCAAATTATAATAACGGATCTTATATCTAATATGTGCATAATTATATAATATCAATTATTAAAAAGTTGAGTTGCCTGATCGACGAAATAAAATCAAAATAAACGAACCAAATTTTAAATTAAAATTGATATACCAAAATGGCAGCAATGAAAATAAAAATACAAGAACTTACTTCTCGGCATCAAATCAAGTAACTACCTTTTAGGGGCCCAAACATCGCGTACATATAACAATTTACAATTGCGTGCCAAAGCAGCGCATGAAATGTAAAGAAAATCTCTTGAATAGAAACTACAAAATATACAATACTGAAGAAGGCAATATGTACAATAGAATAAAATTAATATACACAACTGAACAATTACATTAAATAATTAAATATAAAATATGAAAATATAAAATTTAAAAATATGAAAATACAAATAGGTAAAAGCCAGGACACAATTTAATATACGATTTGACAAACAATAACAGTACAAAATGTTTAAAAAGCTAACCAACCAGTGCATCGCCTATGGATGCCAGACACCACAGCACTACAAGAAAATTCATTCATTTATAGCCTAAAATATTCTTCAAGGGTGTATATCATATGATTTAAAAGATATGACTTAACACTACGTTTAAATTTATCTTCACTTTCTATGGATCTCATATTCTGAGGCAAAGCGTGTTAAAGAAAATCATACCGACTACGTCAAGACCACGCCCAGAGCCGAAGAACCGCCAAAATGACAAGTGTTATTACCCCCTATTTTATTCGTTTATTAGTTTAATAAAGTCGAAATTTTATTTGGATTTTACGTTATCTTAATAATTTTAATCAGTCAGTAACATTTCAATAGGGCCCATTCATATTTCTTTATCATTTTGGTCTTTTACTTATAGTAAAATGACTAACTATTTGTAAATAAATATTTGTTTTAATATCTTTTTCTTATATTTGATGCTATTAATGAAACAAAAGATATTTTAAAATAAAATAATTATCCAAATTATAAATATCAATAAAATATTCAAATAGAAAAATTTTAAATTTTATAAAAAATTAATCAAAATTATAGATAATAATCAGGAAATATATAAAAATTCGTTATGTAAAACACTAATTTGAGAAAATAAATCAAATTTTCAAACCCTATAATTTCAAAATCGTCAACCACAATAATAAAACAACTACAAAACTAGGTCTAAGGTAAAGTCAGATAAGTGTGTAGTAAAAATTGCATAGTGCGAAGAAAATGTAACACTGTTCACATAATAAGACATTTTGATATATTTTACACATAAAAGTACATAATATATGCTCAGTTGAAAGTCTTCAATAGATACACCTTTTATAATTATCAACGGTTTACTAAAAAAAAAAGAAATTTTAAACACTGTCAATACTACACACTTACCCAGCAAAATGGGGCAAGTGTGTAATCGTTCCGCATTTTATATATTAATAGCATTATTCTTTAGTTCGGCCAAGAGTGTAATACTGAACTGATGCCTGTTTAATAAGGTATGATATATTCACAAGATATTCAAGTTATTACACGTTTGGAGATGCGAACTTTTGTTTGTAAAACTAGTATGAAGTTTAGTACATTAGTATTATAACAAGAGGACGTCCGTATTTCAATTTTAAAAATAAATATAGCCAAACTACACACTTGCCCCGGTTACACACTTACCTGACTTTACCTTATACAAAATTAGAATCAAAAATCAAGAAAAAATGAAACGCACACAGTGTATATAAAATAGAGAGAAAAAAGAAACATGAAATAACTCAAAATCAACATGATTTTATGTTGTAACAATTTTAACCAAAGAATAAAATTAAAAACACGTAATATAAGTAATAAAAATAATTTAAATTTATAAACATATAATAAATGCAATGAATGATAAAAACAGACCTACAATATTTCGCCAGACATATATATTTATATTTTAATTAAACAGATTTCTACAAAATATCATTTTTCATATTTAACCAAATAATCAATAAATCAGCACATTATATTATCGCATATTATATCTTCATATAAAACAAAAAGATATATTAAAAATATATATATTAAAACAAAACAATATTGTTTTGTCATTTATCAAACAAAAAATTATTTACAAATAGGGTTAATTCATATCCGCAATTTATAATTTTATCTTTACACATCTAACTTGAAAAAACTTTAAAATTAAAAATAAAGCGAAACATCCTTAAGTATTTCTATTGTATTGTTATGTAAAAAAACCAAGAAACAAATATCAAAATAATTATATGAAAGATTATCAGTTATTTTTTGCCAAGAACGTTTGCTGATTTTGATTTTATTTTTTAAGGTGATGATAGCAGCCTGTACAAAACAGTGAAAGTCATCAAGCAGCGCCATTCACATAATCTAATTTCGTATTTTATATCTTTGTCCTTTGGATTATTTATGATCTTTGGTGTAGATGCCTCATGGTGGTAAACATATGTATGAAAACATGTCATAAATGAGATATATTCTTTAAATAATACAGATGAGAATAAGACATATTGGACAGAACATTTATTATTTTCCTGATTGATTTCTTAATTTTGCTTATATATAGGATATTATAACAAGTAACCACACAAGTATCTTATTTCTATGGATATAAAACTTTCATTCTTAGAATGATGCTGGTATCTATAAATTGCAATTATTGATAATTTTAAACCGCATGAAATTCATAACATTCTGATTATAATTTGTTTATATTTTTGTATAGTGAACCTAAAAACCTAAAATGAGAAGTACATATGTCGTCATATCCGTTTTCAGCGCTGGAATCATCGGAAGAGTCTATTATACTAGTTTTCGTTGACATTACGGTGACGACATATTATTAAGTTTGTTCGCGTCGCATGAACTATTTGCACTATTATGCACTTTAAGAACTTTTGTGTGCAAAAGTGCATAATAGTGCAAATAGTTCATGCGACGCGAACAAACTTATTATGTAAATACTTCTCATTTTGGGTTCACTCTACCTTTCATCTTTATTTAAAATTTTTATAAATGTCAATAATCCAGTTATCTATAATGTCAAATTATCGGTAGAAAAGTATTCAACTAATTCCTAGTTCACCATTTTGTCGACGGATGTCACTGTTTTTTTACGTTTTTTTTTTTTGATTTAAATTTATTAAAAAAAAATACTTTTATGACTATACGACGCTACATTGTTGTACAATTAATCCGTTACAAATAAAGATAACGCGAAACACTTAACCTACTCATTAAACTTTGCGTTATCGTTCTGTTAATGAACTTTGAACTCACGCAATCAAAACAGAACTATTTCCTTTAAGTATCGCTTTATCGCTTTCATGTATGTAAAATGTAAACTTACGTATAATGAGCTGATTTATCAAGGTACTTTCTGACGATGGCACCACATTCTAAAAAAAAACTTTAAGGCCACATAATTCTATGGTGGTGGCATATAGTACGATATCGCATGCATACCGCAGTCTCGGGGTTTAACACGCTCCTCATTGGCTTTTGGTTATCCGCGCTGACAGTACTTGGTGACCTACTTTTCTGATTATAACAAATATATCGTACATAATTTACTTGTAATATACTATATTGCTTTATAGGTTTTTTAGTTTATGAGTGAAATTTCGTATCTAAAGCATTTAAAACCATGGCTCTGTTACAAAATCTCAAGGTAAGTGAATAATTAATCCACCTACATAGGTAGATATGCGTCTGCGTTATAATATCGATTCTCTAAATAAGAAAAAAAAATTAAAAATAAAAGAAATAGCCACCATTTCATGGGTTTTTCCCGGTATATAGGTTTTATTCTTTCATTGTCTTCATTGAAAATAAATCTACGGCGGTCATAGCAAAAATATGCAAGCTAAGAAGAAATTTTCTAATTGGGTAAATTTCATATGTAAACAGATGGGACCTGATAGTAGGGAAGTGAAGGAGCTGGCTGCTAGAATCTGCAAGGATTATTTGAATGGGTCATGGAGAAGTGTCAATTCAGAAAATATCATTTTTAAACACATAAGGTAAGTCTTTATTATAAATATTTCTGTAGCTTTTTTAGTGTTAACCGTCATTAAAATCCACAGTTTGTGTATTTAGTGGGCTGTTATCTTATCACTTTGTCGTGCATGTATTTATAAGTTTATATAACAGGAGCATGTTTACAGGGTGATCAGTTTTTCATAGGGATATTATTACATATATATATATTAAATTTATTATTAAATTAATATTATTCCTATGGAAAGTCACCTTGTATGATGCATATTTAGAATATATCACGAATGAATTTTATATGGCAGCGGTGGACTCTCCAATTTGCTCTATTACATCGCACTGCCGGACACCTTGAGCAAGCCGGCACCCTCCACACTGACGGGATAGGCAAAAGGGTGTGGGAGCCCGAGCCCCCCAACAATGTACTGATCAGGATTTATGGTCAGACACACGGTGACAGGGACATGGAACATCTTCTAACAGAAAGTGTCATCTTTACATTGCTTTCCGAAAGGGGTTTGGGTCCAAAATTATACGGTTTGTTTCCAGGAGGTAGAATCGAACAGTACATCGATGCCAGACCCCTGCTCACAAGGGAGCTGTCCGATCCAGACCTGTCCGTCTTGATAGCCAAGAAAATGGCCGCCATACACGGGATGGAGGTGAGTTTCATTTGAAATTGAGGGAGGGAAAAAACATGTGAGTCATGTGTTTGTCGATATTCCGTAATTGTTTTTCAACGTTCGTTAGGAAATTGCGCAGTTAATATAATTGATGTTGTTGCTTACAAATTTGCGGTAGGATTTAGAAAATTTATTACGCGGAATTACCGCTGTCGAGATAAACAAACGATTATAAAGAACTATTCAGCAAAAAACACAATCAGTAACGATGCACGGTGTTGCCAAGTTCAATATTATTTTTTTCAGTATATCCGTATTTGAAAATTCGGTAGAAATCGGTAGCCGAATTGAGGAATTGCGATAATCAAATGATTTACTTACTTTACTGATACTTTTTACTATTAAATTTTTTATGTGCACATGTATAAAATATGAAATCTTATACAAGTTGGAAGTTGGTTGGATTTATATATAGACAACCTTCTTACTGCTTTCTTAGGCCGGTTTTACATTATACTTAATTTAGTATGAAACTTTGATATAAATTTGCCATTAAATATTTCAAAGAGTATCATACAGAAAAATTTATTTGTAAATTTCGTACGAAATATTTTATTAAATATTTAGAACCTGTTCTATTTTCTTATTAATTTTACAAACGAAATATGCGTGTGCAATATGTGAATTGTTGGTTAAGTCCAGTGAGATAGGTCGGCGTTTATCGTACTATATATACAGATCACTCAATCTAAGTTGACATAGACAACGCAAAAATACACGATGTAGTTTGTAGTTGAGTCAAAGCATATAAGGAAGTTCTGTTGTCTATCGTATATCGCTGTATCACCATCCATTTTAGAATGATGTCGTTGTCATGTCAGCAGGTTGAATTGTTGATTGAGTATTAAAACTACCCTAGATAAAGTTAAAATTGATTGATTGTATAACAATTTGTTGAACATACTCAGTTTTATAATCTATAAAAAAAGATAGATACATACAACAAATTGCATTTTATTTTTAGAATTATATTTCATCCCTAACTTTTCTTATAAAATTAGCAGATCTATTGCCACTTGGTCGTTGCACCTTACCAAAATTTCAACAATTTCCTCTGCAACTTCATCTATATCGATGCAGCTTAAGTTTTTAGTAGAACCCAAGAAATAAGCTTATAATCACCATCTGAAGGTCTAAGTACTACTAGAGTATTTGCGCCTTTATAATTGAAGAAGTAAAATCTATCAGATCCAGGTCTATCCACGTCCGTCAAGATCACCTAGACAATGAGGAAATTACCAAAGTCCATCAAATCGTTTGACACTGGACCGTCAGTCCTTAATCCCGAATTTAATAAATTTAGAATGCATCTTCCTTCAGGTCACATACTTATCCAATTTTTACATAATATTTTACGGGACTAGCTATCATAGCTACATTTAAAGATGATAGCCATAACACCAATACTTCTTGGGCAGCCATTTTACGGTAATATTAATCCTTTTCATAACTTTTTTCATACTAAATTTTTTACTTTAAATATCAAACAGACATATTCACATATTTTGTACCAATTTTCAGATGCAATTTTTTTTATGTATGACATGCAGGTAAAATTTCTATAATTTGATTAGGATACATTACAAACAGATTTTTCAGTAGATTGGTAACACATTTCAGTGATTCATAGCTGAAACTTTGAATAAAGGAATTGTAAACAGACGCAGTCGTACATTCATTTGTGAAACTGAAAAAGGATTCGACCGCTAGATGGCGCTATACGTGGTATGGAATCCGAGCTCTCAGATCCTACCTCAGTCCGTTGAACAGTGTTGTCAAGGCCGCTGATTTTTTAATAGATCTACTGATTGCAACAATGACCTACTGAAAAGTGTCGCGAATCTACTGAAAAATTTGTGTCCTTTCCCTTAAGCCCTATTCGATTGATAAAATATAGACTTTTCTTTAGTCATTTCCACAGAAGTGACACTTGTAGAATCTTTTTTTGTACTATTAATCCGCCAGCTCAGTTTTTTTCTTATAACATAGTTCAACAATATTTTTCTATATCTACAGAATTTATTTCATTATGAACAATCTACTGATTTCTACTGAATTTTCAAATGTATATATATATTATATTAATATAATTATTATATATTATATATATTGAAAAAATAAATACTGAACTTGGTTGAGGGAAGAAATTTATTTGTTTCGAGCTTATTGATTAAATCGGATAGTGTGTCGTATTTTATATGGGTTTTAAAAAAAAATATCATCCGATAAACATACTCCTAAAAAAAGACAACAGCAATTCCTATAAGCTATGATGTGAAAAATTAGTACAGTGAAAATGTTTAAATTACAATTATGCGAATATTCTTTCATAGAATATAAAGAGATAGATAAAGATATTCTCCTTTTTATGTTAATTTTACTCAAAATAATATTGTTTGTTTTGCTTTAATGGATTGGACATATGGCAGTTGATTTTTTATTTCTAATTTTGTTGGTTTTTGGAATATTTATGTTTTTGTCAAAATTTTAACAACTTCTGTCAGAGATATATTTAGTTCATTTTAGTTTTGTTGTTTTTAAGATGTTGGTAACAGTAGAATAGTCTTTAATATATAGTAGCTGTGTTGAGAAATGTTTAAGTAGTTAATAAATAGTGTTTAAACTTCACCTGTTGAACAGCCATAAACATTTAAGCATTTATTTATTAAAGATCAGGAAGGTTCATTGCGATAAACAAGCATCGATGTCGGAAATTCAATAACTATAATAAATAATAATATAAATACTACCTTATCTTCCGTTATTTTACTGCCTTTCCGGATATTATCTAAACGGAGAAATAGAGATAAAACAGCCAAATTCGAGCAATTTTAATAGTATTGTTGTGCATAAAAGTTGTTCGCACACCAGTCCGCCATCAAACCCAATGATTTGTTACAACTCTCGCGTAAACTATCGTCAATAGTGGCAGAGATAGGAAAAGAGACATCGTCCGCGCACGGCACAAAAAATTCATAATTAAATAATAAATTCAAATCGTTTATAAAAAGGAGAAACAAGATTGGGGTCACCACTGAACCTTGAGGGACTCCCAAATTATTTACTTTGATATTGGAATTAATTGACTTAACAGAGCCATTTACATTATGCTTAATAGTCACATACTGTCGTCTATCCCTCGGAAATGAAGAGACCCACTCTTATGTGACCTCTCTAAAACCGTAATTGTACAGGGTTATTATTGTATAGCACTTTTCAAAATAAAGGGGTTAAAGATATACATGAGCAATGTCTATATACAAACAATTACGGTTCTAAGTACACGGAGTACCGAGAAAATGATTTTTCTTTATTCGAGGCCGGCCCTGACTCATTTAGCAATACCGGTGAACCATCGGTCGTCGCTACACTTTGAACGTTGGGATTACATTCAGTGTGCACTTGCTATTCGCAGTGGATGCATGCGTTTGCAATGGCAGCGTGTAGATTTGAAACACACTACATAAAGTTAACAATCATACATTAGTTTTATTGCAAACATAATAAGTTTATTTTAAAACAAATTTAACCTTTAAAATGTACTACTATTTTTACGTGATACACGAGTTCATGGCAAAAAGCACATCATAAAAAAAAACCACTAGACTGCTTTGTTTGCATTCTGGTGCTTCCGTCTTATCTCAGTTTAACATCTTGTGTAAATAACATCTGCTTTGAATGAATTCACTATGCCTAGCATTTAATTTTTTCGATGTTTACTTACAGATGGTTGAAATTCATTTCTTATCAGATTTATGTGCATACATACGGTAAATACAGATGTGGGCTGTCTTTAACTACATTTTGGGTCCTAAAATTTGGAAAATTACAACATGCACATAGAACCGTAATTTTTTGTATATAGGCATTACTCATGTATATCTTTCACCCCTTTTTTTTGAAAAGTGCTATACAATAATAACCCTGTATAGTTTATTTAGTAGTTAAGAATGATCGACGGCATTCGGCATCGACAGGGCACTCACCAGTCTCCCAAGTTGGCTGTAAGAATTCAAAATCGGTGCGAAAAAGAATATATTGAATGGTTAATCAATTTATCAATGTTTTTGGATAGTATTTAAGTGACATTTATTATGATTATTTAATAATTGCGTCATATTACAATAGATTGGGCAATTATTAAGTATTAAATAGTCTATAAAAAATGCTAAAGTAAGTTTTATAGGGCTATTGTTGTTATAGGATTTATACAAATCAAATAGTAGCTCATTTTTCACAAACAATTTACATTAAATCCTAAATTCGAAATAGTTACTGATCAAAATTTACCATATTCTCGGCTTGCTGCCAAAAGCAGACAAGTTACATTTTAATACTTTTGAGATATAGGCACTCGTCTTATTTTGGGCTTTAATTTTTCTCTTGGTGCAGTTAATCTTTGGACCGTTTCTGTTTATAATTAGCTTTTTCGTTATTTTAATCAAATTTACGTAAAGAAAGCATACTAAAAAAACTCAAAGTTTAGTTTCTGTTTTGATAGTAAGCCGACGGTATCTGGGGAGGACACTTATGCTCTTGCCTTGTTCGACGGTGGAGCCACCGACTTAGCACACCGACTACAACTCTGGCGGTATATTCAAATGGGTTGTTTTATATACTTTTGGCTTTAAAAGTTCTATTGTGTAGATACCAAATATTTCATGCTATAATGTAAATCTTGTAAAATTATACTATTTAGTATGAAATTTTGGTTTACACATACATATGATAAAATTGAATATATAATACACACTAAAATAATTAAAAGATATTTTATTTATAAAAGTTATAGTATCTGACAAAATTATACACACGATGTGTCTTTCACGTGTTAGGCGTTGAAATCAGCAGAATTAATGATCTTTGACATCGAGTATGGAAATATTATTTTGTAAAATTCAAGATTCGCCATTTACACCACTGACCTTTGTTCGTAATAATCGTTAATACTTTAAACAACAAAAAAAATCCACTGAGTTCTATAATATCGTAATGAAAATAAACCCAAACTAAAACGAACTATACACAGTAATAACTAAAGACTTGCACTTAACAACAAAATAATCTCAACGTAACATGGACGCGCATGACTGCATGCAGCGTAATAGAAATATCTCCCGCCTGCATTAAGCTTTGTCCACATGAGCATAACATGCGTAAATAAATATGAGCATTCAGTTCGGGAGATATTTAAAAAAAAAATTGAGACTTTTAAATATTTGCATGTTGGTCTAGCCATATCCTTTTTGCGACCGTTTATGATAAGAAACACATCGAATCCCTCACAACATTAGATTTTGGGTTGTTGTTGGTTGACTCAACGCGTGTAAGCGCAGTAAATGAGGTGTTTATTAAGTTATTGCCCAATTCAAAGCTACATCGATAAGTGTAGCTTTCTAATTGCATACAGCGACCATCGGACAGCACTAATAACAAAATTTACTTGTGATTACCATAACCAATGGGAAATGACGAAGTTTTCCATTAAGGTTCTACCCCCAGGACACTTGATTATATATAATATAATATACCAACGCCACTTTATCAAAATATCAATTAAAGGTACTAGATGTCGCTTATATCTACATGATTCAAATTAATTTTTCAGTCAGATTATTTTAGCATTTATAAAACCTACTACATAGCGTACTCTAGCGGAGAGTGGCAATTCATTGAATTTACAACTTGTAATCTACGAACAAAAAGGAAGGTGGTTTTTTGCGGTGTCTAAATCTCATACGTAAAAAGTTCATAAACAATGTTAAAAAATGTGATATGCCGGTAAATATATCAGTAT
Organism: Protaetia brevitarsis; assembly: GCA_004143645.1. Taxonomy (NCBI): domain Eukaryota; kingdom Metazoa; phylum Arthropoda; class Insecta; order Coleoptera; family Scarabaeidae; genus Protaetia; species Protaetia brevitarsis. The sequence goes on along the minus strand of RXPK01000055.1, from coordinate 584,668 downwards.
AAATTGTGTTCAACTGAATAATTAAATCAAAGTTATATAACCTTAACTTTATTTTTTATTCTGGTACATAAATTAAATAAAACCAAATGAATTGACTTACTTAAATACTTGTAATATATACAGCGTGAGCGCTTAAAGATATTTATACGGAGCTTTTTTCCGTAGGAGAAAAGTTGGTTGAATAAAGTTGAAGTACTATTATTTTACATAAACTTTTATAAAAAATATATAATAAATATATAACATATATATAAAAGAAAAAACAAGGATATAATAAACTACGTGTGGTAGAGACGTGACTTTTGTAAAATTTGTTTGTCTTGAATTTAGTAATTTTCTTCTTACAACATTGCCTATGCATATCTAGAAACTAAAATAAACCCTCATCAAATCTGCTAAATTTATTGTATACAGGAGGTCAAAGAATATGAAAACGTTAAGAGTAAAGATCTCATTTTTTGGATTTAGGAAAGATTCTTTTTATTGAAATGTTGTTTTCAAATTTAACGTATGTTCATTATGAAGATCGTTTTAATTTGACAAAAAAAATTAAATTTAATGGTTTTCTTTTTTCGGAATTACTGTATACAATTGATGCTGATTCATACACGCTGTCATATCCAGTATTTTGTGGTAAAACTTCTGAGAGGGAAATCATATAGCGTACTAATCAAAATTAGTTAGTTTCAAATGTATAGCTTGAAAAAGTATAACTTCAAAGAGTAATATTCTTGCTTTCAAATGAAACAAAATTAATAAATCTAATAAAATTACAAAGAGCTTACTTCATAATAAACTCCTACTTCAACAAGGAAAAAAATTGTTTACATATACGTACGTTATCACAACATCGAATATCGCCACCTAGGAAAGAGTGAAAGTTATGAACACATGTTCTTGGTTCAATGCTTATTAGGTCCTTAAAATCTCACAACTATTTTAAGAGGAAAATGTTTTTGTGGGTTGTTTCATACTTTTTCAGAGAAAACCGGAGTGAGAACTTAAATAATGTATGTAAATAAACGTTTACTAATACTATTCTAGTTCAAGACTTACAATAAAACATAAAAAATTAAAGTATTTCTATATGGTCGACAATCGACGTAACATAGACTTATGATACTGATTTTCACCTTATGATTATACCCTGTACGATTTTTTTAAATATTGTAATAGATGTACATGATAACATATATAATAATAAACAATTGCGGCATGAATGTATGGATAGTGTCTGCATTTTCTTACAATTATCCGGTTTTACAATTTAAATATTTCGACATAAGCGCGCGGGCAATGTAATATGCTGGTAAACAGCACCATCTGCTATTTAGAGAGCGTAAAACACTGTTCAAGCTAATGAGATACATAGGTTGAATCTTAGAATACCACTTATATTGGACCAGGAACAGTGGCGCTTATAACGGCGGGTCCAAAGCTCAAATTAAGCGTTCATCCTCTTATGACGGTTTATCTATATATATATATCATGCCCAGGACGTATATGATGACATTATGATTATAGAATACTTTTCCAACAAATCTAGATTTTCGGAATGATGTCTTTTTAAAAGCAACGGACTACAAACATGGTTCCAATCAAACGCGTATACAACTTGAGTGTACAGAATCAAAGCGCTCCAGACGCGAACGCTAACTATTTTTTTTTAGTTAACGTCAAACCGCTAACTTATGTTTTTTTTTTATTGGGCGGAGCAGTTGTGACCTTGGACTAAATTTTTTACATTTTCCTTTAAAAACTTCTAAAAAAAGACATGAAATGCAGTGTTTGAAACGTTCTTTCGATGAATAATAAAAAAGATTCTCAATTTTACTGAAAAAAGCTAAACCAGTTGCGGATCATCTAAAATTGTCTGATGTGGTCGCTCTCGCAAAGTGTCATCATTTTCCTTTTATTCTCAGGTACCATTACATAAGGAGCCAGGTTGGTTGTGGGACACCATCGATCGTTGGCTAAAAACTGTCGAGAAAAAACTACGGGGTGAAGTGCCGGATTGCGCGAAAGACATAAGCGTTTAATCTACGAGAGGAGGTCCAATGGCTGCGCAAACGCGTAGAGGCCGAACACTGTCCCGTGGTGTTCAGTCACAACGACATGCAGGAGGGGAATATTCTCATTAGGCAAGACGTAAATGATAATAACAACGACGATACAAAACTGGTACTGATAGGTAAGTGTCGAGAAGCGACCTCCACACGCAGGCGCACAAACAGATTGATCGATGTGAAAATTAAAATTCTTTTTATTATTATCCCCGTCGATGGACTGTTTTAATCTTAATCTAATTCGCAGATCGTACAGGGTAGCGATATGGGTGTGTAGATTGTGTGCGCTTATATAGGGGGATGCCGGAAAAAAAAAAACACTTCCTCATCATCATCATCATACAACAGACCCGTCGGCAGCAGTGCAGTACTTTTCTCATTCCGTTCCTTTTTTCTGTTCTCTCCCGACAGATTTCGAATACTGTTCGAACAAATTAAGATCGTGATCTGGGATCACTCATGAATGGACACAATTTACGGCGGACGAGTACCCCTTCTATCGTGAATGTCCGGAAGATTACCCGTCCGAAGAGGAACGATTGCGCTTCGTCAGGCCTACCTGCGCGAGATGGGTAGCAAGGAGGATCCTGGCAGCTGCTGCCGAGTGAGGTTTCCGGGCGTCGACCTTTCTGGGCACGGGGGAGTATCGTAACACGAAACGTCGTTATTAACCGTTTGATACTGGTAATACGTTGAAGTGCCTATTTAAACTACGGGTCTTTTTCTCGGGTGAAAATATTGAATTTTATAATGAAAGAAAGAAAATTTAACAAAGATAATAGGGATTGCAGCAATACATATATTTCTAGCACTGCAGTCAAGCAGAACAATATGGCTTGGTAGATTATCTTTTTCCACTTTCCTCTTACTTTCTCTCTCCAACTCTTGTTTGATTGCCACTTTTCCTTCTGAAATGTTTGTATTCATAAATTAAAAAATTCATTATTTTCTTGTGTTTTGTTGTGGGAACGTCGAGATAATCTCGAAAAATGCAGTATTTTACTGCAAAATATTCGCCGCTAACGAGACACCGTAACATTCGAAGAGCAGAATCGCCCAAGTCCGTCACGGATAACAAATTCGCTTAAAGTGTTGGGTAAGAGAAAAAAATGCCAGACGGAAAGCTGATAAGTGTAGAAAAGCGATCGGCTATTGTCACATTACACGAGAAAGGATATTTTGTGCGTGTGATAGCGAAATTAGGAGTGACAGAATCCTAATCATTACACATTCGTCGCTACGAGACACCGTAATTCAAAACCAGAACGCCAAAAGTCCTCAAGATAACAACTCGCCGAAGATTGACGCCTTAATATTGGTAGGGAAAAAATGCGGAAAGGAACTGATAAGTAGAAAAGAAATTGGTTGTCACAGTACACGAGAAAGGACAGTCGTGCGTGGGTGCAAAAAATAGGAGTGACAAAATCTGAAGCTCCTACGAGATACCGAACATTCGAAGACCGGAATCGCTAGTCCGCACGTTAAAAACTCTCGAAGATTATGTTGAATGTTGGGTAAGGGTAAAATGCCAAAAGGAAAACTGATAGTGTGAAAAGAGAGCGGCTATGTCACATTATAGAGAAAGGACCATTTTGTGCGGGATAGCAAATTAGGAGTGACAGAAGCTGAAGTCGTCGCTACCGAACACCGGAACTTCGAAGCCGTAATGCAGCCGTACGTATAACAACCTCGGGAAGATCGCGCCTTGAAGTGCCGAGTAAGAGAAAAGCTCACAGGTCCAGAAACAGCTTAACGTTCCGGAAACAGCTTGAAAGCTCTGAACGGTTAAACTCTCCAAAACGCTAATAGGTCTAGCGCAACTTAAACAGCTCTGGAAACTGCTAAGCTGATTAAGCTGTTTAATAGCGTCAAGCTGTACCAAGAGCTGTTTCGGGAACTGTTTAAGCTGTTCTAGGAACTGTTGAAGCTGTTCCTGGAGCTATTGAGCTGTTCCGGTAACTGTTTAGAGACTGTGATCAGGCATCCTGAAAAACCGGAAGTAAAGTAAAGTTAGACCCATGTAAACTATGGAATGTGTCCAGACTCTGTAGAATATCTTCTCATATGGAACAATATTTTCCATGAAACTGACGAAATTAACAGAGCAAGTTCTGTCAAGAGTTCTTCGACAAGAAGAAAGTATAATATTTTAATGATAATGTTTTGGTTTATTTCTTCTTGTTATTTGTTTCTACGAATACATTTTTATTTTCTTTTGAATTCCTGTTGTTATTTAGTTAGCAGTAATTTACTAACTTGTTGTTCTAGCTTCAATCGTTGGTGTATTATATTATATTTTAAATCACTCGCGTATGTGAGAATGGAATTACAAGGTTTCCGCTTTAATCAATTGAAGAAAATTATTATTATTACAAAAGAAACCACAATCATTGTTCGAATGGAGAGAAAAATTCCCGTAGTTTTAGAATCAACCACACACATAAAATAAATGAACGATAATCTTCTATCATTGAATAACCAATCCTTGTAGGAGTACCGCCTATGCAGACTGAATAGTTACCGCAAATTAAAGGAAGAATTGGAAAACCGCACTGCCTCTAATTCCACGGAAAATTAGACCAGCCAGACTGATGTTCCTGTACTTAAAGAAAAAAAAATACTTTCGTCGATTCGTTTAACGATTATTCAAACCGCACATCGATTTGTAACCAATCTGTACTTATATATTAGTCAATAATCGGTTAATAAGTGTATCTTTGTTCTTGGAGCTCTTCAACAAAGCGTTCAATATGTATGAAACAAAAAAAAAACAAAAAACAAGTGAATTAAGTGGGAGTCAGATGCTTAGTGGGGCATCTGTTCGAATTCGATGCAACAATTGTGATATTAGTCATGTATGATTATTTACTTTTTATAGTCGTTTGTAGTTAATCGGTCGGTTTAATCTAAATTATTAAATAATTTTCGATTTTCCAATAATTTGAATTATACTGGGCCAAAAAAAAAAATATCCACAAAACCAATTTAATTTTAATTAGTCATGATACTAAAGGATACTTTACAAGGATCAATATTAATTTTTTCACACAAACACGGCTTATCTCTTTTTATCTTTATTCTTTCTTTTTTAGCGAAACATTCGAAACATATAATAAAATATGCGCCTAAATAAGATTTTAATTATCGTAGCAATAAGGATTATTTTCTCTGTTAATCGGGTGATGGGAAATCTCGAAAATATTCTGATGTAATACGTAGTATTTTAATAACTAGTAACTATTTTACCTTATCGTATTTTTCAACAATTGATATGCATTTTTCTTGCGCCTATGTGCACGTATTTAATTCATATCTTCTATCACTTGAAACAATGTATGTATGTACTTATTTTTTAGTTTGCTCAAGACTATTATCGACTGCCATTCTTTAGTTATTAATATTATTTTTTTAAGGCACAATATACTATGGAACTTGCCATATTTATATATACAGGTTATTTTGCATAGCACTTTTAAAAAAAGGTAAAGATTCATGAGCAATGTCTATATACAAAAAATTACGGTTCTAAGTACAGAGTACGAGAAAATGATTTTTCTGATTGGAGTCCGGCCTGACCATTGCATAACGGTGAACATCGGTCGGCGTAAACTTTGAACGTTGGGATTAGATTAGTGTGCACTTGCTATTCGCAGTGAATGCATGCGTTGCAAGCAGCGTATGATTTAAACACGCTACATAAGTTACAATCATACATTATTTTTATTCAAACATAATAAGTTTATTTAAAACAAATTACCTTAAATTACTACTATTTTACGTGAGACACGAGTCAGGCAAAAGCACATCATAAAAAAAAAACACCGACGGCTGGTGTGCATTCTGTGCTACTCTTTCAAGTTTAAATCTTGTTAAAAACATCTGCTTGAATAATTCCTATGCCTACATTTAATTTTTCGATGTTTACTTACAATGGTTGAAATTCATCTCCTATCAGATTATGTGTATACAATGGAACACCCATGTGGGCCGTCTTTAAATACATTTTGGGCCTAAATTTGGAAAATTACAACATGACAAGAACCGTAATTTCTTATAGGATGCTCATGTATATCTTTTACCAACTTTTTTAAAAAGTGCTATACAATAATAACCCTCATATGGTCATCCATCACACCCTAAAATTTGATGTTTGGATTCTTTTTATATTTATTAATTTTTATGCTTTTGCTTAATATTTTA